>OX243811.1:66006394-66266394 GCA_945859605.1 Lumbricus rubellus | reverse complement strand
ATATATACATATATATCTCTGTCTCTCTTCCTTTATCCGCTCTATATATATATATATATATATATCTCTGTCTCTCTTCCTTTATCCGCTCTGCCTGTTTGTCTGCTGTTTGTATAGTCTCTCTGTCTCTTTCTCTGTCTCTGTCTGTCTCTCTCGCTTTATATATATATATATACATACAGAGACTTAGAGAGGCATAGACAGACAGAATATAGGGAAGCCTGGAATAGCAGTGAAGAAGGAAAAGTTCGAATGAGAAGATTAGGAATCGGTCGTTAAAATCGGATGATGATGGTCTACTCGTGCATCCACATGATTCCCAGAGGACTAATCCCAGATTGATGGAGTCGAATGGGATGGAATTAGGACGCAACGACCCGGATTGTACTCAAGTCTACGCGAGGGAATCTACCGTATAATTGTATGATGGATATCAGACACAAGAGAACATATTATGACCTATACATTGTGTAGGTCGGAGATTTTCAACGCACCCGAAATGGCAAGTAAATGTATATTGTATGCGCGATCATTTTGGTCATGGGTGAGCTTCGGAAGAGAGAGCTAGAGATAGAGAGGGATAGACAAAGGTTCAGAGAGATAGAAAGGAGATGATAGACAGAGACAGACAGACAAAAACAGAGACAGACAGACAGAGACAGACAGAGACAGACAGAGACAGACAGAGACAGACAGAGACAGACAGAGACAGACAGAGACAGACAGAGACAGACAGACAGAGACACAGACGTATACAGAGACAGACAGACAGAGACACAGACGTATACAGAGACAGACAGACAGAGACAGACAGAGACAGACAGAGACAGACACAGAGACAGACAGAGACACAGACGTATACAGAGACAGACAGAGACACAGACGTATACAGAGACTAGCATTTGGAACACACACACACAAAGAGAGGTAGTGACGGACATTGAACAACCCAGTTTTCTTTATGACTAAATAGAATTACGTCATCTATACCAGAGGTTCTCAACCGGTGTGTCGCGACACACTAGTGTGTCGCGAAGCGACCGGAGGTGTGTCGCGTAAAAGTGGTGTGTCGCTGGTGTGTCGCGAAGAATTGGTGTGTCGCGAATTCTTACAGCATACAACCATCGTTCTTGCATTAGGCCTACACTGACTTGTTCACTTGCAGTTTGGCAGGCATAGGCTGTGAGAATATCTTCGTATAATATCTTTGTTCATTATAGGACTTCATTTATCTATTCCATTTGATCTCAATTGGGAGCAGCCACAATGTTTGCCTTATAAGTCCACATGCACTGCCTATGTAGGCATATGCATAGACCTAACATAGACTACTGTAACAGTATAGGCATATAATACCGTATACGTCAGCGAGCGCACCGATTAAAATTTTATCCAATGCTGTAGCCTTCGAAAATAATGGGGAAAATTATCAAGAAGAAACAAAAAATTTGCGATTCTAAAAGTGATGACGCGTTTGCGTATTCAGAGCGTGACAATTTACAATATAAGTAGGCCTAAGGTGCACAAAGTCCAGGGAGCCAGAAGTTCCAATGACCCGTTTTTTAACTAATAAATTACCGTAGGCCTGCGCTTTTCAGTTTACGTTATACAATCATTCGACGCTTTGAAGGGCGTTTAGTTTCGGTAGTGTTCATTCTCTGTTCAGCTACCTTTATCCCATGTTTTCTTGTTTTGTCTTGAGCTATCAGGGCTAGTGGTTTGGACTATGGGCAATTTATGCTTTTTAAAATCTAAAACTCATATAACTCATATGGCTATTTTCAATCGTTAGTCTCAGACTCTCAGTTGTAGATATAGGGCGTGGTCCCTATATATACGCGTTGTACTCACAAAACCTGTGGATCCTCATCTAACTATGATCCAAGAAAAATCCAGGAGCAAAAATCTCATTAGGCCTAACTGTTCAAGACAGACAATAATTAATGAAGAGTCATAAAACGTCGAAGAATCGCAAAGTTAGATTAGAAAAATTTTGAATCTTAGAATAATTAGAAACTAGAAAGCATTCAGTGTCAACATTCATTCATTCAAATTTGTAGAAATTTCAAACATATTTAGGCTAATACAGGCTAAGCTGGCTTAGGCCTAATTTAATTTTTTAACGATATTCACGTGATGATTGCTTGGTGTGTCGCGAATTTTGGTTGCAAGTTTAGGTGTGTCGCGCACGAAAAAAGGTTGAGAACCTTTGATCTATACAAAAGCCGAGTTCTTTATAATCATATGCTTATTGCTTATGAGTAGTATAGAAGTACGTCTAGTACAATCATTTTTTGGCGGGTATGGGTACGAATAAATGGACCAAAGTTCAAGGCCAAAGTTCAAGGTCAAAGGCCAAGGTCAAGGTCATCTTAATTAGGTCACATTAATTAGGGCATATTAATTAGGTCATCTTAATTAGGTCATATTAATGGGGTCACGCTAATTAGGCATTTTAATTAGGTCATAGTAATTATATTATATTAATTAATAATAATTAGAATTTATTAATTATAGCAATTATTGAACCATAATTAGCAGCGCAAGCCCCACTCCGACCGAGAATGACTCATCAGAAGCATGGCGGTGCATTCTGGACCCTGTACTGGCCTCCACTTCTCAACATCCTCCCTCACATCTCTGCAAATTTCAATTTCTCAAGCGTAATCTGACCAATAATTAATAACACAAGGTCCGTGCCAACCGGAAATGACTCATCGGAAGCATCCTTAGTCATTCTGTGTGCTGTACTGGCTTCCACACCTCAGCCTCCCCACCCATTATTCCTTCAGTCATCAATTTCTCTATCTCGGTATATCTCCACACCATTCCAACCTACACACCCTGTCATATCACCTTCTTTTAGGTGCAATATATCACTCTAAAACATCTAACCTCACCCTCCAACCCTCCAGGCCACCCCTCCACACACGCAAATTTGCACTATATGCATAAGAATCGGCCAAACAGGAAGCGGCGAGCCCTAACAACGAGGCAATCAACAAGCGCGAAACCCTAAGTATGTCATCTCTCTCTCCCTCCACAGCCTTCAACCTCACCCTCCAACCCACCATTCCACTTTCCCCACCCAAAACTAGGTATTTTCACATAAGTGCCAACCAACCAAAAGCGAGAAACCTAGAAACCGACCAATAAGAAGTCGAGAACGCCTAGGAACGACCTCTCTCTCCCTCTATAGCATTCCACCTCACCCTCCGCCCCTCCATTCCAGGCCTCTATACACAAATTTATCCTATACGACTAAGAACTGGCCAATCGGGAGGCGACAAATCCTAGCAACAAGCCAATCAGGACGCGAGAATTTCAAAGTATACCTTAAAAATATACCTAGTATTCATCATTTTATTCGAAAAATAGCCATAAATCAAGCAGTTATACATTTAAATTAACCATAAGTGTAACATATATTCAGCATTTCCTACAAAATTATTCAAAAATATAGTAGCCAACAACAATTTTCTCCATCTTTTCGTATTCATATAAGCCCAAACACAGTGTGAACTTCCAACAGGACATTACCAACATAGTCACAGACGGAATTTCTTGTACATCTAAGACCAAATACCACAAACTCACTCAACCTTCCATTCCCCATATGGCGACCTTTCCTCATTTCTTATACAGCCAAGTCCAAAAACCGAAGAATCACTCAACCTGCCATTCCCAATTATGGCGACCTTTCTTACTTTCACATGCGCTCAAACTTGAAAACCGAAGAATCACTCAACCTTCCATTCCCAATATGGCGTCCTTTCTAACTTTCACATGCGCTCAAACTTGAAAACCGAAGAATCACTCAACCTTCCATTCCCAATATGGCGTCCTTTCTAACTTTCACATGCGCTCAAACTTGAAAACCGAAGAATCACTCAACCTTCCATTCCCAATATGGCGGCCTTTCCTCATTTCTTATACAGACAAGGCCAAAAACCGAAGAATCACACAACATTACATTCCCAATATGGCAGCCTTTTCAACTTTCAAGCATGTTCAAACTCAAAAACCGAAGAATCACTCAACCTTCCATTCCCAATATGGCGTCCTTTCTAACTTTCACATGCACTCAAACTTGAAAATCGAAGAATCACTCAACCTTACATTCCCAATATGGCGGCCTTTCCTCATTTCTTATACAGACAAGTCCAAAAACCGAAGAATCACACAACATTCCATTCCCAATATGGCGGCCTTTCCTCATTTCTTATACAGACAAGTCCAAAAACCGAAGAATCACACAACATTCCATTCCCAATATGGCAACCTTTTCAACTTTCAAGCATGTTCAAACTCAAAAACCGAAGAATCACACAACATTCCATTCCCAATATGGCGACCTTTCCAACTTTCAAGCATCTTCAAACTCAAAAACCGAAGAATCACACAACCCGTCATTCCCAATATGGCGACCTTTTCAACTTTCAAGCATGTTCGAACTCAAAAACCGAAAAATCACTCGACCGCACATTCCCAATCTGGACACTTTACCAATTTTCCAGCATAGTCAAACGCAAAAACCCAAGAAGAACTCAACTCGTCATTCCCAATATGAGAAACTTTACAAATTTTCACGCACGACCAAACTCGAAAACCGAAGAAGCACTCAACCCACCATTCCCAATATGACACCTTTACCAACTTTCACGCACGCGCACACTCAAAACCGAAGAAGCCCTCTACCGGCCTTTCCTCATATGGCAAATTCCTCCAAATTTCATGAATAATCAAACACAAAAACCGAACAAGTACTCAACCTTCCTTTCCCAATATTGTGACCTTTAGCAATCATCTGCTCCCAAGGTGGCGCCAGCACAACCTTTCCTGTACAGGCACGCTCAAATAAGAGACATACAGGCAATTTTTCACACACGCTAAGTCCAAATAACACAAATACACACAACTTTCCAGTCGCAAGGTGGAACATCGGCATACTTTCACACACACACACACACACACGCACACACGCACACACACACACACACACACACACACACACACACACGCACACACGCACACACACACACACACACAATCTCAAAGCCCATGGAAACTTTCGGTCTTCTATCCCCAAGAAATTTCTTACACATATAGGAACAGACAAGAAACTCATATAACTTTCCAACTCCAAAGATGGCGCACAAGCCGGCTTTCTTGTGCATGTAAGAGTACAACCCACAGAATTGTCACACATTTCTTTCAACAGGTGGCGCTTTTTCTTAAACCTTGACATAATACATATCAAATATACAAAATTCACAAGCATTTATTCAACAACACATACATTTTCAATATGCGTGCGAACGAGTGGAAGTGGCATAGGACGAGAACAGAACGCGTAAAGCACATAGAGACATGAGCGCTACAATTTCTAACATACATGCATATACTTTGGGCGAATTTTCTAACTTAGGCTATCAACTTTACACGCAACGGCGAAGAATGTAAGTTGTGTAAGGCAAACACAGGAGGTGTATGGTGACAAGGCGGTACGAATTCATCATTAGCAAGGTAAAATTATAAATATGTTAGATGTGCGAGCGAGCAGAACTTGAACTTTTCAATGAAAGACACGAACTTTTGCCATTGCACGAAGTCAAACTTGTAATTTACGAAGTATAAACACAGAAAATGTATGTAGAATGTGTTAAGTTGGAGAAATATGGAGTGGGCGAAGCGCATATTCTTAGATTTGTGGAAACAATGTCGTACATTATTTGCAACATGGTAACAATTTTGATAAATTACGAACTTAGAGAGCGAAGAAATACAACTTAGCATTACAAACAGCAAATTGCAAGACTTTTAAGGGTTGAGAGTGTTCAGTTGGTGAAGTAAAGGGGTGGGGAGAGTGTTCCACTCTTAAGTTTGTGGAAAACAAGACTCTTCATTATTTGTGCCATGTCAGCAATTTTGATAAATTACGAACTTAGAGAGCGTAGAAACGCAACATAGGGTTACAAGCAGCAATTAGAGTTGAGAGCATTAAGTTGGTGAAGTAAAGTGGTGAGGAGGGTGTGCCATTCTTAAGGTTTGGACAAACAAAGGTGTTCAATATATGTAACATGTCATCAATTTTGACAAAATACGAAAATATTGTACGAAGAAACACGAATTAGGGTTACGAGCGACGAACCGCAAGTCGTATAGGATTAACAGATGTGCACAACTTAGCAGAAATCTACATTCGTCAACTCTGAAAACGCTAAGTCCGAAATTTTCACCATGCAAACATCGACCGGCAGCACCTTCGTGCGGCGCGGCGGTGGCGGCGGCGGGCACCCCGTCCCACACGGACGACCTCGGACCCTGCGGCGAGGCTGACGACGAGGCATGCTTTCCCAATCGATCCTGCTTTGGCTCGTATGAAGTTAAAGGTTCATGCGTATTGCGGGTGAAGGAAATTTTTGAAAGTGCTGTGTCGGAGCGTATTCGGCTTTAACTTCTACGAGTCAAAGCCTGATCTAATTGGGAAAGCATGCCTCGTCGTCAGCCTCGCCGCTGGGTCCTTGGTCGTCCGTGTGGGACGGGGTGCCCGCCGCCGCCACCGCCGCGCCGCACGAAGGTGCTGCCGGTCGATGTTTGCATGGTGAAAATTTCGGACTTAGCGTTTTCAGAGTTGACGAATGTAGATTTCTGCTAAGTTGTGCACATCTGTTAATCCTATACGACTTGCGGTTCGTCGCTCGTAACCCTAATTCGTGTTTCTTCGTACAATATTTTCGTATTTTGTCAAAATTGATGACATGTTACATATATTGAACACCTTTGTTTGTCCAAACCTTAAGAATGGCACACCCTCCTCACCACTTTACTTCACCAACTTAATGCTCTCAACTCTAATTGCTGCTTGTAACCCTATGTTGCGTTTCTACGCTCTCTAAGTTCGTAATTTATCAAAATTGCTGACATGGCACAAATAATGAAGAGTCTTGTTTTCCACAAACTTAAGAGTGGAACACTCTCCCCACCCCTTTACTTCACCAACTGAACACTCTCAACCCTTAAAAGTCTTGCAATTTGCTGTTTGTAATGCTAAGTTGTATTTCTTCGCTCTCTAAGTTCGTAATTTATCAAAATTGTTACCATGTTGCAAATAATGTACGACATTGTTTCCACAAATCTAAGAATATGCGCTTCGCCCACTCCATATTTCTCCAACTTAACACATTCTACATACATTTTCTGTGTTTATACTTCGTAAATTACAAGTTTGACTTCGTGCAATGGCAAAAGTTCGTGTCTTTCATTGAAAAGTTCAAGTTCTGCTCGCTCGCACATCTAACATATTTATAATTTTACCTTGCTAATGATGAATTCGTACCGCCTTGTCACCATACACCTCCTGTGTTTGCCTTACACAACTTACATTCTTCGCCGTTGCGTGTAAAGTTGATAGCCTAAGTTAGAAAATTCGCCCAAAGTATATGCATGTATGTTAGAAATTGTAGCGCTCATGTCTCTATGTGCTTTACGCGTTCTGTTCTCGTCCTATGCCACTTCCACTCGTTCGCACGCATATTGAAAATGTATGTGTTGTTGAATAAATGCTTGTGAATTTTGTATATTTGATATGTATTATGTCAAGGTTTAAGAAAAAGCGCCACCTGTTGAAAGAAATGTGTGACAATTCTGTGGGTTGTACTCTTACATGCACAAGAAAGCCGGCTTGTGCGCCATCTTTGGAGTTGGAAAGTTATATGAGTTTCTTGTCTGTTCCTATATGTGTAAGAAATTTCTTGGGGATAGAAGACCGAAAGTTTCCATGGGCTTTGAGATTGTGTGTGTGTGTGTGTGTGTGCGTGTGTGCGTGTGTGTGTGTGTGTGTGTGTGTGTGCGTGTGTGCGTGTGTGTGTGTGTGTGTGTGAAAGTATGCCGATGTTCCACCTTGCGACTGGAAAGTTGTGTGTATTTGTGTTATTTGGACTTAGCGTGTGTGAAAAATTGCCTGTATGTCTCTTATTTGAGCGTGCCTGTACAGGAAAGGTTGTGCTGGCGCCACCTTGGGAGCAGATGATTGCTAAAGGTCACAATATTGGGAAAGGAAGGTTGAGTACTTGTTCGGTTTTTGTGTTTGATTATTCATGAAATTTGGAGGAATTTGCCATATGAGGAAAGGCCGGTAGAGGGCTTCTTCGGTTTTGAGTGTGCGCGTGCGTGAAAGTTGGTAAAGGTGTCATATTGGGAATGGTGGGTTGAGTGCTTCTTCGGTTTTCGAGTTTGGTCGTGCGTGAAAGTTTGTAAAGTTTCTCATATTGGGAATGACGAGTTGAGTTCTTCTTGGGTTTTTGCGTTTGACTATGCTGGAAAATTGGTAAAGTGTCCAGATTGGGAATGTGCGGTCGAGTGATTTTTCGGTTTTTGAGTTCGAACATGCTTGAAAGTTGAAAAGGTCGCCATATTGGGAATGACGGGTTGTGTGATTCTTCGGTTTTTGAGTTTGAAGATGCTTGAAAGTTGGAAAGGTCGCCATATTGGGAATGGAATGTTGTGTGATTCTTCGGTTTTTGAGTTTGAACATGCTTGAAAGTTGAAAAGGTTGCCATATTGGGAATGGAATGTTGTGTGATTCTTCGGTTTTTGGACTTGTCTGTATAAGAAATGAGGAAAGGCCGCCATATTGGGAATGGAATGTTGTGTGATTCTTCGGTTTTTGGACTTGTCTGTATAAGAAATGAGGAAAGGCCGCCATATTGGGAATGTAAGGTTGAGTGATTCTTCGATTTTCAAGTTTGAGTGCATGTGAAAGTTAGAAAGGACGCCATATTGGGAATGGAAGGTTGAGTGATTCTTCGGTTTTTGAGTTTGAACATGCTTGAAAGTTGAAAAGGCTGCCATATTGGGAATGTAATGTTGTGTGATTCTTCGGTTTTTGGCCTTGTCTGTATAAGAAATGAGGAAAGGCCGCCATATTGGGAATGGAAGGTTGAGTGATTCTTCGGTTTTCAAGTTTGAGCGCATGTGAAAGTTAGAAAGGACGCCATATTGGGAATGGAAGGTTGAGTGATTCTTCGGTTTTCAAGTTTGAGCGCATGTGAAAGTTAGAAAGGACGCCATATTGGGAATGGAAGGTTGAGTGATTCTTCGGTTTTCAAGTTTGAGCGCATGTGAAAGTAAGAAAGGTCGCCATAATTGGGAATGGCAGGTTGAGTGATTCTTCGGTTTTTGGACTTGGCTGTATAAGAAATGAGGAAAGGTCGCCATATGGGGAATGGAAGGTTGAGTGAGTTTGTGGTATTTGGTCTTAGATGTACAAGAAATTCCGTCTGTGACTATGTTGGTAATGTCCTGTTGGAAGTTCACACTGTGTTTGGGCTTATATGAATACGAAAAGATGGAGAAAATTGTTGTTGGCTACTATATTTTTGAATAATTTTGTAGGAAATGCTGAATATATGTTACACTTATGGTTAATTTAAATGTATAACTGCTTGATTTATGGCTATTTTTCGAATAAAATGATGAATACTAGGTATATTTTTAAGGTATACTTTGAAATTCTCGCGTCCTGATTGGCTTGTTGCTAGGATTTGTCGCCTCCCGATTGGCCAGTTCTTAGTCGTATAGGATAAATTTGTGTATAGAGGCCTGGAATGGAGGGGCGGAGGGTGAGGTGGAATGCTATAGAGGGAGAGAGAGGTCGTTCCTAGGCGTTCTCGACTTCTTATTGGTCGGTTTCTAGGTTTCTCGCTTTTGGTTGGTTGGCACTTATGTGAAAATACCTAGTTTTGGGTGGGGAAAGTGGAATGGTGGGTTGGAGGGTGAGGTTGAAGGCTGTGGAGGGAGAGAGAGATGACATACTTAGGGTTTCGCGCTTGTTGATTGCCTCGTTGTTAGGGCTCGCCGCTTCCTGTTTGGCCGATTCTTATGCATATAGTGCAAATTTGCGTGTGTGGAGGGGTGGCCTGGAGGGTTGGAGGGTGAGGTTAGATGTTTTAGAGTGATATATTGCACCTAAAAGAAGGTGATATGACAGGGTGTGTAGGTTGGAATGGTGTGGAGATATACCGAGATAGAGAAATTGATGACTGAAGGAATAATGGGTGGGGAGGCTGAGGTGTGGAAGCCAGTACAGCACACAGAATGACTAAGGATGCTTCCGATGAGTCATTTCCGGTTGGCACGGACCTTGTGTTATTAATTATTGGTCAGATTACGCTTGAGAAATTGAAATTTGCAGAGATGTGAGGGAGGATGTTGAGAAGTGGAGGCCAGTACAGGGTCCAGAATGCACCGCCATGCTTCTGATGAGTCATTCTCGGTCGGAGTGGGGCTTGCGCTGCTAATTATGGTTCAATAATTGCTATAATTAATAAATTCTAATTATTATTAATTAATATAATATAATTACTATGACCTAATTAAAATGCCTAATTAGCGTGACCCCATTAATATGACCTAATTAAGATGACCTAATTAATATGCCCTAATTAATGTGACCTAATTAAGATGCCCTTGACCTTGGCCTTTGACCTTGAACTTTGGCCTTGAACTTTGGTCCATTTATTCGTACCCATACCCGCCAAAAAATGATTGTACTAGACGTACTTCTATACTACTCTTATGTGTGTATAAAACACGTGAAAAGTAAAGTACAATGTACCATCCAGTTCCAAGTGGAACACAGGGAGGCGCTCATCTCCTTTTAAATGGCCTTGAGCCAGCAATGGACGAATCCCTAGGTCCTGGACACGGGGCCAGTGTATCGCAGGACTTGCTGTTTACTTCCCAGCTTACGCCGGTACCAAATTATACTGCTTGGTGACAGAGGCACGTGTGCGTGAACAACTTGCCCAAGGTCGTTACCCAGAGTCAAACCCACAACCGCCCGCTCCGACCGAGTCGTGAATGATTGTATAATTATTATACTGACATAACTGAAGCATAACACGAATACTGTTGAAAAAAGTTTGCCAGGCTTTGTCCGCTGCAGCTCTCTTCTTGTGCTTATTAGCTGTCGCGATATTATGACGACCGATTGGTTTTTTTCAATAAAAACGAAAATCAATTACTCGAGTCATTGGTCAATAGAGTCTATTGAACGCATTATTATTGATTCAGACTCATATCATAACTCGCAGGAGACGAGAGACAAGAATGCATTGATCTCATCAATGCTGCAT
Source organism: Lumbricus rubellus (assembly GCA_945859605.1). Taxonomy (NCBI): domain Eukaryota; kingdom Metazoa; phylum Annelida; class Clitellata; order Crassiclitellata; family Lumbricidae; genus Lumbricus; species Lumbricus rubellus. Next base: position 66,255,256 of record OX243811.1, on the reverse strand, counting down.
AGATCTCAACGTTACATGCTTTAGAATATATAGATCCGTGAGTAGACTGGGAATTAAATCTTCATCACAAAAAACAAAAGGATATGATAAAATATTATTTTGATTGTGTAATTGACTAGCATACCAGAATTTTATTGGATAGGTCTAATTTATTGATGAAAAAAAGCAATCAGGTTTGATCAAACAATTCATATGAAAACCGATGAAAATGATTGAACGATGACAAATGGAAGGTCAAGACAAACCCATGAATTAGCATCAACAGGAATGGCAATGTATACAGGACATTTTGAACTTGCCTGATAGTCATAGGCGGCAGAGAAAATTAATAGAAGAGTACACAGTCTCTGTCTCTGTCTGTCTGTATCTCTCTGTGTCTCTCTGTATCTCTCTGTATCTCGCTGTATTTCTCTCTGTATCTCTCTGTATCTCGTTCTAAATGCGTCGGGCGCCCAGCATTCGCCTTTCGCGACCAAATCTGCCGCATAACAATTAAGTAGCCTTTATGTACAATTGTACATGTATTTTGCATATTAATTAGCTGTAGGCTACGTAAACACAATATAAGATTAGCTGACAGAAATGATTATCTTTTGAGTTCAAATAGATTGACGATCTTGACGTCCCAAAGATTGATCGGATTAAGATCATAATGACCAATCCAGTTAAGATGATTTTTAACGGGGCCGAAGTAACATAACTATAGCGACAGAATGATTCCCATTCGTCAATGAATTGATTTGGTCAGATCCTTCACCACATCTGCCCGTTTTTGAATGAATGCCACGGCACTTAAGGTCTCCATGTGCGCGCGCACACACACACACACACGCACACACACACACACACACACACACGCACACACCATCCCAACCGGAGATGTTATCTCTAACACAAGCCACCATCTCATCCACACTGACAGACACACGCAAGGGATCTGTGTGACCTCTTACCATTCACCACATTTCTAACCACTCAACCGACGACAAGATGCTTCATCGGAAAACCACACACACACACACACACACACACACACACACACACACACACACACACACACACACACACACACACTCACACACCAGAGATCTCTCTCTCATCGCTCAGCCAGCAGGACTGTGACCTCCCAATGCTCTCATGGACATCGATCCTTATAGACATTCCTTCTATCAATCAATCGATCAATCAATCAACCGACCAATCAAGCCATGCATATGAAAAAGAAAACACAAATCTGCCCGAAACCAAATTATTTCACAAAGCTGCAATTGCCATCCAACTAATCAATCAATCGATCAATCAATCGATCAATCAATCAATCGATCAATCAATCAATCGATCAATCAATCAATCAATCGACCAATCAATCAATCAATCGACCAATCAATCAATCAATCGATCAATCAATCAATCAATCAATCGATCAATCAATCGATCAATCAATCAATCGATCAATCAATCGATCAATCAATCAATCGATCAATCAATCGATCAATCAATCAATCAATCAATCAATCAATCGATCAATCAATCGATCAATCAATCAATCAATCGATCAATCAATCAATCAATCGATCCATCGATCAATCAATCAATCAATCGATCAATCAATCGATCAATCAATCAATCAATTAATCAATCAATCAATCGATCCATCGATCAATCAATCAATCAATCGATCAATCAATCGATCAATCAATCAATCGATCAATCAATCAATCGATCCATCGATCAATCAATCAATCAATCGATCAATCAATCGATCAATCAATCAATCAATTAATCAATCAATCAATCAATCAATCGATCCATCGATCAATCAATCAATCAATCAATCGATCAATCAATCAATCAATTAGTTCACATGATATGATTAAGTGGAAACAGGAGCTACAGTTAAAACAGACGATAAGCCTATAATACTGTTCAGACGTAGTCGACACAGACACAACGCAAATAATGATTTTAAAACATAAATATGTCAGTAGAATTATAGATCATGGATGTGCTTATAAAGAATTATACGTTTAATTAAATAAAAAGTGACTTTTATTGTAATGAGTAGCTATGTCGTCTAGACTCCTAAGGTTATAAAAGGCTTAAATTTGACGCAGATGCATATAATAAAGGTGATACGCTTCACTTCGCCCTCGTGAATACGTTGATGCCCAGCGCTCAGCCTTTACGAAGTGCTTTAGAAATCTGTATATCACCAGTACGATAACTCACAGTGTCAGGTTACCAGTGGGATAATATAAAAACTCAATTCGATTGTAATATGATAATTTCAATATATCGAAGAAGCGCACAGAGACATCAATCAATTGAAGACGATGTTTCGAGCAAAGCGAATGCATCATAGTCGGAATGGACAGAGGCACATCGACATGATGATGCATGGCACCCAAGAGGGAAGGACTCCCTCCATGGATGGATGGATGACGGGAGATGGAGGAAGAGGAGGAGGAAGAGGAGGAGGAAAGGGAGGAGGGGATTAGCAAAGCGACAGAAAGATGAGACTTCAACAACAACTGGACGGTCATTGTCGATGGTTGGTCTGAGACTCTTTTCGAATGGTTTGGCTCTTTCTGTTTGCTATGATGGCGTTCCGGAACTCTTGCAGCACAGTCGTAGAAGGAGGAAGAGGAGGAAGAGAAGGAGGAAGAGGAGGAAGAGGAGAAGGAGGAGGAGAAGGAGAAGGAGGAGGAGGAGGAAGAAGAAGGAGAAGTGGGAAAAGGAAAGAAGAACATCAAAGAAAGAAAGAAAGAAAGAAAGAAAGAAAGAACAGGAAGATACGAACAAGAAAAATATGCAGAAAGGAAAAAAGAAGAACAGCAACAAGAGCAAGTGCAAGAACAAGAAGAAGTAGAGGAGAAGAAGAAGAAGAAGAAGAAGAAGAAGAAGAAGAAGATGATGAAAAGCAGATCTTAAAAGCAAGCAATTTAGCAATCAGCAGCATTAGTTCTTCATTTGTTTTGATCACACTCTCGTCATTGAAGCCTTAGTCTAACCTGAGAGACAACGATGGATATGAATTGCAAGCAACTTCGTATAATTTCTTTGCGTCGACATTTGCGAGCGAATGTTAAGTGCACTCCTCGCCGTCGGATCATCCCATCGACAGCCGTGCACGATCAGTGTTCGTATTATGCAGCCATAGACAATCAATCAAAGGAAGCAATTAAGCAATAAATCAGAAGTCTTTCTATTGATCAAAAAGTTCATAATAAAATTAATACTGTAGATTGGACGTGGCTGGGCTGGCAGCGCTTGAGTGGGCGTCTTGAAATTCCCCGAATGAATTGATGAGTGAATGAATGAATAATGCAGGCAAAAGCAGTAGGGTCTACTATTATAGTAAGACAAAATATATTCGTTGGAATGAAAGTAATTCGCAAAAAAGGACGGGCGAAAGCAAGTCCTTGACAGCATGGGCGCCGACTCTGCGAGGCCCGTGAGTGCTCAGCACCACCAGAAATTGGCCATGCGAGGCCCGCCCATGCATGGGCACCACCTGAAATCAGCCGGCAAGATGTGCTTTTAAGATATTTTTTCTCTTTTTGGATTGCTTATCTATAAAAATCATTCCGTCTTTAATATACTTTTTAAATCTTAGCTAGTTTCCTTACAATTACTCCAGTTTTATCCCATCTGGTAGTCTGAACTTCATTAGCCTATATTGGTCCTCAGCCGATCAGCGAATACGAGGAAACTCCGAAATCCTGCTTATTCGATCCGCTTCCGTCATTTTTTTTATTACGGACGAAGGCGACGATTTGAATGACATTGTTTCTTTAGGCCTATATTGTATACACGCTCAATAATGTTCACCAGTGCTCGAGAGTCACCTCTCAGCATCATAAAAGCGGAATATTGTTTTGTCTTTCAAAACTACTTGCAGTGAAAGACTATTTGAAAAACTATCCCGCAGTGTTAATATGGGTTCAATAAACAGTGGCTAATTGTTTGATTTCTTGTGCAAAATTTGAGTATGTTGACCTAATTGAGGGAGAGTGCTCCAAGACGCCCATGAAAACCAAGATTGTGTTTTTCCTCTGTGTGGATTCCAAGAGAAATAGGCTACATGAAATACAAAGAATGATCAAAAAATTTAAATTGGGAAGAACATAATTTTATTGAAGTTTTAAATCATGTCTTTAAGCAATGAGATAATAGGAAATTTTGACAAGGATGTCATGACGTTAAAATGACAGCCTAAGGTTCTACCATCGCAGTGTGACAATAAAAAATCGAAAATGGGGAGGAGCACATCCCGTTCCCAAACCCCTTCCCTGCTCGGCGCTGTGCTTCTCGGCGATCATACTTTGGCCGCGAGTTCGTCCCTTCAAACCAGGACCAAGTCTCCGCCTATGAACAGTGGTGATTTCAATAAGTTTCCTATAAAAAAGGGTTAAAAAAAATTCGCGCGCTCACGCGCGCATATTTTTGCATTGTATTGGGCACCCCCACTCTTCGGCTCAACTCGGCGCCCATGCTTGACAGAGCTGAGGTCAGATTTGGTAAAGGCTAAAAAGTCTAGAAAAAAATTGTGCACTTTCCCAGCAGAATAGCATGATAGAATCTGATGATGAATTCACACAATAATGTGGAGTGGGCCTATACGCATTGGCGGAGATTTAGGGGGACAGGGGAGATGGTTCTCCAAAATGTTTGTGGTGGCGGACCGCCCATGCATGGTCATGTCCCCCCAAATGAAATTTAAGAAAATAAATATTCCTAAATAGCATCGTAAATTTTAAGCTACTTCGACAGGAAAAATTGGATGACTAAAAAATGGTCATTAGCTTTTTGACAGAAAAATTTATTTTCTGTAAATTTCAGCCAAATGACTAAAAAGGTCGTCTGCGAAAATGAAAAATTTCGTCGGCGTCTCGGCTGTTCCAAAATGTCGCGTCCTGTCCTGATGATTTTTAGCGGGTCTGAAGTAAAATAATCGAACTGGTATTGAATTTCACTTACTAATTTCTTCAAGGCACTTAGTTATGGACAATTGACACAAAAATAATATGGATTATTATCTCCCTGCCAGTACTGAATAAAGAATATTGCAACGCGATCATCGTAGAAATATTTATCTCTCGATTGAAAACGTTAAAAAGGTGTGCAAAATTTGAAGACTGACTATAACTATTTTGCCTTCGTAAAACCACATACATGTAGATCTAATCCTTCGTCCCCCGCAACTTCTAGACTAAGTCTCCACCCATACCTATGCGCTTGTGTGTGCTTGACTTGACACCAAGCAAAGCGACTCTGAGTCACAGGTTCAAATTGTTTGAAATCGAATGGAGCATTAGGACAGAAATTCTTCAGTGCTAGAGTTGTAGACCTGTGGAACAGTTTGGATGACTGCAACTGCTGTCTTAATGGACACCTGCCACCTGCCACCTCCGAGTTTGATTTAGAAGAAGCTAGGAAAATAGCAATGGTTATAACTTATAATACAAACACAACCAATGTCTTCTGAACCACTTGAAGCCCTTGTTATGTTATGTCGTGTTATGTTATGTCTTTTTTGTTTGTTTGTTTGTTTGTATGTGCACTTGTTATAGCGCCCCTTCAAGCTCTCTACTCAGAGGCGCTCCCGAATGCAGAGCGGACACTGCATCGGAGTTTCATGGCGAAGCGCTGAACAATTGTGAGTGAAGGACTTGCCCAAGGTCCTTACGTGGCGAGGTGGATTCGAACCTAGAACCTTCCGGCTCCAAGGCAACGACGCCACCACTACACCACCGCGCCCCACATGTCGTGTTATGTTATGTCGTGTTATGTTATGTCGTGTTATGTTATGACAGTTATGTTATGTTATGTTATGTTATGCTATGCTATGTTATTAGTCGCAGTTTTTTCCAAACTGATGACATTTAGAATCAATGAACGACGATTTAAAAAGTCCAGACCAATTATCATACAGAAGAACAAAATAACGGACAGTGTCAGATTGTCAAGGCCAACTTTTAGATGCAAATCTAAATTATTGAGCAGGTCTTTATGACTACTACTGATAATCTGCGCAGGTCAGCGGCCATGTGGTCGTTTACCGACCTCTCTGTCATTTCGACGGATTATTACATCAAAATGCAGAATTTACACAGTTATTTCAGACTGGTTGGAGTTTACTGCATCTAGACTCGCGTACTGGACTTTTCGTGGGATTTTATCAGGGATTTTGCGCTGGTTGGAAGGTTTTTGGTGCAAGTCGTCTTGGCCGCGTGACTGCATCAGCGACCATCCCTACGATGCACAGTCGAGTCGTTCCATGTGCCTGCGTGTACGCCGCTGCTAGCCAGCCGATGTTTACACCTAGTCGGAGGACGGCTCACGCGGGTCACCGCATGGAGTGACCTCGATTGTTGTCAACGGCGGCGCTTTCAACAACCGATCGACAAGCGACGAATGCCTTCTACTACGCGCATCCTTGCTTCAGTCTCGACGATTAGCCGGACGGGAGTCATCTAACACCTACCAGAGACTCCGATCAACCACGCCATCTACTAGCTGTCTACGGGAATCCGATGGTCAACTCTACGTGTTTGCGAGGGCTCGCCACCGGTGACTCTTTCAGCTTACTGTGTTTTGTTTTGCAACTTGTTGTTATTTTTTGCTCGTTATGACACTTGACATCATTTCGGCTAGTTAGCGCGGAGAGCGCCTCTGAGTAGATATCTTGAAGAGGCGCTATATAAATTATCAGAATGAATGAATGATAATCACACGAGTTGACTGTTTACTACCAGTATGTATCACAGCAAAATCAGATAAATATGTCGAAATATATTTCTGCCCTAAGTGCGATGTGAACCCAAACCTTTCTGCTGAAAGTGCAGCACATCATAACCACTAGACAATCACTCACTCCTTAGCGCAGACAACATACATGTAATGACAACAGCGACAACAATAGAGAGACAACGAGGCAACCGCCGTTCCATGCCATTTAACATCATTAACCTAGCAGACAAACCACTGATCCATATAGATGGAACCTCCTTCGGCCAACAAACTATACATCAAAACTGCAATCAAGCATTTATATAGAGTCCCACCAGAGAGCTTGCTTCATATTATGGCAAACATTCCATGCAGTTCTGTAGTAACAGCAAACAAACCTTGCATATTTAAGCAGCGCCAGAAAACTATTCTGTGAAGCATAAGCTTATGCTGTAGCCTATATAGACGCTGAAACACCCTGACGTACGGTAAGCAGGAATATGAAAGCATGCGTCAAATTACGTTGACGGCGCTAAATAAATTGTGCAGATAGGTTACTGAATGGTTGTGTGCACGGTAGCCGAGTTGTTGGAGCAGTCGCCTTGCAACGCGAAGAGTAGGGCCTACGGGTTCGATTTTTCTCTGAAACATACAGTGACCAGATTACAAGGACCTTGAACAAATCCTTCACTCACAATTCTCAGAGTTTTCAAACTATGCATGTAATATTGCATGCATAATAATATATGTACGGATGTACGTATACGTATTACATGTATGTGTGTATGCATGGTGCATCTTTTTATCTGCCAATTCTCTGAAGGATTTTCTTTATTTAGGTATTCTTTTTATCTGAATACAAAATTCGTATATGCATAATATTATATTTATGTTAGTAATGTTACTTGGCTTTATGGAGTGCTTTCCTATTCTATCCCATTCTGTTTACGAAGCTATAAAGCGCCAGTCTCAAGCCTGGATAAAGGAGGAGGGCGACACTAGTCATCTTTGAAATGGCAGTGTTATTAAACAGCAACAAGTCAGACGACCTAATCAGAGGCCAGTGCGAAGAATACCTAAAAAAGAAAATTCTTCAGAGAATTGGCAGAAACAGTAGTCTATATCGTGCCCCAGACATGATTTCAGCAGTTGCGATTGCAGGAATTTAAGATTTCCGAGATATCTTTTTAAAAGGTAGGCTATACTGCTCCGGGTGTTCCCGTCTAAGATGATGAGCGATTGCACTTTGAAACTTCGATCATAGGAGAGTATAATATCCAATCCATTATGGTGTGGTTCGTAATGCAGTCTGATGCATTGCAATGTGTTAAAACACTCATTGTAAGAATTGTGAAGAAATAACTGGACAGGGGGGTTGGACCATTATCCAATTGGAATCGGGGTGTAAAAAACAGACTTTAACATGGGACTCTAAGAAAGACTGGGGTGAAACCCCCAACCCCCGACAATTATCACCCTGAAAACACTTATAAAGCGTCTTTAACCGGGTGAAGCGTTCAGAGGCGCTCCGAGTGCGCAAGGCCAGAGAAAAGAAATAGGTCTAGAGGGGGAACATTAATGAGAAAGAGGAATTACTAGCTAGAATTTTCGATCTAGTAGATGGAGACAAGCTCAGACAACGTATTCCAAAGAGAAGGACCAACTGAGACAAAGGACCGGAACTGAGCCAGAGCAGCTATTCTACTTCTATTATGAGGAACCTCAATTTCAAGTCTGTTTGAAGAGCAAAGGGGATGGTGCGAGGCAGCTGAAAGAGGTCGTAGTATTGCTTCAGTTATAGATATTAAATGTTGAGGCTATAGATCCCGTTGTGCATTGAAGACCAGTGCAAGATGAAGACTTTGAATTTATTGCGCTCAGTTGTTAGAGACGACAAATAAAGTTGTTCAAGCATGAAGATATAAAATTGTGAAAATATGATGCGATGAAATGCAATATAATTATAATGTAATGAATGTAGTGTACTTCAATATAATGTGAAGTAGCCTAGTGTAATGTACAGCATTGTGTTATAAATGCAATTTTACGTATTGCATCGTTTTTGTTGCATTGTGAAGCACATCTGCGGAGTCTATATTATTATTATGGATGGTGAGTTGTATGTGGGACAGTTTTTAAATAATAATTGATGCGATGTGTTGGTTGCCACACAGATCCAGCGAACATTAGACGGTGGACCTGCAGTATTATATATATATATATATATATATATATATATATATATATATATATATATATATACGAATAGCGAAGGTATACATGCATTAGTTGAACGGAAATGGACCCCAATAAATGACCCGCGACTCTCCCCAGGGATTTCATTCCATGTTCTGGAATATAGGGAGATTGATACGTCGGTGAGATGGAGAGGAGGGTTGGAGATGGAGCGATACAAAGCAAGCGGGAGGAGGAGGAGAGAGAAGGGTAGAGAAGAAATACAGAGCGGGAAGGAGGGACAATGAGAGAACGAAAGACAGACGACAGACAGACAGACAGACAGACAGACAGACAGACAGACAGACAGATAGAGGGCAGGAGAGAGAGAGAGAGAGAGAGAGAGAGAGAGAGAGAGGAGGAAAAGCTTTCAGTTCAGCCGGAAGTTGGGATAGCAGCAGCAGCAGCAGCTGACCGGAAGTGCTTGTCCATGCAGAGCGTCTGCTGAGATCCAGTCTGCAGCCGACAAACGCCATGCGAATGGATAAGTTGAAACGCTATGTGCAATTAATGGTATATATATAATGTATATTGTATACATTACCTATGGATATAGATTTATATAATCATACATAGATATATATAGATATATATATGTATATACATTATACAATTGTACATAATATGAGCACTTATATTTTTATGACCTGCATGTAAATGGGTATACATTATACAATTGCATATCATATATATATATATAATATATGTATATGTACATGTATGTGTCGATGCCATTCTTATGATGCCCCGTTGTTCCAATATCTTCCGGTCGCATCGTGAAACTTGTTTAATTCCAGACACATTGCTCTCTCTGTCCTTCTGTCCTTCTGTCCGTCTCTCTCTCTCTATCTCTCTCTATCTCTCTCTCTCTCTCTCTCTCTTTGTCTCTCTCTCTCTCTTTGTCTCTTTGTCTCTTTGTCTTTGCGCATCTGTAGCCTACGTGTACACGCATGTCTATCTGTCTTATCACATCCTGCTTCTTTTCTGTCTTACCACCGATGCCCAACGTATGTCTCTGCTTGTCTGTGTGCCGATGTCTGCATATCTTTCTGTATGTCTCTCGCCTCGAGATCTGTCTATCCGTCTATTTGTCTGTCCGTGTGTCCTTCCGACTGTCTGAATGAGTGTCTATCTGCAGGTCTACATACCAGTCTTTCTATCTGTCTACATAATGTAATATGTATGCATGTATGTATGTATGTATGTATGTATGTATGTATGTATGTATGTATGTATGTATGTATGTATGTATGTATGTATGTATGTATGTATGTATGTATGTATGTATGTATGTATGTATGTATGTATGTATGTACATGTATGTATGTATGTATGTATGTATGTATGTATGTATGTATGTATGTATGTATGTATGTATGTATGTATGTATGTATGTATGTATGTATGTATGTATGTATGTATGTATGTATGTATGTATGTATGTATGTATGTATGTATGTATGTATGTATGTATGTATGTATGTATGTATGTATGTATGTATGTATGTATGTATGTATGTATGTATGTATGTATGTATGTATGTATGTATGTATGTATGTATGTATGTATGTATGTATGTATGTATGTATGTATGTATGTATGTATGTATGTATGTATGTATGTATGTATGTATGTATGTATGTATGTATGTATGTATGTATGTATGTATGTATGTATGTATGTAGACAAGTATTAAATATGTGTTTATGTATTTCCGCCCATAATTATATGTGTCTATTTGTCTGGTTATGCCATCATATTGTACAAATATAATTAAGAAATTTCTTATTCTCTATTTCTTTAGTTTCTCAACGTTAGACTGTTTGCCTCCAAACCTCTGTCTTCCGTTTGAATCTGTTTGCATGATTGTCTGTCTCGGGTTCCAGTCACCTAGACGCGTCCTTTTCCTGTGTCTTTTAGAAGCATTGTCTCCGGAAGACAATGTCAAAAACGCAGCTAGGAAAAGCCCGCAAACATCAGCGGTGCTTCTGATAAAGAAAAACGGCATCCGGTCACTGTAGTGTTACAGTAGGTGACAAAAACCGCGTCCACAATTATTATTCATTGCGAGTTAAACACTGGCGACACCTTTTGTCAGTTTCTGCAGCTGCTGTCTTAGCGGAAGTTCAACGAGTGGTCAACCTTTCAGCGACGAAAAGAAGGACGCGCAGGTGAATAAGATTCTAATAAATCGCATTCATATATATATAATTATATATTTATATAATAACTATATACAATTATGTGTGATTATATATATATATATATATATATATATATAATTTACATATAACTATTATATATAATTTATATTGGTCAATGTCGTAAGAGTGCTGTGCTGCATTACATCTAGACTCGGAGAACAGCTGCAAGGACTGGCGCTAGGTGTCACTATAGTTTGCGATGTGAGTTGTGTGTGCACTATTATATTAAATTGCTGTCGTAGGCTATAATTTTTATGCATATCCTATTGGGTTTATTTTATGGAGATTATTTCGCTGCAATCAGGCAGCATAATAAATAATGCAGAGACAATGAGGAAAGACATTAAGATCTATTTAAAACAAGAGTAGTATTGATACGAAGTTCAGCCAAGAGGAGGCAATAATGCAAAGAGACATCCAGAGCATGATACATGTACAGACTGTAAATGTACGTCACCTATTTGTAAATCTGAACGTATAATTCTTCCACTTATTAGGACAGCACAGCCTGGAAAGCTGAGAGGCATCCATGCAGGCACTTCTTATGCTAGACTTTGAGCACTTCTTATGCTAGACCTTTAGCACTTCTTATGCTAGACCTTTAGCACTTCTTATGCTAGACCTTCAGCACTTCTTATGCTAGACCTTTAGCACTTCTTATGCTAGACCTTCAGCACTTCTTATTCTAGACCTTCAGCACTTCTTATGCTAGACCTTCAGCAACTTCTTATGCTAGACCTTTAGCACTTCTTATGCTAGACCTTCAGCACTTCTTATTCTAGACCTTCAGCACTTCTTATGCTAGACCTTTAGCACTTCTTATGCTAGACCTTCAGCACTTCTTATTCTAGACCTTCAGCACTTGTTATGCTAGACCTTCAGCACTTCTTATTCTAGACCTTCAGCACTTCTTATGCTAGACCTTCAGCACTTCTTATGCTAGACCTTTAGCACTTCTTATTCTAGACCTTCAGCACTTCTTATGCTAGACCTTCAGCACTTCTTATTCTAGACCTTCAGCACTTCTTATTCTAGACCTTCAGCACTTCTTATGCTAGACCTTCAGCACTTCTTATGCTAGACCTTCAGCACTTCTTATTCTAGACCTTCAGCACTTCTTATTCTAGACCTTCAGCACTTCTTATGCTAGACCTTCAGCACTTCTTATGCTAGACCTTCAGCACTTCTTATTCTAGACCTTTAGCACTTTTGATGCTAGACCTTTAGCACTTCTTATGCTAGACCTTGAGCACTTCTTACTCTAGACCTTCAGCACTTCTTATTCTAGACCTTCAGCACTTCTTATGCTAGACCTTTAGCACTTCTTATGCTAGACCTTTAGCACTTCTTATGCTAGACCTTCAGCACTTCTTATGCTAGACCTTGAGCACTTCTTATTCTAGACCTTGAGCACTTCTTATTCTAGACCTTCAGCACTTCTTATTCTAGACCTTCAGCACTTCTTATGCTAGACCTTCAGCACTTCTTATTCTAGACCTTCAGCACTTCTTATGCTAGACCTTCAGCAGTTCTTATGCTAGACCTTCAGCACTTCTTATGCTAGACCTTCAGCACTTCTTATGCTAGACCTTTAGCACTTCTTATGCTAGACCTTGAGCACTTCTTATTCTAGACCTTCAGCACTTTTTATTCTAGACCTTCAGCACTTCTTATGCTAGACCTTTAGCACTTCTTATGCTAGACCTTTAGCACTTTTTATGCTAGACCTTTAGCACTTCTTATGCTAGACCTTCAGCACTTCTTATGCTAGACCTTCAGCATTTCTTATTCTAGACCTTCAGCACTTCTTATGCTAGATCTTCAGCACTTCTTATGCTAGACCTTTAGCACTTCTTATGCTAGACCTTCAGCACTTCTTATTCTAGACCTTCAGCACTTCTTATTCTAGACCTTCAGCACTTCTTATGCTAGACCTTTAGCACTTCTTATGCTAGACCTTCAGCACTTCTTATTCTAGACCTTCAGCACTTCTTATGCTAGACCTTTAGCACTTCTTATGCTAGACCTTCAGCACTTCTTATGCTACACCTTCAGCACTTCTTATGCTAGACCTTTAGCACTTCTTATGCTAGACCTTCAGCACTTCTTATTCTAGACCTTCAGCACTTCTTATGCTAGACCTTTAGCACTTCTTATGCTAGACCTTCAGCACTTCTTATTCTAGACCTTCAGCACTTCTTATGCTAGACCTTTAGCACTTCTTATGCTAGACCTTCAGCACTTCTTATTCTATACCTTCAGCACTTCTTATGCTAGACCTTTAGCACTTCTTATGCTAGACCTTCAGCACTTCTTATGCTAGACCTTCAGCACTTCTTATGCTAGACTTTGAGCACTTCTTATGCTAGACCTTTAGCACTTCTTATGCTAGACCTTTAGCATTTCTTATGCTAGACCTTCAGCACTTCTTATGCTAGACCTTTAGCACTTCTTATGCTAGACCTTGAGCACTTCTTATTCTAGACCTTCAGCACTTCTTATTCTAGACCTTGAGCACTTCTTATTCTAGACCTTCAGCACTTCTTATTCTAGACCTTCAGCACTTCTTATTCTAGACCTCCAGCACTTCTTATTCTAGACCTTCAGCACTTCTTATGCTAGACCTTTAGCACTTCTTATGCTAGACCTTGAGCACTTCTTATTCTAGACCTTCAGCACTTCTTATGCTAGACCTTTAGCACTTCTTATGCTAGACCTTCAGCACTTCTTATGCTAGACCTTCAGCACTTCTTATGCTAGACCTTGAGCACTTCTTATGCTAGACCTTCAGCACTTCTTATTCTAGACCTTCAGCACTTCTTATGCTATACCTTTAGCACTTCTTATGCTAGACCTTCAGCACTTCTTATGCTAGAACTTTAGCACTTCTTATGCTAGACCTTCAGCACTTCTTATTCTAGACCTTCAGCACTTCTTATGCTAGACCTTTAGCACTTCTTATGCTAGACCTTCAGCACTTCTTATTCTATACCTTCAGCACTTCTTATGCTAGATCTTTAGCACTTCTTATGCTAGACCTTTAGCACTTCTTATGCTAGACCTTCAGCACTTCTTATGCTAGACCTTCAGCACTTCTTATGCTAGACTTTGAGCACTTCTTATGCTAGACCTTTAGCACTTCTTATGCTAGACCTTTAGCACTTCTTATGCTAGACCTTTAGCACTTCTTATGCTAGACCTTTAGCACTTCTTATGCTAGACCTTGAGCACTTCTTATTCTAGACCTTCAGCACTTCTTATTCTAGACCTTGAGCACTTCTTATTCTAGACCTTCAGCACTTCTTATTCTAGACCTTCAGCACTTCTTATTCTAGACCTTCAGCACTTCTTATTCTAGACCTTCAGCACTTCTTATGCTAGACCTTTAGCACTTCTTATGCTAGACCTTGAGCACTTCTTATTCTAGACCTTCAGCACTTCTTATGCTAGACCTTAAGCACTTCTTATGCTAGACCTTCAGCACTTCTTATGCTAGACCTTCAGCACTTCTTATGCTAGACCTTTAGCACTTTTTATGCTAGACCTTCAGCACTTCTTATTCTAGACCTTCAGCACTTCTTATGCTAGACCTTTAGCACTTCTTATGCTAGACCTTCAGCACTTCTTATTCTAGACCTTCAGCACTTCTTATGCTAGACCTTTAGCACTTCTTATGCTAGACCTTCAGCACTTCTTATGCTAGACCTTCAGCACTTCTTATGCTAGACCTTTAGCACTTCTTATGCTAGACTTTGAGCACTTCTTATGCTAGACCTTTAGCACTTCTTATGCTAGACCTTTAGCACTTCTTATGCTAGACCTTTAGCACTTCTTATGCTAGACCTTCAGCACTTCTTATGCTAGACCTTTAGCACTTCTTATGCTAGACCTTCAGCACTTCTTATGCTAGACTTTGAGCACTTCTTATGCTAGACCTTTAGCACTTCTTATGCTAGACCTTTAGCACTTCTTATGCTAGACCTTTAGCACTTCTTATGCTAGACCTTTAGCACTTCTTATGCTAGACCTTGAGCACTTCTTATTCTAGATCTTCAGCACTTCTTATTCTAGACCTTGAGCACTTCTTATTCTAGACCTTCAGCACTTCTTATTCTAGACCTTCAGCACTTCTTATGCTAGACCTTCAGCACTTCTTATGCTAGACCTTTAGCACTTCTTATGCTAGACCTTTAGCACTTCTTATGCTAGACCTTCAGCACTTCTTATGCTAGACCTTGAGCACTTCTTATGCTAGACCTTTAGCACTTCTTATGCTAGACCTTCAGCACTTCTTATGCTAGACCTTGAGCACTTCTTATTCTAGACCTTCAGCACTTCTTATTCTAGACCTTCAGCACTTCTTATTCTATACCTTAAGCACTTGAGACATCCATAGTTCAAGTTTGAGTGACAGACTATTTGACTATTTGCAAAATCCTCAAATCCTGATCGTTTGTCAAGTAGGCTATATAAAAAAAGCTCCTCCGCGATATCCTCTCTGTTCCATTCCGGACGAGTTCAAGCTCTGCCTATTAATATTCGTTCTTAGTTCGCATGGTGCATGAGCTGCGCCCGAGCATCTGCGCGATTTCTGCACAGAGACTCATTCCTCCGCGGCCGTTTTCGGCTCCGATCATTATAGATATGAGAGGACCTATTTGCGTGTGCGGAGGATGAGAACGCGCTTCGGCGATCGTCCATTCTCGGCCGCTGGTCCTCGATGCTGCTGTTCGATCGGCTGGCTCAGTGGACTCTTTTAAAGCCATACTAAAATCACACTTGTTCGCTAGGGCTACTACCGCATGTTAGCTGCTTTGTCAGGCGCGTCCTTGTAACGGCATAACCGCGATACGGCGCCATATAAATTGCATTTATTAGATAATATGAGCCTATGACTTCAGTTAAAGAAGTAAATAGCTGCCGATAATAATTATATTTACACGGAGGTCTCACAGTATGCAATTTTACAATTAGTCAAGGCTACATAACACAACAAGGGTTTTAAGTGTTTCAGAAGACTTGTCTGTGTTGGAACCATTATAAATTCAACTTGAACGGCTAATAGTCCGTTTTCCCTGGCTTCCTCTGATAATTAATGAGCCGTGACAGTGTCCACTGAGTCAGTGCTGTGACTAAAGTCATTCGACGAGTCGATAACTCTTGCACTGGAGACTTTCTGCTGTAATGTTCGCTCTGACTTCTTAAATAATTTACATCTGTGTCATCGGGTTGTCTTGCTTGGTGCTCGACCATTCGTTTCACTGTCTATAGCATCGTGCAGCTGCAAATGCACGCGACTCAGTTAATACATTGCTATCAATGCTATAGTTACATCGACCAACAAAAATACCATCTTGCATTGATGCCTGTCTGCCTGCTACCGACTTCCATAACAACGTTTCACAACTTCAACTGTCGTTTACTTCTAAAAAGTTTATTAAATATGTTGCAACGGTACACCATTTACAAACAGAATGTTGCTGAGAAAGTAATAATTATACTACGAAAGCCGAATGCTACGCGCCTGTGAAGTGCTGCATAAGTCAAGTGCTATATCTAAGCCAAGCTTACTATACGGTATATCGCGGTTCTATAGGCCTACATGATTGTAGCCTATACGAAAACATAAATCTGTAATGTTTTCTTTAAGCAAGATCTCAATCACGATCATAACGATGATGGCAAAGACCACATGTCATGTGTAATGTGTAATGTATAAATGAAATGTGTAATTTGTAATATGTAATATGTAATGTGCAATATGTAATGTGTAATAATATTATGTCATGTGTAGTGTGTAATATATAAATGAAATGTGTAATTTGTAATATGTAATTTGTAATATGTAATATGTAATGTGTAATGTGTAATATATAAATGAAATGTGTAATGTGTAATATATAAATGAAATGTGTAATTTGTAATATATAATAAAAAATTATGTAATGTGCAATATGTAATGTGTAATAATATTATGTCATGTGTAGTGTGTAATATGTAATATGCAATTTGTAATATGTAATTTGTAATATGTAATATGTCATGTGTAATACTAGTATGTCATGTGTAATGTGTAATATGTAATGTGTAATTTATAATATGTAATATGTAATGTGTAATAATAGTATGTCATGTGTAATGTGTAATATGTAATTTGTATTATGAAAAATGTAATGTGTAATAATAGTATGTCATGTGTATTATGTAATATGTAATATGTAATTTGTAATATGTAATCTGTAATGTGTAATAATAGTATGTCATGTGTAATGTGTAATATGTAATATGTAATTTGTAATATGAAATATGTAATGTGTAATAATAGTATGTCATGTGTAATGTGTAATATGTAATATGTAATTTGTAATATGTAATATGTCATGTGGATCTAAGCCTTAAAAATAAAACGATGAACCAACTTTGTTCCCGGTTGTTTGTGCAGAACCTTATCATGAGACCCTGAGCAAGTCCATCACTCGACGTGAAACTCCGATGCAGTGTCTGCGCTGTAGTCGGGAGCGCCTCTGAGTAGAGAGCTTGAAGGCGTCCTATTATATATAGCAAATGTGAGAAATAAAGAAATAATTGAGAAATAAATAAAATAAATAAGGCGGCCAATTTGCTAGTGATCGTTATCATTGACCATTAAATGATATAATATATCATTTAATATCATTTATATTATACAAATGGTATGGGATATTATCCCATACCATTTGTATTGTCTCGTATACGCAAATAAAGGCTGCCTACTTACTGACTTATTAAAAGTGGCCCGACAGTTTTCATCGCCGGGTCGTGTTCCAATGACCCCCCCCACCCACCCCACCCCCACCCCCACTCCCACTCCCACCCCCACCCCACCCCCACCCCCACCCCTCGAGGGATCAACCTCTCAGCGGACAGGTCGATCGGCGCGGACATGCGCATCTGGGAATGACCGCCAAAGTCACTTCCTGTCAATCTCGATATTGCCGAGTTTTGTTTGTCGATAACCGTTTCCGATTGCAAATTTCGCCTACGCTCCTCCTCGCCCTTTCGCTCGCGCGCTCTCCTCGCTCGTGTCTTATATACATAGACAAACGCGAACTTAATATATATATATATATATAAAATACATAGAAATATATATTTATATATAATATATTATAGGCCTATATAATTGCACTTGGATCGTAGATGCATATTGCATATAGACTAGCCTATAGACTATATTATAAATTATGCGCATAGCTGTAGCGCATCCAAGCACAAATTAGCACATGACATTGTATCTGTCTGATGTTAGGCACTGCGTCCGCATTCATAAGAATATAATATAATTTAATAAATTTATATTTAAAATGTGTAGTTTCAGTAATACATTGGGAATTAATTCGATAACGATATCTGCATGGTGATAGCAATAATATTTATTATAGCAACATTACTGCTGCAAGAAACTTTTACACATGATCGTAATCGAACATTTTTAATAGAGCCACTCAAAGTTAGAAGGACTCGGGACGCGAGGCAGTATCTTGACTGGTAAGAAGAGCTGTCTAGGTCTTTACGCGTTACTAATATAAGCTGGTCGGAGGAAGGAGGACAGTGTTCCTCGGAAGTTACGTCATACTTAGACTGGTTCCACGGCACAGCGGAAGCGCCCTTCGCTGGATCTCTGATGCAATACTTAGACTGCTTCTCTAGATCAACGGAATTGCCCTACGCTGATCCCAAGTCCAGTGGAACCAGTATAAGTATGACGTCACTTCAGAAGTCCGGGTATCAGCCTACAGTAACTGGCTATTTAAAGAAGAGGAACCAGCGTAGACCACGTGACTGCACCAGCATCTGTACTCGTCTCACTACTGAGTACTGACGTCTACCATAGTGACATCAACCCTAAGGGACTTCTGATGTCGATTCCAGTTAGACTAGACCATACAGGAGAGAGTACAAATGTCGGCCATGTATGTGGGCAGTGGCCGAGGACTGAAGGCCGAGCGAAGGATTGACCGGGCGGATTAATTATAGAGACTGGAATGCAATGCCCCAAGAGATAGGCTACTGCATGGGGAGCAGAGCCATCAAAAAAGTTTGGCATGAGGGATCTCGAATTGGATGCATTGGCGAATGGGGAGCCAGTGAAGGTTTGTCGGACTAAAATGCGCTTCTGAAAGACTTTCACTAATGGAAGCGCTTTATGAATGGTCATTGGTCAATTGGTCATTATTGTATTGTGCAATATAACAGAAAATAAGGATGGGTTTAGCAATGCCAAGTAGGTTGGTAGAAACAACTAAGGATTGTTTGAGGCCTCGATTATTTGCGGAGGAAAGATGTCAGAGTAGTTTGCGTAAGTCGTAGGAACACGATCTGTAGACATCATTAGCGTGATCAGACAAACAGACAGACAGACAGACAGAAAAACAAACAGACAAACAAACAAACAAACAGACAGACAGACATACATACAGACAGACAGACAGACAAACAGATGCACGTGTAGTGTCAGATAGACAGACAGACAGACAGATAGACAGACAAACAGACAGACAGACAAACAGACTGGCGGAGAGTTAATCCTTGGCAGAAAAGAAAAAATGCGCATGCACCGGCGGAAATCTAAAGCGAAGGAAGTGAGTGTTAATTTATCGGAGGATGACGACATTGAATGTCAAAGAGCAATGCACATGCAGTCTCTTCACTTAACTAGACAAAAAACGTCTGCAGCAGGCGACAGTCGTCACGCACAGCACCAGACAATTTACTTCTGAACCACACTATAACTTGTAAGTTATGTTAAGCATTTGCTTTATATAGCGCAGGTGCACAATACGCACAAAACGCCAATCAATGAAGCTCCACAAATCAGGCCACTGCCAGGTCAAAACGTTTTCTACACACGTTGTGTCTGGTCTTGATAGAGATAGCGTATGAGAGCCTGGCTGATATAGACATAGCCTATTGATACAGTATCGCGTACAACAAGCACGTAAACATGCATATAATATACATACATATGCATACAGATGCACGTGTAGTGTATGAACGTTGAATGCATATGAATGCCAATGAATGAATATATAGAAACAATATACTTATATGAATACATGTACATACATACATATATAAGCTTATTTTTATACAGTATAGCCTATGTATGTATATATTTATATATTTATATATGTATGTATGGACTGCCTGAGCTGTTTTGCTGATCGTGCCTGTCTCTGGGGCATCTGACGAAATGAGCGATAATGGGCGACTGGGCGGAATAGCAATGACCAGCAGAAAACAGAAACCAGTGAATTTATATAGCGCCATGCACCTGACGCAATATTGTCATATATCACCCAACACACATACATAGACTACATACATATATGTCTCTGTTCCATTCTGTAGAACGTATACGCGAACACCCTATAGTAGATTAGTGTGCCTCCATATTAACATAATGTACATGCATCATATATGTTTGCATGCGCATCTGCGTGTGCACATGAACGTACATACATTGCATAGACCTACATGTAGTCATTGCAAACTTATATAGCGCCGCTTCATGGGAATAGGTAGGATAATAACAATGACGATTTCTATAAAAGTATGTGACTTGTTCTGACAGTAACGCAATCCCAAGACTTGATAACTATTTAGCAAAGATGCTTTTCCAATGTTCAGTAGCGCTATTTGAATGTTGTACACCGACGAGATATTGACATTGGACCGGATATGCGTGCCTGCAGGGCTGTTTTTAACGAATTTCTAGAACTGAACAAACCTTTCTTTTCCTTCCCATCCTCCAGGGTAAATTACTTTCAATTGGAAGACAATGACAATTTTTTGCTAGTTTTAACTGCACAAAAGTGCTTCCACAACTGCACAAATCCATTTAGAACGGCACATTTTGTGTACAACTGCACGTTAATAAAGTCCTGGTCCTACTGCTGAGCTTTCTGTCTCTGTCTCCGTCTGTCTATCTGTCAGCGTCTCTCTCTCTCTCTCTCTCTCTCTTTCTCTCTCTCTATATATATATATATATATATATATATCTCACTCGCTCCCTACTTCAGTCTCTCTCCCTCCTTCTCTTTCTCAGCCTCTGTTTGTCTCTCTGAATTTCTCTCTCTCTCTCTCTCTGCTGACCTCTTCTTCCTCATCTCCGAGAGGATCATAAATATCTTCAGTTTATGTCTTTCCGTTTCCTCAGCGTCATCATCATCATCACAACGACGACCGATGATCATTCGACGAATGCTTCTGCGTCTAATTTCCTGCCACATTTTCCCTGCTGTTCCGGATAATAGCCGAGACACTTCTTTATGACATCGACCCTCACGACCTTCTTCCGCTGCTCAGTTTTCCATTAAATCCATTCCAGGTCGTTCCCACATCGACCATCATCGAAACCCCGTTGATGGGTAAACGCCTTTGTCGTGCCGCCACCGCGACACACCCATTTGCTGAAGGAATTCGCAAGCTGTGTTTCTTGGCTGCATACTTCGGCTCTTTGATGTCTTTTTGATATAAATTCAGCTCTTTGATGTCTTTTCGATATAAACTCAAGACTCCTCTGTTTCGCGACTTCCGTCCGTCACGGAAAGACCTCTGCTTCCATAATTTATCCCATTTCCACCGAGATTTTTCAGCGGATCGTGATTTGCTACAACTACAAGGGCTGATCTTGAAACGTGAAGATAATAGTATAAGCTTACAAATGTATATAGCTCGTGATTTGCAGCCTTCTCTCTGGGACATATCTGGCAGCCGCACCTACTCGGATCGCCGCCTGACAGCTATGGAAACCGCTCTGACTCAACGTAGCGCTCGTGAACAAGCTGGAGCCCTGCGCTTTGTGTTAGCTTCAGAAATAACGAGAACATACATGTAGGAGTTCACGTTTATCATCAGGAAGATTGTGCTAACTAGACTATTGCACGCGAATGTCTCTTGGACTGTCTTGGCACGCGACACCGACGTTCATTCGCAGTTGCCGGTTCCTCCCTCCATCTGGAACAATCGACATCCTATGCTCGTAAAATCATAACTCTCTGGACGAGACTGTCATTGGTTTTTAACTGCAACGTTACATTTTCCCGACTACTTAATCATTGCCCAACACCAACGGACACTTCTGAGCTTTTAGCGAGGGTAGAGTAAGCTTATACTAAGCTTATAGCAAATACAAGACTGTATTATCATTGCTCAAGTCAAATTTTATTCCGCTTTTATTTAATATATGATAATCTATTTTAGTAATCTATCGTAGAGTTGTGGAGTATTATTGCAATGTAGGCCTATAATTATTGTGGTGCTTTGCATTCTGCTTAATTGTATCGCATTTCATAAGATATTATTTTTATGAGCTTCGACTGTATCAAGTAAGACTTCAGATCGTTTGTATCAAGTAAGACTTCAGATCGTATCAGACGAAATCAGATGAGATGAAATCAGATTAGGAGTCAGAGAAACACCTCCAGAGAAAAACCCCTTCCCAACCATCGCTCCACCAAGGCATCCCAAAATGCAGCATAATAATATTATTCCAACGAGCGTGCAGCGTTTCCGAATGAAACGCAAGTCCGGCTGATTGGTAGACCTAACCCAATTAGTCAGTTAGAATTAAATCACATTGGACCTTACTAATATTATGGTTTATTATACACTGTGTCCGGTTAAAAAGTAGCCCTCACAAAAAAGTGTCATAACTCGGTCACAACTTTTAGGATTTGTCTGAAATTTTAAACACAGCAACAGTGACCATATTTACAGGCGATCCTAAACCTATTAGAAATATTCGTGAGTTTGTCAAATTTAGGAGCGTTTAAAACGCAGCACTGAAAAATTGAACTTTCCAACATGGAAAACCTAAAAGGATATGAAATTCAGCTATACTTGATGCTCAAAATGTTCTCCTTGTTCACGAACACACGACCGTAGACGTAGTAGATTAACAGCTGTCCCGGGAGACACTCGGCTTCATATCCCGCAGCTGTGGCCGCCTAGCAGTCTAGACCTCGATCCGGAGTACATAAACTGGAGGAACGCGTTTTTCGTTCACGCGTAGGCTATTCATGATATCGATGAGAGTAGGGCGCGGGGCGCGTCTGTTTGAAGAGTGGCGGCTGTTTGACCAAGTGATCATCGAACTGACCATCAAACAGTAGCGTTTACGTCTACGGCCGTGTGTCCGTGAGCGAGGAGTACATTTTGAGCACCATATGCCTATAGCTGAATTTCACTTCCTTTCAGGTTTTCTATGTTGGAAAGTTAAATTTGTCGGTGCTCCAATGCAAACGCTCATAAATTTGACAAACTCGCGAATATTTGCAAACGACTTTGGAATTTCGTGTAAATGTGGTCACTGTTGCTGTGTTTAAAATTTCAGACAAATCCGAAATGTTTTGACCGAGTTATGACACTTGTTTGTGAGGGCTACTTTTTAACCGGACACAGTGTAGATGTGGTCAGTTCGAAGAGAAGAAATCGTGAAGCGCAAATGTCTCTTAAGCATTATTCTTGATACATGTATCATGCTTGTTCTACAGGACAATTGAAAAAAGTCTGTTAAAAACAGTCTGTCTCTAGGTACATGTATAGGCCAATTTGTTTGTGTATTTACTCTTTTGTTTTGTTCGATTAATGTGTCACTCTGCTACTAATTTAACATTCTGCTACTAATGTGTCACTCTCCTACTAATATGCCCTCTCTGCTATTATAGGCTACTGTGTCACTGTGCTTTTTTTGCCATTGTATGCATCTATAGATATGACATTAATTTTACAATATATTTATTAACTCATCATCCACATCCCTTATCCTCCATTGATTGGTTGCTTCTCGGCTTAATCAAGGTCGAGTAACCCCCCCCCCCCGACCCCCCCCCACAATAAAAGTCTGGCCTTGGGTTCAACTCTCAATACATAATCTCTTAACTTTCTACGATCAATAATAATTCAAAATTTGTGAGCAAGTACATTGTAAGTCCACGAAATGGAACCCCTGAAAGTTTTTGTATTGCCCCACCCATGCCTGAAGTCGTGGCTGGGCTGAGTGCGCCTCTGAGTAGTCTTCTTGAAGGATGACTGTACACACAATTTCGGACTGAATTAGTGCATGAATAGAGTGGTTTAATTGTTCGCGAAAGGCCTATATAATGAATGACGAACAATAGAAAACATTAATTAAGTAGTGTGACGTCATTACCCACTCGTGTGACGCATTCGTTCTTCTGACGTCATCATAGTATCCCGATGACGACTCTTCGTTCCAAGCACCCAAGTGGTTCAACTCTTCGTCGTACAGCTGCTGCTGGTTCGATTCCTCCTCCAGTCCTCCTCCTTCTCCAGCGGCACCAGTCCCCTGCGCCGCCTCCCATGTGACGCCGACAAGTAGAACGACTTGTACAGAAACGCAGAAATCAACCGCAGCCGCCGCCGCTGCCGGCGACATGAAGCCCCGCATCAGCGGCGCATTGCTCTAACGTCGAACGTCAACATATCCGCGAAGGCGAATAGAAATTTATCTAGCGCTATGTTCGTCCGATGAGTCGATGATGTAATCCGGTGGCATGAAGAAAAGCGACGGTCGCTTGCTGATGGACCGCTGCCACCACCGCACTCCTCCGTTGACGAATATTTTATAAGGCTGACTGTCCGTTGGTGGGGTAGCCTTCACCACCACACCACCACATCACCACATCACCACATCACTACGACCACCACATCACCACATCACCACTTCACTACGACCACCACATCACATCACGACATGTGATGGTGATTGTGGTCGTGCTGCTGCTGCTGCTGCTGCTGCTGCTGCTGCTGCTGCTGCTTCTGCCGCTGTGCGTGGGTTGGGATCATGCATCGCCCACCATCGCTGCAGTCCGATAAAGTCGTGGCTAATTTGTGAGCAGTCGTTTTCTCAGTGACGACTGTACGTCGTCGCTAGCGGTCTGTCTGTCTGTCTGTCTGTCTGTCTGTCTGTAACTGTGTATATTTTTGTCTGTTTGTCGGTATGTGTATCTAGATCTACCTGTCTATATGTATGCATGTCTGTCTGTCTGTAACTGTGTATATCTGTCTGTCTGTTTGTCGGTATGTGTATCTATATCTGCCTGTTTATATGTATGCATGTCTGTCTGTGTGTCTGTGTGTGTGTCTGTTTGTCTGTCTGTCTGTCTGTCTGTCTGTCTGTAACTGTGTATGTCTGTCTGTTGCTGTGTATATCTGTCTGTCTGTAACTGTGTATATCTGTATGTCTGTTTGTCGGTATGTGTATCTATATCTGCCTGTCTTTATGTATGCATGTCTGTCTGTGTGTCTGTGTGTGTGTCTGTTTGTCTGTCTGTCTGTCTGTGTGTACGTCTGTCTGTTGCTGTGTATATCTGTCTGTCTGCTTGTACGTCTGTCTGTTACTGTACATATATTTCTGTCTGTGTGTCTGTCCGTTTGTAACTGAGTTTTATCTGTCTGTTTGTGTGCATGTCTGTCTGTCTGTCTTTCTGTTTGTCTGCAACATGTATATCTGTCTGTCTGTCGGTATATGTGTCTATATTTGTCTGTCTGTCTGTTTGTCTGTCTGTTTGTCTGTATGTTTGTATGTTTGTCTGTTTGTCTGTCTGTCTGTCCGTCTGTCTGTTTTCATGTATGTCGGTAGCACCTGTGAGTAATTTCCGTGAAGAGGCGCTGCATAAATACTTGAATGAATGAATTAATGTGTGTTCGTCTGTCTACCTGTCTTTCTGCGTTCCTATATATGTATAATATATATATATATATATATATATATATATATATTATATATATTATATACATGTAGGCCTAGCTGTCCGTCTGTGTGTATGGCTGCCTGCCAGTCGGTCTGTGTATCTACATATCTGTATGTCTGTTTGGAAGTATATAATGTCTGTCTGTCGGCCTGTTGGTCTGCATATCGGTCTGCATATCTACATTTCTGTCTGCCTGTCTGCTTGTCTGTTTGTATGTCTGTCAGTTTGTCTGCCTACTTGTCCCTCTCTGTCTGTATTCTGCTTTGTCTGCGTGTCTGTCTATCAGAATGTCAGTCCACCTCTTTGTCTGTTTGTCTGCATGTTCGTCTTCCCTCCCTCCCTCCCTCCGTCCGTCCGTCCGTCTGTCTGTCTGTCCGTCCGTCCGTCTGTCTGTCTGTCTGTCTGTCTGTCTGTCTGTCTGTCTGTCTGTCTGTCTGTCTGTCTGTCTGTCTGTCTGTCTGTCTGTCTGTCTGTCTGTCTGTCTCTGCCAACCTCCTCCCGAGATCGCCGACAAATAATAAGCTGCTTCATTGCGAGAGTCTTAATAGAAAACGCGGCTTCTGGCGTTTGCACAGCGAACCATCGTTCGGCTTCAGACCGGGCACCACACATCTGCGCCTCCGCCATAGATGCCACCGCCGCCGCTGCTATGGAAAGCCGATGATCGTAAAAACGAAATTAACCCCAGCTGGACCGCATGCATGAAATGCTGATTGTTCGGCATATACAACAATTCTTTCGACCGGAAAACGAAAAGGCGAATATCTTTCGCATTTTGATGGCTTCGCCGGGATTAGCCATTGCTTTTAATGTTCATATCTGATCGCAATTGTATTCGAGTGTCTGAATGGCCCTCGGCGTTTTCATTATACAAGCCCCCGTTGTCGGGTTATAAAGGAAGCGGATATATTTGCGTGTTTTTGTTGGCGTTGACGGTCATGCGTGACCTTAAATAAATGGAGATAACTCGTCGATTAAACCTCAGTGAGGATGAGATGTCATACGGGTTTAATGATGACTGAGCAGTAATTACAGAAATTTAACTATTGTGATTAGAATATCACCATTGTTATTATTATTTTGCTATATTGTAATTGTTGTATTTATTATTTAGGATTAATAGCATTATTATTTTTTTTAATGCCCTGAGGTACTTCGTTCCCCCAGGGGCTTATAAAATATTAAAAGCAATGTGCCTGGAACGGCTAAACCTCATCCATTTCGGGCGTGAGTCTTGATTATTATTATTATTATTATTATTATTTTTTTTTTTTTTTTTTTTAAATTATTTTTATTATTATTATTATTATTGCTATTATCGTCATCATCACCATCATCATAGTCATCATTGTTATCGTTATTTAATTTTTTTAATGTGCTATAAAATTATAGGGACTTACACACTATTAAATCAAATAAAATCATCTGCAACGGCAGCTATACCTCGTCGAAATTCATTGCAGGAAAAGAACGAGATCTGGCGTACTTCAAGGATGATTTCATTAGCACATGTCGAAAAGAAGAAAGAGCTAAACAGGGAATCCTGGGACGCAAAGTCGGTAAATTCAATAAATAAAAATCTTGCGATTAGTGGGAAGATCGTAAAAAGGCGCTAAGCTGTAGGCCTACAACTAATAGATTCAACCCCAAAGTCGCAAATGCATTCCTTTCATAACACGTCTCTTAAACTGTCAGTTTCGGTTGCATCAAAGGAACTTTTTGTTCTTTCTAGATTGTCTTTAAACCGTATATTAACGTAATTATACATGTGCCACAATGTTTTAAGCCCGCCATGCGACAGCTGCGCCACCTTTCGTAAAGAAGTGAGTCTGATTTATTGTGACTTTCGTGACGTATACGAAATGAAAATTAATGAGTCCAGCTAAGAGTTAAGTGAAAAGTTCATTTATTATTTTTAGCAATGGACTCGTTCAGTCACGAGGTGGTGGTATTCAAGTAACATTGTTGCTTTAAATCCTATTTGACGACCGTTACTGTAGTTCGGCTGCAGCTGCTGTTGATGGTTGCAGATACCAAGTCACATATTCTATCAAGTAACCTACATAAATAAGTGTTTTTCTTTATTACTCCACTTGCAGACGCACAATTAAGACTAAAACATCATTACAACACAAAATGAGTAATAATAATCATCGATAAGCTTAATTAAAGGTGCAATTTAAAATCCAAGCTTAGGGTCTATACTCAGCGGTTCCCAACCCGTGGCCCGCAAGGCCTTAAAAAATGGCCCGCCAGGCCTAAAAAATGGTCCTCATCTTCATCTCTCAAAGAATTAAAAAATATATGAAAAATTACAATTTATTTTATTTTGACGTCTATAAATAGCATCAAACATTCTATTTTGAATTAATTATAACAATTTTATAATTATGCTTTAGAAGTTTAGATAATTGAATTTTTGCACTCTGGCCCCCCTAATGTCCTTTAACTAAGAAAAAGTTGCCCTCTTGTCTCCAACTTCGAAAAAGTGGCCCTAGGGTCAAAAAAGGTTGGGAACCACTGGTCTATAGCCTATTGCCTACTAAAATATTAGAGTCAAGAAGTCATCTATAATACAGCATTCTTTTGATGAATCATTTTCAATCAGCGAATCACAGCGTGGTAGTAGGACTAGGCATTGCGAGATATTACGAGAGCAAGGCCTAAAGAAGTATTCAGTTGCTTCTTCTGTCAGGGTAGATCATGGAGGACATGGCCGGGGTCACTGAGGGTAGCAGCAAAGAGGTATTCATCTGTCTTAGAAAGCAACATATTAAGGTGGTTGGGGTAATAATTATTATTAAACGGATAGAATTTAAATTGAAATTTAATTGTTCTGTAAAAGGAAGTGTGTTTGAAGAGCTTTCTATTTGAAAAAAATATGACACCTCATAAGGTGCCAGTTATGTAACTCAGCCAGTTAGGCCTATGTAGGCTATCAGTTCAAACTGGAAATCACTTTACTTCTGGGTATTATATTTAGTTTTCAAAAATTGATATTTTGAGCCTTCTGGGTCACGTTTTCAAATTGCAATACGCTCAAGAGACAAGCCAAAGGCGCATGCAGTGCCATAAAGTTACCGACTGCAATTAGGTGGTCGGCGTTCCATACGCGGTAAACGCTGATAGACAGTTGACGGATGGCATTCCATACATAGAACAGAACGACATAGCAAATTGACGTTCGGTGTTCCATACATAGACAGTTTGTTGAGCGGCGTTCCATAGAAGGAGGAAACGCGTAGCCATCTACAGGGTGGGCCAATAGAAATGCAACAACTTTGACGCTTTATAACTTGAACAATTTTCATCTGAGCGTTTTGGCCTATATATCAGATTGAACATAATTATTCATTTTATCATTCTGCAAAATATCTAAGAGATACTATTACGACTTTTTGAGATAATGCTATTAATGATCGGTGTCCCTTTTTTGCCATGAAACTGCAAGAAAAAACCAAAAGTCTTAATCTGAATAATGTCAATGACTCAATTCGAAACAATCACTAGTTCTAACAATTAATAACAATTCATATCTTGAGTGAATTGATCATAAGTCAAATATTCAATATGTCCACCACGTGCTTTAATGACGGCATGGACACGAGACGACCACTGATCAATGGCTGAGGCCACCAGTGCTCGGGTTATTTCAGCCCGGCAGTAAACAATCAATTTTTTCAAAATTAATGTTCAACGTCATGTATCGGTTCACGATAGACCAGTTGCTGAAGACAACCTCAGATCGAATAGTCAACCGGGTTTTAATTCGGATTGTTCGGTGGCCAGTTCTCCGGTTCAATAAACTCTGGTATGTTAGCGTTCAGATAGGCAACCGTATGACGTGAACGATGCACCGGCGGGAGAACGTTTGCGACCACAGTTGCGGCTGTTAGACGTTCCCGTGGCATCAATTTATTTAATCAATCAATGTAGACTTGTAGAGCATATTTATTCCATTTTCTATAAGGGAATTCTATCAACATCTGATGTGCATTCTATTCTTTTTCTACTCTTAAGATTCTGATTAAAATTCTATCCTGTCCCGTGAGCGGCGCCATGATGTTCATTATTTACATTCAAAATTGAGAGGTGTGCGCCGCACCAAAATTTTTATTTAAACGGTGCCGTATATCAGCGCAAGATTTGACACAGTAGTAGAATGGATAATTACCTTCAATTTAGTATATTGATCACGATGTTCGGATAAAAATTGTTTAAGTTATAAGGCGTCAAAGTTGTTGCATTTCTATTGGCCCACCCTGTATCTCTCTTAATAGTACGATGTAACGATATGTTCTCTGGTCGATAAAAGCAATCGCCTTAGGAAGCTGCGCGAAACGATGCGAGAGGGGTGAGTGGGGCGGAATGGAACAGACAGGCTGAGAGACACGGACATGTAGGAAGACAAAAGAAAACAAGGGAATTCACAGGGATTGTCAGGGAAAGAGAGGAGCTGGGAAAGAGCGGAGGAAGAATTAGACATGCTGGAGTAGGCATGCGAATTAAGCAGACAGGACAAGTGGGAATGGCTCGAGAATGTCAGAGGTGACCAATTTAGAATAACGTTGACAAGGTTAATAGTAAGTCAATGGTGTATTTGCTAAATGCTGTCATCAGCCTTTATTATAGAAGTCTTATAACTTACTCGAGGTCGAGTCGTGTGCTGAACATTATTAAGAAATAAAATTAATTACTAAACAGGTCTGATGCTTAATAGGCCTACGGGATCAGTAAAATAGGTATCCGAGAGTTCTTCAGCATTCTCCATCGTAAAGTAACAGGCTAATTTCTGAAGGTCTACATTAGGTTTGTTATTTGTAATACGGTATTATTGTAATTGCCTTTGACATCTTTTATGTTTTATTGAAAGAAGGAATGCCTCTCAAAGTCCAACAATCTTTTCGATCACTCTTCACTCTTCGTAATCTGTCTACGTCTCCCTCTCAATCTCCCTCTTCCTCTATGTCTCTCTATCTGTGTGTATGTGTGTCTGTCTGTGTGTCTGTGTGTGTATCTCTCTCTGTGTCTCTCTCTGTCTGTCTGTCTGTCTGTCTCTCTCTCTGTGCCTCTCTCTCTCCTCTCACAACTCTCCGATACGACGCAGTGCATGTGAATACTCTGGCGTTCAGAAAACTCGGGCTTAGAGTAATGCTTTGGATTCTGAACCACGCAATTAAGATGACATTGTATTGTTGTATATGATTGCAATATCAATGAATTCATTTGGCAACGTCAGAATGATCGCGGTTGCTTCGCTGCAGTGTAGCCTACATGTATGTGTGCATTGTGTGCAATATAGAAGTAATTTGCTACACATCATGTAATAGTAAAATTTAGCTGCTAAGAGATGTCAGTTAGCTCGGCCAAAAGCCAAGCCAGTTGTCGGACCACTTTTGCCATACGGGCAGAAAAATCATCTGATGTAAGCAGTATAAGGTTATTTAATTTTTCGTGACAATATTAATCAGTAATATTGTGAACAGTGAACTTATAATTTATATGCATAAATGAATGTTTCTACATAGAGCAGTATATTTTATGATTATATGATTATATTCAAATTTCTCAACTAGGCTAATTTGTCTGGTATACATGCGAATGGCCAACCAAATGTATGTTACTATTTAATATAATATGTAGTATATATATAATTATATATAGTGCTATTTTGCATATATATTGAGTATGCTACACTCGTATAAAATTATTATTAATATTTATTTATGTATATGTTTATTTTTGGATATTTTATATATGTGTGACATTGTGTGTATATAAAAAAACTATAATTAAATATAATTGTTTAGCCTATTATATTAGCCTTGTTATATTATAGAAACAGAAATGACAACATAATGTAACGGCCTGCCCCCACCTCGAAAGAAGCCCACGTGACCTCGGGTCCCACCCCTGGTAATGCTCTTCGGCCTCCCAAGTGGTAGGGGCCCGCCCTAGGATTTCAATCGAGGCGCCGCACTGTTGAAGGGGTTCTCTGCTGTCAGGTAAGACTACAGGTTCAACTAAGTAGGTAAGATCTACGGGATCCATTGATTTCCCTCTGGTAAAGTCGTAGTTTAGGGTTGGGTCTTCCACCTCAGGACGGGGATGTCTCTCATCGGTACCAGGATTGACTTCGGTCGAGTGGCGACATATGTCTGCGGTTCCCGGTCTGGGAACGACGGCTTTCTCGAATTGAAGACCGTCTGGGTTCAAATCCCCTTCAACAGGTTGTGTAAATCCCCAATCCTTAGATGTGGTCAACCCTTCCCTTCTCTTCTCCCTCATTACCTCACCTTCTTCTCGGGAAAGACTACCCCGGTGGTGTTGCTCTTGTAAGTGGCTTATCTCTTGACTAAGGCTCTTGAATTGGGACTCCTGTCGTTCCATGAACATCCCCAGGGTTTCTGAAACGGTTAGTAAGAGTTCCCCAACTTGTTTACCCTTTATTTCTAATTGGTCAAGACGGTCTGGGGTTCCTCCCTTCTCCCCTTCAGTTATGCATTCCTCTAATTCCTCATCAGAGTGATCCTCAGACCTGTTAGGAGTTTCCATTATTCAATGATTTATTAACGTCAGATTTAATTTATTTTAATTAAGCAATTCAACTGAGTATAATGTACAAGCGTTGCTGACAATTAACATCTGTGATCGGGCCTAGATATTGTTCTTCAATGGCTATGCGATATGTCTTTAAAAGTCAGCAGAATCTCCGTAAATAATCAACAGGCGTGCACAACCTTAATTCCAGTAATCGCGTTTTATAATTAACAGTCAGGTACAATGAATCACAATTCAGACGGTAGCTTTCAACCGTTATTCAATATCGACTTAGGTTTCAATTCTTATTATCAGTGAACATTTATTTCTAATTAATTAACTACTCTTGGTTTCGGATTCTGTTATGGAGCAATTAGATTAGTTAATACTTTCCTGGGAATTTCCGTGCAATTTGGCCAACACTCGCATTCAAATATGAAAAGAAGATCGGAAGATTTCTTGTCCGAATATTGGAATATATGACAATAAAGTTTCACACAGAATCGGCTGCAAACTGTCCCAAAACCAGTCGCTTAGTCAACGGTATATTCTTTTTCATGAAATCAGGCAATCAGCCACACATTCAGCATTTTTAGACCCAGAATATACAGAATTTCTGGTCTACACGAGCCGACCTCTCACTCCGATTAAAACTTCCAGTCGACTGCGCATTTCGGCGTTGGAAGCGGTCACGTGATCCGGATCAACCAATCAGCGACTTACACGTTGGCCGAATCTAAAAATAGAGTGTCGCATTGCGACACTTTCTGTTGCAGCGAAGTACTGCACCGAAGGTCGGATCTAAAAGCGGCTAAAACCGAAGGCCGGTCGCAAATTTAGCAGGGCCGCAAATTAATAAGTGAGTACGCCGAGCGGCCTAAAAGGAGGTTAAATTGTAGCGGCCTCATAGGACGTTACACACCCCCCCACTTAATCCAATTTTCCACCTTAATGGAAAATTTCCAGAATAGGATCCGAAACCAAACAATATAAACAAGCAACCTTAACTGATTTACTACGGTACTACGTAAGAACAAGATCCGCAATTGATACATATTGTACCGACAGCCCCGGTACGCTTAGGTGAAAAAGGGTTCATGCCCAAAATAAATCAGTTTAGTACCGACAGCCCCGGTACGCTTAGGTGAAGAAGGGTTCATGCCCCTAAAAGAATTATCAAGTCTGAACTTATAACCATCACGAAACTGACATCAGCAATTTAAGGTTATCACAAAGAATCTCTGTGCTGAATCAAATTTACAGTTAACACAAATTATAATCATCATTCCTAATCCTTCAATTGCTCGGAGCCACTTACTAGGATACTTAAATGTCTTCCAAACACAATATTCCCTGCTCCGGCACCAATCCTTACTATACTATTATGCTAACAAATCAGCACATTACAATTCCATTTAACAGGTTACCAATTACTATGAACCAAATATACGTTGCACAATAAAAGAAAACTATTTCTTTAAATTCTATCCTCACTCGTAACCAAAGAGATTTCTGGGAAAACTCTGTTCCTTAGTTCAACATACAACCGCTATCAGCGATGGGCAGTCAATACTCCATTACTCACGTTACACGTTACTTTAGGGCTGAACTATTAAGCAAAGGCTTTACTGCTTAGTGAAGCATACCCAAGCCACACTAGGACGGATTTCTCCTTGACCTATGTAATAGTCTGTCGACGTCTACCTTACAAGACGGAGCATAACAGAGCAGACCTTCCGGAACTAGCAAACAAAGGATTTACTATTCAGGGAAACATACCCAAGAAGCTAGTACGGATTTCTCCCTGACTTATGCAATAGACTTTCTACGTCCACCTTACAGGACGGAATATAATAGAACAGACCCGTAACGCTGTCCGTACAGTTACAACCCACTATTCTACATCCGAAACCTGCTCTCACTAACCGGATAGAATTCAAAATACAAATAATCTAATCATAGATTATACAATTAACCACGTTATGCAATCACACATTCTATACTACAAACAAGCACAGCATTCTTGCCCTTCTTCGTGGCAACAAAGAAAACAATGCAATAGAACGACAGATAAACAATCTTAATCTACCCCCAAGATCTAACCTAGATCAAGTTTAAAAACAAAAATTCATATGTAGGCCTATTTGTTTTCATCCCAAGGAACTAAAACCAGGCTTCTCGCCAAAGCCTAAACCGATCGCCATTACGCGATATTATCTTACACTAGCTATACGTTACCTATATCTTACGGGGCGAACAATGTTCCTGCGAGGTCTCGCATCGGACATTAATTCTTCCACTTCAGGATTATCCAATCCATTCAGGGTCTCCAAGTCTAAAGGACCTGCCGGATCTAGGTCTTCTGTCTCATTCCACTCTCCTGGAGAGTCCCCAACAAACAATTTAAGTTTGTCAATGTAAACCAATTTGGCTTGCGAGCGTGCGGATTTCTGAATCTTAAACAGGACCGGACTCAGCTGTTCGATTACCTTATAGGGTCCAGTGTAAAGTTTATTCCACTTATCCTTAATCCCAGGGCGTCTCCGTGGATAGAAGTACCAAACCCATGACCCTATGGGAAACCTAGCGGGCTTCACTCTCATATCATACCTGAAATTTCTGTTAGTGACATGGCGCTGCATAAATCTTCGAGCAATTTCAAAGTTATTTTGCACATTCTCAATTTGATTCACAACAAAATCATCGGTACTAGACAAAGCATTTGCAACTTGAACATCTCCTAAAACTAAATCGATCGGCATGCACAACTCTCTTGACAGGAACAGCCGGTTAGGTGTGAATCCGGTGCTTTCACTTTCACTTGCTCGATAGGCGGCGAGGACGTAGGGAAGATGCACATCCCAGTCGCGCTGGTTCTGGGCTACCACCTTCCCGAGCAGGGTGTTCAAGGTTCTGTGAAACCTCTCCACGGCTCCGTTGGTACTTGGTTTGTACGGCGTGGTCCGCATCTTGTCGATCTGGAGGTGACGACACATTTCCTTGAACAGGTTCGCCTCGAAGCAGGGGCCTTGGTCTGTCAAGATTTGTCGCGGGCAACCGAACCGACAGAAGACTTCCTCGACTAGGACTCGTGCCACGGTCGTCGCCTCCTGGTTGCGGATCGGATAGGCTTCCGCCCAGCGGGTGAAGTGGTCCACGGCAGTGAGGATATACCGGTATCCTTTACTGGAGGTGGGATGCGGTCCAGTGATGTCTACCCCCAAACACTCCATCGGGGCTCCCACGGACATCGGTTGGAGACGACCCTGTCTGGGCGTCTTTCCGCGGTGGTACTGGGCGCACGGGACACACCGCCGAAGTGCCATTCGTACATCCTCTCTCCACCCCGGCCAGTAAGCTCTCTTTTGGAGTTGAGCGAGGGTACGTCTGATACCCATGTGCCCTCCAGTAATTCCTTCATGAGCGAGCCGTATTAACGAAGATCGTCGACTACGCGGGGGAATCAGTTGTCGGGTCGCAACTTGCCCATCATCTGCGTGGAGCCAGTTCCGGGTGAGCAGTTCCCTGTGGAGTTCCAGCTGCGGCCATTGGGCTACCAAGTTCTTTACAGTTCCGCTTTGACTCCGCAATTCGTCGTAAGAGGGAGGATCATCAGAGCTGAGCTTCTTTTGGATAACCCAGCCCAGCTCGCGGTCGGCTCGTTGTTCATCTCGAATGGTTGTTCGGTCCCAATCGGTCGGTAGATCCACCGTTCCCCCACGGAGGCCCGTCGCTTCACGGATGACTTGCACTTGTTGCGGCATGCGCGACAGGGCGTCCGCGTTCTGGTGCGCAGTTCCGGCTCGATGCTGGATATCGAACTCGAATTCTTCCGTTATGGCCAGCCATCTGGCCTGTTGTCCGATAGGAAGCGGCGTCCTCCTCAGCCATTGCAAGGCGGAGTGATCGGTGCGCAGTAAGAATCGACGCCCCAGCAGATACTGTCGATAGGTCTTTAGAAAGTAGACGATGGCCAGAAGTTCTCGCTTCGTAACGTCGTAGTTCTGCTCCGCCGTGGAACAGAGTCGGCTACCGTAGCAAACTACGCGTTCATGCCCGTCTTGGATTTGTGAAAGGACTGCTCCTATGGCCTCGCCAGATGCGTCCGTATCAAGAATGTACAACCCATCATCGTTGGGTAAAGCCAGGATGGGTGATTCAGTCAGGAGTCGCTTCAGGTGAGAGAAGGCAGCTTCGCACTCGGTGGACCATTGAAAGCGAAACCCTTTTTTGGTCAGCGCATGCAGCGGTCTGGCGATTTTGGCGAAGTTCGGCACGAATTTTCTGTAGTAAGAACACAATCCAATGAAGGCGCGAACGTCTCGCAGCTTCTTAGGAGTTGGCCACTCCTTAACCGCTACGGTTTTCTCCGGATCAGTCATAATGCCATCCTCACTTACGACATGACCCAAGAATAACACTCGCCGTTGTAGCAGGTGACATTTCGAAGGCTTCAATTTCAACCCGACAGCTGCCAACCGTTCCAACACTTGCGTTAACCGTTCCAAGTGAGTCTCAAGATCTTCGGCAAAGACAATGATGTCGTCTAGATATATTAGACATACCTCAAAATTCAGTCCAGCCATGACCAGGTTCATCATTCTCGAAAACGTAGCCGGCGAGTTGCAGAGACCGAAGGGTAGGACCCTAAACTGAAAACTTCCTCTTCTAGTGATGAAAGCTGTCTTCGGGCGATCCTTTGGATGAACTGCAACCTGATGGTACCCTGCACGAAGATCAAAAGTGCTGAACCACTTGGCTCCGGCAAGGGTATCCAAACTCTCGCTAATCAGAGGTAGAGGATAGGCGTCCTTCCGGGTTTTAGTGTTCACCGCTCGATAGTCCACACAAAATCTCGGGGTACCATCTCGTTTTTTTACCATCACCACATTACTTGCCCAGGCTGAGGCTGACGGTTCTATCAGCTTTTGTTGCAACATATTGTTCACTTGTTCATCAATGACGGGCAATAGCGTTAGCGGCTGGCGACGTAATGGTTGTCGAACAGGGCTTTCGTTCCCAGTTTCTATCTCGTGTTGGATTACATCGGTGAAACCCAAATCCCATTCATTCATTGAAAAGGCTTTCTGATTTGCGGTGATGATTTGCCGAAGTCGTTCCTGTACTTCTTCCGGTACATCGGCGGCAATGTCCCTCCAAAGAGGAGAAAGGGTCGCCGCGATTTCAGCATCGGTTGATTTCGGTAACGTTTCGTTAACGGCTGCGCACCCGGCCGCAGATCTCAAGAGTTTTTCTTCCCCCATTACCGTAACCGGTTCGGCTGTACATTGAACTCCTTTCTTCAACCAGAGTTGTTGGTCGGTGGGATTCATCACCCGAAGCGGCAGATCGAAGGTCCGGTTAGGGAGCAAGGTTCCGGCTAGAATGAGTCCGGAGTCTAACACTTTCGGATTTACAGCCCAGGAATCGGTCATTGCTTTCAAGTTCGGAAGGAGCGCATGGCTTTCAACATCCATCTCACTTTTTGCCACGACGAGTGTGTCATGAGAAATCACTATCTTACGACATAGCCCGGCACGAGGTTTGGAGTGTACTTCGAATCTATAGCCTCCCACCAGGATCCAGTTGCGACCGATATGCCAGAGTACATTTTCGTGCTTCATCCACGAAAGTCCAAGGATCAGTTCAGATACCTGTTCTGTGACTAAACAGGGAATCCTGAATTCGTGATCGTCGATTTGCAGTTTCAGTATTGTCTCTCCCACAACGCGAATAGCAGACCCGTTAGCAGCTAACAAGGACTGTTCAGAATTCTGCACATCTTTAGGATCTACTAGCGAAGCAGGACATAATGTCATTTCGCAGCCAGAGTCAAGCAAGGCTAGAAGAGATCTGCCATTCAGTTTCACAGAGAGGTAGGCATCATTTCTACCTTGGACGTGTCTGACATTACCTTCTCGATTCCCGGTGGTTTCTTCGAATTCTTCATCGGCTGGCGACCTCTGTGGACGTGCTGGACAACCGCGAGCCAAATGTCCCGGTTGATTGCATTCATAGCAGCGACGATTGTCCCGTTTCACCCGTGGAAAGTTATTGTCTCTATTTCGGTTCCACTGTTGATTGTTGGCTCCTGTTCCCCAGGGTGGTGACGAACGTTGCGGCTGCCATTGCCGAAACTGACCCTCAGTTGAAGTAGCACTCAACTGGTTCTGGAACATTTCTTTCATCTGTCGGGTCAGCGTCTCTTGCAGCTGGTTGAATCTTTCGTCGAGGGTTGTTTCTACTTCTCTCACCGTTTTGATGCGACCCGGTCGACGGTCGTGGAACCCGGTGGTGTCTTCATCAGCGCGGCGGTAGCCTTCCAACCGGAGAGCGATTTTGTAGGCGCTATCTAACGTGGTTGGTTCCCGCTCTCTTACCTTAAGAGCTAGGTCCTTGTCTGACAGAGCGTCAAGAAAAGCTCGAATAGCGATTGTCTCACTATGCGCGGACGACGGTCCTGGGAAAGCTAAAATCATAAGCTTCCGGATGTCTTGTACCAGCTGGCCGAGATCCTCACCCAATTTCTGACGACGAGTATTCAGTTTGGTTTGGTACAAGGCTGCCTGGTCTGAGCTTCCGTATCGTAGTCGAAGACGGTCGACTAGATCGGTGCAGGTGGTGATGGCTTCCGAGTCGAATTCATGCAGAAGTTGGTCTACCGGTTCAATTAGCGCGCACGTCAGTTGGGCCAGTTTCTCCTCTTCAGTCCAACGGTTACTTTTCGAGCATACTTCGAACTTCTTAAGGAACACTTCTACCGAGGTCTTACCGTTGTATCGGTCCAGCTTCATTTGCGATGGCATTCTTCTATCTGGAAAATTTGAATGTTCAGTTAGTAGTTTTCCAGCAGGTTCTTTCCTTTCACGAGCAATTGGTTCAGATCGAGACGGTTCGGCAGTGTCCTTTTTCGGCGACAACTCTCGAGCACAAGAGCTGACAATTGTGGGCGGTTTTTCAGAAGCAACACCGCTCCCGAGTATGAACGGATTAGGCAGTTCATCTTTGGGACCACCCGCGACCATCGGTTTCATTGTTGGCCACTGCATTAATTGTTTCGCAAGGGCAACCTGTTCATTGTACGAGGCTGGACCGTAGTAGGGCACGAAGATGGGCTGTACTGTCTCAGGAGGTAAGTATTCGTAGGTCTGGGTAACCTGAGTTTTTAGCGACGAAGACATCGTTGACATTATCGGCCGACTCGAAGATGTCGTCAGGGTGGGCATACGAGGAATCGAAGCAGAAGCGAACGCGATCTTTTCTGATTCAGGTTTCATTTCACGTACCTGGACGTCGTGCACACCGACAGTCTTCGAAGAGATGATTCGTGGAGGAATTTCAGTGGATCGTCGAAGATTTTCAGCTTCAGTGTTCATGAATTGGTACGACGAGTATGGGAAGGTGGCAGCCCGTGGAGTTGCGGTTGAGATGGGACGACGAGGATGTGCATCTCGTGGACCCCAGTCGTACTCTCGTGTGAACGACAAATCCCCATTTGATTTATCTACAACTAACATTCCAGAGTTAGTACATGTTTTCAAACAGTCTTGCCCTATAGCTATCGCATTTGGGTCGAGCACAAATCGATGTAAAGGCCGCATATCAGTTACTTCTGAGTCTTCACTATTGCATTTCAATTGTTCGGTTATATCTCTATTTAACCGGTTTTGTTTCTTGCGCATATACGACTCATAGTCAGAACTTCCATAAATCGTATTTAAATCTCTATGATAGACAGTTTCATTCCTAACAATTTCGGGTTCTTTTCTGGCCCTTGTATCTTGACTAAGTTGGACCTGAGCGTCAGCTGTATTTGAACCTAGTTCCCAAACCTCACTTAGTCTAGGACCAAATGTACCTGAGCTTACTTTCACCTTACTTAATCTGGTGTCAATTGTATCTGCACTAGATTGGATTTGAACCTCTGTATCTGACCTTAATTTCAAAACCCCACTAGCTCTGGTACCAAGTGTAACGGCCTGCCCCCACCTCGAAAGAAGCCCACGTGACCTCGGGTCCCACCCCTGGTAATGCTCTTCGGCCTCCCAAGTGGTAGGGGCCCGCCCTAGGATTTCAATCGAGGCGCCGCACTGTTGAAGGGGTTCTCTGCTGTCAGGTAAGACTACAGGTTCAACTAAGTAGGTAAGATCTACGGGATCCATTGATTTCCCTCTGGTAAAGTCGTAGTTTAGGGTTGGGTCTTCCACCTCAGGACGGGGATGTCTCTCATCGGTACCAGGATTGACTTCGGTCGAGTGGCGACATATGTCTGCGGTTCCCGGTCTGGGAACGACGGCTTTCTCGAATTGAAGACCGTCTGGGTTCAAATCCCCTTCAACAGGTTGTGTAAATCCCCAATCCTTAGATGTGGTCAACCCTTCCCTTCTCTTCTCCCTCATTACCTCACCTTCTTCTCGGGAAAGACTACCCCGGTGGTGTTGCTCTTGTAAGTGGCTTATCTCTTGACTAAGGCTCTTGAATTGGGACTCCTGTCGTTCCATGAACATCCCCAGGGTTTCTGAAACGGTTAGTAAGAGTTCCCCAACTTGTTTACCCTTTATTTCTAATTGGTCAAGACGGTCTGGGGTTCCTCCCTTCTCCCCTTCAGTTATGCATTCCTCTAATTCCTCATCAGAGTGATCCTCAGACCTGTTAGGAGTTTCCATTATTCAATGATTTATTAACGTCAGATTTAATTTATTTTAATTAAGCAATTCAACTGAGTATAATGTACAAGCGTTGCTGACAATTAACATCTGTGATCGGGCCTAGATATTGTTCTTCAATGGCTATGCGATATGTCTTTAAAAGTCAGCAGAATCTCCGTAAATAATCAACAGGCGTGCACAACCTTAATTCCAGTAATCGCGTTTTATAATTAACAGTCAGGTACAATGAATCACAATTCAGACGGTAGCTTTCAACCGTTATTCAATATCGACTTAGGTTTCAATTCTTATTATCAGTGAACATTTATTTCTAATTAATTAACTACTCTTGGTTTCGGATTCTGTTATGGAGCAATTAGATTAGTTAATACTTTCCTGGGAATTTCCGTGCAATTTGGCCAACACTCGCATTCAAATATGAAAAGAAGATCGGAAGATTTCTTGTCCGAATATTGGAATATATGACAATAAAGTTTCACACAGAATCGGCTGCAAACTGTCCCAAAACCAGTCGCTTAGTCAACGGTATATTCTTTTTCATGAAATCAGGCAATCAGCCACACATTCAGCATTTTTAGACCCAGAATATACAGAATTTCTGGTCTACACGAGCCGACCTCTCACTCCGATTAAAACTTCCAGTCGACTGCGCATTTCGGCGTTGGAAGCGGTCACGTGATCCGGATCAACCAATCAGCGACTTACACGTTGGCCGAATCTAAAAATAGAGTGTCGCATTGCGACACTTTCTGTTGCAGCGAAGTACTGCACCGAAGGTCGGATCTAAAAGCGGCTAAAACCGAAGGCCGGTCGCAAATTTAGCAGGGCCGCAAATTAATAAGTGAGTACGCCGAGCGGCCTAAAAGGAGGTTAAATTGTAGCGGCCTCATAGGACGTTACAATAACACATCAAAGAGGAACATAGTTTGTGTTAGAAACAGCGAGAGAAACAAAAAGACAGCTATAGAGTAACAGATTATGTAGATATAGACATTGTGAAGCCTATACTGAGACTGAGAAACAGATAGAGAAACACACTGATAGCCAGACGGACAGAGACAAATCAACGTCACAGAGACAGATACACACATCTGCACGCACTCACAAACACACACCCACACACACACACCCACACACACACACACACACACACATATATATATATATTTAATTATTTATTATACACATGTATATATATAATTATACTATATTAAAAAATCTATCGACTTCTCAGTTTCGCGGTTCGCCATGGCATAGACTTTGAATGGCTGATTTTGTTCCGTTTTATTACAACGAAAAACTGTAGAAATTCCCATTTGGATCAGATGATGCATGGTATCACACATTTTGTCTTTCTTCACAGATAATATTATAGACGCCTTGCATTATACGACGTACTAATAAACAAAATAGATATTGATGAAGTTAGGGACGCATCTCTGCATCCCTAATAAGAAGCGTCCTAATCATAAAGAATGGCGCCGCTGGTACCGCAGACTACACCGCATAGAAGGGAACCAGCGTGCAGCGACGCCGCTGATCTATTGCAAGACGCATGTTGCGCGACTTACGGCGCTCGCGGCCGCCATGTTGTTGCCACGACCTCCATGAATCTACTCTCAATGGCGGCTGCATATTCCTCACCTATGGAATTCCACATAATGAAAACAGATATCATCTATAGTTATTTGACACGGGTTCAACTGACAGAGGAGCGGCTGGAAAATTCAACTATTTATTCAAATATAAGCATATATTTGTACATAATTTTATGTCATTGCAACGGGTGAAAAATTCAAAAGGCCCTACTAGTCGTATATGAATGCATAGGCCTACATATATAATTCTATATATGCCGCATCTTATTGTATTCATATATTGCTGAAGTTCCAGATGATTTATTTGTGTAGGCCTATATTATATACTTTTATATGCAAGTATATCCTATTCGTATCAAGCATAGGCCTATAGGCCGTAGGCTATGTCAGTGTAGGAATATACGCATTACAGATAAGCCTATTTTGATTTTTTAAATAGTTGCTGTTTTACTTTTTATTCAGTTGTTCTTTTTAATATATTTTAGCTCAAGTTTCGTATTTAAATAACTTCAGTTATTAGACCTGTCACAGTTTAAGGTTTTCAAATAATTATTTTTGTTTACAGGAATCAGTGGCATAGCAATAGGGCGTGCAACCTGTGCAGTGCACGAGGGCCCCTGGCTGTCAGGGGCCCCCCGGGGTCAGAGTCAATTTTTAACTGTAAGGATATTCAGAATGTATTCAAACGTATACATCTACAGCGTACACACTACACACCCAGTAATTTTTTGGGTTTCAGCCGGAATGTCCATGATTAGGTCTACGTTACCTTATTATAAATATTTTTACTCTTTGCAGTTTTTGGCCGGAAGTAGGCTATTGGTGCTGACGTAAAACGCGTTTAAAATTTATTAGCCTATCTTTGTAGTAAAATGTAAAATTTATAAAGGATAAACTATTTAAGTAGGATCTATGAGTGATTGGTGATTAGGCTAATAGCCTACTTCAGGAGATGAAGCAATTTTTGTGATTACTTTTGTATGGTATTCTAGTTCAATTTTTCTCTCCTGTTATGGAGAAGAATAAAATTATGTTTCATTAGGCTAG
Organism: Lumbricus rubellus; assembly: GCA_945859605.1. NCBI lineage: Eukaryota > Metazoa > Annelida > Clitellata > Crassiclitellata > Lumbricidae > Lumbricus > Lumbricus rubellus. Next base: position 66,211,471 of record OX243811.1, on the reverse strand, counting down.
ATAAATTTGTTAAAATAAAAAGCGTCTAGTTTATTTTCATTTAACTTTGATGTGAAATATGCAAATTTCGTAAGGGAACCAGACGTTTTGCACAGCTTTGTTGTTTGAAATCGAATTTGGTTTCAAGCATTTAAGGGGCCCACCACCTAAGCTCTGCACAGGGCACCCTTAGACCTTGCTACGCCACTGACAGGAATAGTTTGAGTTTCTCCATAGATATTCGTTACATCAATATATATAGGGCCTAGGCCTATGGATAATTAACTTACAATTAATTACCGGTATTGATCTTTTGCTAACTAGGCTATAGGCTTCCTCGGGTCCGAAGATAGTTTACTGTAGTTGAAGCACTAGCGTGACTAGCGTATAGTGTTCAGCCAATGTTTGAATTGAAACAGATCGATGAGTATTAATACTATTGTAACGATCGTGGAAATTGCGATCGTTAAATATAAATTTGCGGCCTAAACGATTTGCGGCCTAGATTCGCGGCCTTGCTAAATTTGCGAGCGGTCCTCGGAGTTTAACCCCTTTTTGGAACTGACCGCCGGAGCAGTAATCCTTTTTAGCGGAGAATATTGCATTGCGACACTCTATTTTTAGATCGGCGGCAACGCAACCGTTTTGATTGGACCTCCTCGGTCACGGGACTCTCACGAGTCACGTGACGTCGTCTCTGGTTGGCTGGAAACAGCTAGATCGGCAGACGGAGGAAAGGTTTCGAGGGTGCAACATCTCCGTGCTCGTGCCGACGAAATTGTTGATAAAAATAAGAAGAATTCGGACAGAAATGTCATTGAAATAATTCGTTTAATAATTCAACGGACGAACGAGATAGGCCTATTGAAGATACTTCTGGTTAAGACCGTAGAGTCTGGAGGAAGTTTTTACGCTAAATTATCGACGAAATAGAACCGAAATTCTTCCGTGGTAAATTCTCTGGTAGACGATTCCTTGTGACCGCCATTGTCGTCATTGCCGATCGCTGCGATAACAATTACTGGAGGGGTAGAGAAGTATCACTGTGGTTTTTATCTGATTCCTTAACCGAGAAAATTGAATAAGTGTAATCTGTGAATAATACTTTGGCTGTGTGCAGTGTTGATAGATAATTGATTGAGTATAAATTGATTAGATTATAATGAACAATTCTTTCAGAAGAGAAACGCACCTGTAAAACTGATATAAGATTTAACCTTCATAAGTCTAAAGTGTTTTACTTAAATAATCAGAGTAAAGTTAGAACATGTATTAGAAACGTGTAATAATTAAGTCGTGTAGTTAAATCTTACGGAACAGACTCTGAATAGTGAATATTGTACAGCGTACGAGAACCTTGCTTTTAATTTCAACTATTGTTAAACATTGACAAAGTTTGTCAACTGCAGTTAAGATACGTTTGCTTAATTAAATAATCTAAACGAGTATTGAATAACTTTGACTTAAGATAACCCTGAAATGTCTGAGGTATCCTATGAAGACGAGGTGGAGGAGAATAGGGAAGAGAATGAGGAAGGAGAAACCCCGGATGATAATGACCCCGAGGGGATGAGTAAAACAGGAGTCGTTGAACTTCTGCAGTCCTTCACAGGCACACTAGCAGAATTTATGGAGCGCCATGATTCTCAAATAGAGCACCTAAATAACGAGATAAGTCAATTGCATGAACGCCCGGGTCAGTTTATCCCTTCTTCGAAGGAAGGTGAGGTAGTTTCAGAACGGCTAAGGGAAGCGGTAACACCACTAAAGGAAAGGGGGATCCAAAAACCTGTTGGAGCGGATTTGAACCCTGACGACCTTTATGCAAATGAAGTCGTTGCTCTCAGACCGAGAGCCGCTGAGATGTATGTCCCTTCCACTCGAGCTATCCTTGGTACCTGTGTAAGACAACCCCGGCCTGAAGTGGTGGAAGCTACCCTCCCTTACGGCCAATCAGGAATTGACTCTGCCCTGGCGCATACCGTAGAAACTGCTGACCCTGCTTATTTCGCATTATCTTCGGTTCCCCTCAATTCACGGACGCCGCTCCAACAGCGTGGCACCTCGTTTGGAAACACCTGGCAGTTTCCGAAAAAGGGGGTCGCAACACTATTATGTGGTTTTATTGCTGCAACAATTATACCCAGCAACTCATGAAGTAATTCGTATTTTTTTATTCAGTTTCACTAAGTCCTCATCTCTGACTTATTCTGCTTTGTAGTATTTTATCCAGAGCGTTATAATATTGCTCTTATCTAGCCTAATAATGTTGTCTAATAATGTTATCTAATAATGTTTTATCTAATAATGTTACCTATTAATGTAGCTTATCTTACCGACCAATACAACAAATCTGCCTTCTTATAATTAGGCATAGGCCTACCCAGGTATCGATTCATCAATTAATTGGCTCATTGAATGGGCAATTAACTAATTCACTGATTACAGTAATCAACTCATTTTTGTCTGATTGATTAACTAATTGATTGACTAAACACTTTTGGAGTCAATGCTATTGTTGCTACTATTTTGCTGTTGGTAGGCTATACTATCCTTATTATTGAATTATTATTATTGTTATTTTAAGAATTCTCTAGGGCCTATATGGGCCTAATAGACTAATTTTTATTTTCATCATCATCGGTATCAGCATCACCATCATCACCACCATTGTTGATGTTATTGTTGTTGTTGCTATATTACTGTTTCTATTGATAATATTGCTACTATTGTTGCTGCTTTTCTGCTATTGTGATTTTGTTGTCATTATTATTGCCACTGTTACAGACAGTAGCTGTTGATTTTCTCGCCTAACTGCGCCATCTTGCGAGTTCTCATGCAAAAATGTCATTTTCTCTTCGTGTGTTGCGTATAAGGATCGAAGAGGCAGACTGAAGCTGAAACGATGTCGGTGGCATTAAGTCACTAGAGTAGCGCCACTGTTGCACCGTTGCAGAGTCGATCTGTGCCTCTGTTATTTAGGCTAAGTATCTTAAAGTAGTCCTACGGTTTCTTTTATGAGATTTAGACCCGATGACTGAAAAAAGGTCATCAACTTTTTGTGGCCAAGGAACAATTCTGAATTTTTTGAGTCTCCGACCCAACCAAAGCCCAAGTAGGCCTTAATAATATTTGGCCCCTCCAACGGAAACCAAACTCCGCCCATGCCTAGGCTTACACTGTAACCGTTGCATAGCGGTTTGTCAACCGGTTTGTTCCATAAAGAATATAATATTATTTATTAATATTATTTAAGATTTTACAACGTGTCCGAGCACTTAGGCCGACGCGCACTGCGCTCTGCTGTCCATGGTGACAAAAGGGTTCCTTTCTCTCGCTCTGCAACAATGCAGAGGCGCTCGTTCTCTGTGGTTGGTCCAACAACCTGAAATGGACTTCCCGTGACTATGCGACACATCCCAAGATGTTCTCATTTTCACAAACTGTTGAAGACTGTTTTTCGCTTGATCTCGGCCGCGAGCGCCTCAAGGTAGATATAAAGAAGCGCTGTATAAATTATGATTGATTGACTTAAATTTGCGGCTGCAATTGGATAGACTACGGTAGCACTAGCTGAGTGCCTGCCGGAAGTGATTCGGGTTAAAAACAAATGAGAGTGTGTATCTCATGGAAAATTTCATAATTTCTCGGTCGCTGAGTGTTTGTAGTATTGACTGATAATTTCAACAAGTCGTTTAAGTTCTTATTTTTATAGGCGGTAAGACGACGCATAAAACTGTTGTGTTTGAATGATTTTTAAATGATAGGGCCTGCGCAACCATATTGACGGCTTACCGAAAAGACTGCGGTAGGCGGTTCGTTCCCCATGGTTACTCCGTTGCGCAATAAAACAGATAATGTAGGACGCAGTAGTAAGTAGTTTTATTAAAAGAGTTGTAATATGTTAATGTGAATTAGGTATACGGCAGCATCCTTTGTTGTCGTAAGTTGTTGTTGTTGTTGTTGTTAAACTATTGCATTAATCCAGTGGCTAGATCAGTGTCGTGAGAATGAAGGCATGCTAAAGGATTGAATGTGATGATGCAGAAGGGTCGGTAAACGAGAACAACGGCTCGGTCTCCGATATGCAGCTAGTGAACAATATGGCTGCTCTAAGAGTGGCAGGTTCATGAAAACATAAAAGTTTTCAAGCAACGAAGAGATGCAGGTGAATTACCCACGAGAATCCTGCTGTGAATTGCAGAGGAAAGGTCAATCCACATTGAGAGACCCACGAAGGCCCAAATTTAGGGTAATGAGGGTTGTGACCAAGGTACAAATAGACCAAGGCGGTCAACAGCATGAAAAGGGTGCGAGGTCGTGCAGAGAGCAGCTTGCACATGAAATCACAGAGGAATTTAGTTGCTAAGCCTCCAGTGAAGGTCATGAATAATGTATATAGATATGTGTGAGTATTAAGGAAGTTGAATGATAAATCTAGCAGCAGCATTTAAAACAGATCTATGGCAGGTTAACCTTAGAATTCCCAATTAGTAGGCATTACATTGGTCAATAAGTCACCTCCCTTCTCAAAATATATACATAGCCAATCCTTTTAGCTTTGTCGTAGGCTCCAAACACCCAACTGTGTTGTTTTATAACATTTTGACCTTGATGGTGCATGTCCTTTACAAATTGCAAGTTCTCGTCTATCTGAACCTCCTTTCCACGGCTGCTGCTTGGATGAACTGAGCTTGGATCGTGATCAACACCAGTTGCATTGCTTGAAAATAGACAAGTCAGAGGTTCTATATAGTCAGTGTGGATGTTATGAAGGTTGTCCTAGTTGTATGTAAGCGTATTGTATTAAAACGGATCTGTTGTTTTGTAGAGTTACTGAGGTCATCGCAATGTCGCAGAAGTTTCCCGCTCATTATCCAGTCACTGCCGTCTGCATCGTCTCTGATCCGCTGAAATGTCCTCCAGGCTACGACCTTGTAAGTTGTTTTTTTTGCAACGTTTTTATCCTCACTTGTCTTACTCTTTCCCTTTTTGTTTTTCCTCTTCTTTCCTGCTCTCCTTCTCATTTTTCACTTCAGGTTTTGTAATCTTAATGTTGTTTTGTCATATTAGAGAAATCAGAGATCAAGATATAGGTATGACAGGCAAATGTAATTTTTAAAAGGTTTTTTCAGGCACAATTGGTTGCATAAAAACTTCTGTGATTTGTGAAAACTTGTTTTCAGTTGTTGAAGTCGAATGACAAGAGAGAGGATTGCGATCTGTGGAGAGAGAACAGTATGTTCAAGAAGGTATCACGATATCTGTGCTTCACCAGAGCATACCCACACAATGGGGTAAGTTGCATAATTTAGGCTTATCTGCATTGCTTGTTAGCGGTCATTCAGGATTATCTGACCCCAAACAACTCCATCCACGATGTTCTTGGCATCATACATTGATGCTTCATGCTTTGAGTTATATTAATTTGTTATTGATCGCTATTATAGTTGTAATAATTAATTTTAATTTTAATGATGGTGCTAATAATAATAATAATAATAAGGTAAAAATAGCAATAAAAATTATAGGAATAATTAAATGATAGTAATTGATTTTTTTATGTATCTCTAAACACTTAAAGTTGGTCTGTATTTTTTGACAACTGTATTTTTTACAGTTTTCGATGTTCACAGTTCATTTGTGTTCTTCGATACTTGTAGCAAAACAACGTTCTTGCTGGAGTTCAGATTCTTGGGGAGAAAGATTTTCCTCCGACTGGATATAGTCTGGTCGAGCGAACGGTTGATACTTGTAAGTGATCAGCAGGTTAAGTTCATTGTATTGTTCAAACGTTCGTTTTATTGTTCAAAGGTTTGTTTCATTGTTCAAAGGTTCATTTCATTGTTCAAAGGTTCATTTCATTGTTCAAAGGTTCATTTCATTGTTAAAAAGTTTGTTTCATTGTTAAAAAGTTCATTTCATTGTTCAAAGGTTCATTTCATTGTTCAAAGGTTCATTTCATTGTTCAAAAGTTCGTTTTATTGTTCAAAAGTTCATTTCATTGTTCAAAGGTTCATTTCATTGTTCAAAGGTTCATTTCATTGTTCAAAAGTTCGTTTTATTGTTCAAAAGTTCGTTTCATTGTTCAAAGGTTTGTTTCATTATTCAAAAGTTTGTTGCATTGTTCAACTGTCATGACATTGTACTTGATCAATGGCTTCTTTGAGTTTCATCTTGAACTGTCTACCAACTTATCATATCATATCTATAGATTTTTATCTATTAATAGATTTTATATAGCACCCCTTCAAGATAACCATGCGGAGCCACTCCCGACCCACGTATGGCCAAATAAGAATGTTTTGAGTAGTTTATAAAAAGAGTTAGACGAGTTCTGCAATCATTGTACAATGATACTATCTTGAGATACAATGATACAGTCTTGAGATACAATTATACAATCTTGAGATACAATCTTGAGATATCCATTTATTATCTTTCATTGTATCTATAAATCTATATGGTGCATCTCATATGATGACTATTCAGAGGTGATAATATCAGCATGGAAACTTGATGGCAAAGAAATGTTTTTAAGATTGAAAGACTGATGTGGAAGAACAAGTCATTGGTTCAAGTACTTAGTGTGGGAGGAACGTCATTCCAAATGGATGGACTAATCACAGTAAACCACGATGTTTTGCCAAAAGCAGTCCTAGTTCAGGGAAAAAAGATCAACACTGATGACTCTTACATTATTATTGTAACGGCCCTTTAGAAGTTCTACTATTCGATTATGCTAAATCATTTTGGCGTTAACTCGTACTCGTTTGTTTGCAGCTGAAAAGGCGTGTCGAAAGAAAGTGATATCTGTAAAGATGACGAATCGTGACACGACAGTTGAAGCCGTCACTGACATCATCTTACTTTCGAAGAGCAAGCGCCCACCAGAGGGATACTCACTCGCAGGGTAAGCAGCAGCTGCTTTGACGTAAAGAAACTCAAATTGGATCCTGTTGATGATGAATCATTTGAAACTGATTAAACAGATCTTCTTAGTGATGAGTACAAACTGTTTGTTGTCTGCTTTGTCTGTAAATGTTGATTAATTAATGACTCGTGGTGCTACATTATTTCTCTAGGATGTTGTTCTGTTAGGTTAAACTAAGTGAGTCAAGATAGATGGAGTTCTCTCCTTGTATTATGGAAAGTAAGGATCAGGTCTTAACAAGACGATTAATAAAATGAGTTTGGGCTTTAGTTAGACAGTGAGTTTAAATAGTGCAGTACATCATTCATTCATGTATTCAAGAATTTCTATATATAGCGCCTCTTCATTGTCTTCACGGGACTATTCAGAAGCGCTCCTGACCCTATCATGGCAAAAAAAGCACAGTTCTGAGTAGAATAAAATGCATCTTTAGGGGCTCATTCCAGATCACTGGGCCCACCACGGAAAAAGCTTGATTTTGCATACCATAGTTGCAGTTCATGCGAATAATAATGATAATAATAATATGTTATAACAATATAATGCAGTTTGCAGCATCGTCAAGAGATCTTAACAAGTCATTTTGTTAGTATTTATGGCAATCATTTTGTTACAGCACTGCTCTTCCTGCAATGCATAGAAAAACGCAGAGCATCAGTGGTGCCAAGCCGAGCAGCTGTGTGTAATAGACTGTCTCAAGATCCCTACAATACATGGTAACCACATAAGAGGATGAGGAGACAACTTAAGCCCATTCTCTTTACATCACAGGTTGAGCTCTCCAATCCTTTGTCTTTCATTCCTTGTTTGATTTTTTTAATGATTGTTGTTGGTGATTGTGGCTGTAGTGACGTCAACGGTGTCATTGTGTAATTTTTTAATGATCATTGTTGGTGATTGTGACTGTAGTGACGTCAACGGTGTCATTGTGTGCGTCAAAGTCGGCAGAGTTCCAGTCGAGACGCAACAGTTCCAGCATGCCACTTCCACTTCCAACGCATCGAATAATCAACCACCAACCAGCTACGCACAGAGGTAGGAAATGCGCAGCCAGTCAATTATTTTTCAGCTAAAGTTCAGCTGTTGTGCAAATACGACTGTGCGAAATTCAGTGATAATGGTTTTTGTTGTGCAATTACAAAGCATGTGAATTTTACGTTTTTTAGATGGCCGTAGAATATGGTGTGGTGTTGTGATTATGTGTCATATTATATCATTCCAAGGATGTGAGGAAAATGCCATCTATGGAGAAATTTCAATCACTGCATTTTATGACTATTGTGGAATTTTTAAACTTGTGTACACTCTACGGTACCTTTGTCTTTGGCTGTGCTGCGGTGTGCTTTTATTATTCTTTGCATTTTTGCCGAGAAACACAGGGATCCCTCAGCGACTGGAATATTAACTGCTGTTCTTAAATAAAATGTCCAGAATGGCCTTATTGATGTATTTCCTTGACGGCAAAGGTGACCCTGAGCACTACTGCATTATTATTATTATTAATTACTCTTTTTTTTGTCCCGAGGTATATATAATCTCTCTGGAGTCTTAAAAATGATGTTAGAGGCTGTTTGCTGACAGTCTGGAAATTCAGAACCTATTGAGCACTGTTATTACTATTATTATTTATTATTTTTATTTTATTATTATGTTGTTAACTTTCTGCACCATGTTATTCCACTGGTGCCAATATATGTTTGTGTTTACTTTTAAGGCCCGCTCCACCTCCACCCATCGCTGGCTACACCAACAACAACCACGTTGCTCCAGCGCCGTACATGACTCCGCCGGTGGCTGCACCTCGAGCGGACATTCCAAATCGACCGGCGACTGGAACGATCAAGAGAGCAGACAGCACGCTCGCCCAGAATCGTCAGTAACGACTTTATTCATGAATTCTCTTTACGTCTTTCCAGCTTATTTCATTTTCAGTTCCTCTTTCTGGATTTCTTTCATTCATTCATTCGTTTTGCGGACTTGTATAGTGCCCATTGAAGAAAGCTACTCAGGAGTGCTTGCGCACCATCCACAACAAAATACTTAAGAGATTTAGGAAACAAAATTTGATTGGTCAGACGTAATAAAAGCAACTTTGAAGGAAGGTCATTCCAGATGAACGGCCCTACAGCCGAGAAAGCCCTGGCAGTTTAGAGAGTCCGTGGAATTAGAAGCTACCCCTTCATAGCAGAGCGAAGAGCAGACGTGCTTCAAACACTGGTGATGAGTTAAAGATTACAGCAAACCGTTGCATGATGAAGTTTTCTGACACAAATAAGAATGATGGATTCCTGTGACGTTACGGTTGGATTTGAGTGCCAACGCGTTTTCTGATGAGTTGTTTTGTTTTGTGCGTGTTGACAGCATTGGCCGACGTCTCATTCCAACTCAATTCTAAATATCAGAACAACCGAGCAGCGATGAACGTAAGTTTATCTTTATTCATCTTTATTCATCTTTATTCATCTTTGTTCATCTTTATTCATCTTTATTCATCTTTGTTCATCTTTGTTCATCTTTATTCATCTTTATTCATCTTTATTCATCTTTATTCATCTTTATTCATCTTTATTCATCTTTGTTCATCTTTATTCATCTTTATTCATCTTTGTTCATCTTTATTCATCTTTGTTCATCTTTATTCATCTTTATTCGTCTTTATTCATCTTTGTTCATCTTTGTTCATCTTTATTCATCTTTATTCATCTTTGTTCATCTTTATTCATCTTTCTTCATCTTTATTCATCTTTGTTCATCTTTGTTCATCTTTGTTCATCTTTATTCGTCTTTATTCATCTTTATTCATCTTTGTTCATCTTTGTTCATCTTTGTTCATCTTTGTTCATCTTTATTCATCTTTATTCATCTTTGTTCATCTTTATTCATCTTTGTTCATCTCTGTTCATCTTTATTCATCTTTATTCATCTTTACAGACGATTACATTGCGATAAATTGTTATATTTGTTTCGTTAAATGATTGCTTTGTAATGCGCAGTACACAACCGTAAGTCTTGGATGTGACAATTTAACGGCTCTGATTAAGCCATTGGTGCTATATAGTACATCCACAGTAAACCAATGCAGTTGTAGCCACATGTTAACCAGAGTTGTAAGACCAGAATGTCACGTAGGCATGTTTAAAAACAGCACAAAGTCTCACACAATGCATTCACATAAACAGATCTCATATTTCGTTCACCACATGTCTTGCAAGACAATGACGGTATAAAATTTTGAAGAAATGCTATGTTTATTATATGCATGAATGAACAAGTTATTACAGTGAGCAACAGTTTCACACTTGATTTGATTTTCATCGTTGATTTGATTTTGATCGTCGTATGTTTCGCTTCTTTAGTTCCAGATTCCAGAAGTCCTGTATCGGTCGTTAATCGACGTTGAAAATGAGGTTTGGACATTGTGAAATATGTTCACATTCTTTATTTTATCTGTCCTTTATTTTACATCAGCCAAACAAAAGTTACACTCTCATCTCAATTGCATTTCAAGAAATGTTTTGTAAAACCATTATTAATTTTCTTAAAAATGGAGTCAGTCTTGTATTAAATGAAATAATGAATTTTTTGTGGTATGAGCAGTGTGGGATCTATATCAGCCATGGCATGACCAGTAGTGACATGACTGCTATCCTAGCACACCACTCAATAGTACTAATGTTTACAAGAACTCATGCCCAACTATCATAAGTTTGATTATTTCTTTATTCTATTGTTTCAGTACAACTATTCATTCACGTTGGAGAAGAGTGCGGTTCAGAGGTTACCTTCCACCGGCCAAACAATGTAGCATTGCTACCTGCAGTCGAACTGCATTGCTACGTGATGTGCTACGTGATGAATTCTGATGAAACTGATCGAGACTACGTCATAACTGTGACATCATGATTAACTGCTATCGTAGAAAACGTCATATCTAGATTATGGTTTAGTTTGTTAAGCAATATTTACGTACTAGGAAATGTATTCAGAAAAACTGTATTCGGAAAACCCTTCATCAATTGTGAATCAGATTGCAAATTCATGTTTGCGCTACTTCAACTGAAACTTGTAGGTTCTCAACGGTAAGTTGTCAACTAACAGGGAACCTTTTATAGACCAAACATCGATAAATAATAGTATCAAGAAACTGGTCATTATAATGTGTTTGATTGTAATGTCCACAAATCCCATGCTCATGAAGTTTGTAGATCGTTTGCCAATTCAAACACAAGATCAATCTAAACAAGATGATCATTTGACTATCTATAAGTTGTTTTAATTCACGTGTTCATAGTGATTTTCAATCTTGACACTTGACAGTGACGTTAAAAGATACGCATGTTGGCAGTTGGCTGATATCAGTTGTAAACGCTAATGTTTCAACCTTGCTTTGCTTCTCTTTTAAATCATGCTACATTTATGTTTTCAATAGGCTTAATGGAAAGTGACCTTCAAGCGTTTTGTAGTTAAAATTTTGGTTAGACAGACTAAGATAGTATCTCAAACAGGCGCTGCATAAATTTGCAAACACTGGGAAGAAATCAATTCTGGCAATCTTGTATTTCATCAAAAGCCCATGCGTTGTGAGTAGCATTGATGTCTAACTATCACCTGATCTGATTATTATATGAGATGCCATAACAAAAATTTTGAGGCTCACTGCAGAATAATGAAGAGTTCTCTTTCAACTGCAGCTGTCTTTGTGCTTGAAATAGACATCACAGGATGATATATTCAAGGATGACAGTATATAATGAGCGACATATAAGAACGTCTTTTGTAAGCCATTGTAGACGCTTCCACGAAGGACTGTTATAACGACGTCATGGTAACGAAACCATGTTTTGAGCTGAGCTAAATTTGAGATCTGTTTCATTGAATGCATTGTTTGAGATTTTGTGCTATAGTTAAGCATGTTTATGTGACATTCTAGTTTATTTAAGTTTGGTTAACATCTGGCTACAACTGCATTGGTTTACTTTTGATGTGCACAGTAACAGCGATTTCGACTGTGGCACGGTTCGTGTTGAGGAAACATCATGGTTCATTTTCTTACATGGCTCAATTGGTGTAAATTTGTCTCATAGATCTGTTCTTCATCAAAAGTGCATACCATGATTTGACAACAGTGCATCAAACCGAGGTTTGACAACAGGATTTTCTTTTCATGTTTTCCAGTCAAATGTCAATCTGTGATGTATGCTCCTGTTTGGAAGATGACCGTGCACTAATAAAATTGCAATACCTGCATCATTAACATAACCTGCTAATTAACTAATGTATCTGAAAGTTTGTGCAGCAGCATTTTGGCCCCTCCAACGTGTTGTGCATCAAAAACTATAACACTTTAACCCCTGAACTAATGCTTCCACAACAGTTGCCATAAAACGTTGGGATATTTTTTATTTCTAGAGAAGATCTCAACAGACTTCTCTATAAAAGTTTAGTTGCGCTTTTTCACAGAAATTGTCTAATTTTATTTGATGGTGTGCAGATTTCCAATGTATATTTTTTACACAATATTCATGAAATTTTGATGTAAATGTAGTAATAGATTATGGAGAATTTGATCTTCAACCAGGATTAATGTTTGTTTACATTGTGGGTACTGGACAGTCCTACAAAAAACTCCTACACTGATGAAAATATGTGGTGCTGTTCATCAAGTTTGGTTTCCCGAAAGCGCTTTAACGCTATTATGTTCATACATGTTTTTTAAGTGTTGGGCCAGAAGTGTATAAGAAAGAGGCGCTCTATCAAGCTGTGATTATAATTGCAATTTTTATGGGTAAAGTGATAACCAGGCTGTGGTGTGTCATTGGTGCGTAATTGGCGTGGGAACCCATAGAGTTGTCCTGTAGCAACAGATCTATGCTTATGCTTTAATTCACGCATGAAAATAATTATGGTCTAGAACATTTTTTGCACAGAGATCGCAACTTCCAGAGTGATTGAGGAAATTTTTTGCATTCAGTTTCATCTGACTTGGGAGATTTGTTTCAGACAAATCAATATTATTATTTTATTATAATTTATTTGTAGTAGTTATAGTTTTGTACATCTTTGTTTGATATTTAGGATTACTTGAAATATGAGCAGGTTTTTCTGGGCTGATTGATTGGTTGTCATTTATATCATTATTAGTAGGCCTCGTGTGAAATCAATTGCTTTGGAGCACAATTTATTGTTACTGTTATTATGATTATTATTATTACTATCATTATTAGTACCCGACTATTATTATTTATAAATTTATTGCTAGTTTTTTAAAATATTGTTTTATCATTACTGTATGCATTGACATAATTATGTAATACTATGTATACCAGTTGTATAAATACGATATCATTTTAGATAAGAACTTAGTCATTAAATTATAAGGCACCACATTTATATATATATATGCTTTATATGGACCTGTGTAAGTTTTCTTTGCTGTATATATATATATATATATATATATATATATATTCTGCTTTTGTTGTGTACACTTGCTTCAGGTGATGTTGTTTATTGGACGTTTCATTGAAATTTAGTAGCCCACATTTATTTCATAGGTTTATAACGCAGACTTTGTTTTTAGGGTGCTACACCTAGAAAAGTTTGACTGAGGTTTTGCCCAAATGCCGCATCCTTCACCTCATTATCATTTCAGCCTTTCTCTTTTCAAATCTCTATCAGCTTCTGCATGAAATGCTGGGCTATCCTTTACCTTACAGCCATGTACATTGACCCACCGCCAAACATTGCGTGCTGACTTGGCCTGCTGAACATAACGGGGAAAGTCTCTGGCTCTCTCGGTAGGGCCAAACCTTCGGTGTTTTTACCTCTGAAGAGCCACTCTGGTCTGATGCAGCGCTCGTGAATGCGCTTGTGTCCTACACGTAGTTGTGAATAGACATTTTATTATTGACTACAATATTTGTCTGCAGCGTACTCTATCATCAATTACAAGGCGTGCAAGATGGAGAACGTGACTGTGTCGCCTACTATGAGATGGCAAACCATCTGCATGTTATTATTTTGTGTATAATTGAGCTTTAATTAGTTGCGTGAGATTGGGCTTGTTTTTTGTGTGCCTTGCGAGACTTGTACGATGTCCTTAACTATACGTGTGTAATACGAATTCCATAATATTTATTATTAAATATTATTATTCTTATTATTTTTTAAAATTCTGCTGATGAAATTTGTGCGTAGTTCTGTTTTGGACGAATAAAGAAGTTTCAACTCTGTGTGTGCGTATATGAGTGTTTGTGTGTGTGCGTATATGAGTGTTTGTGTGTGTGCGTATATGAGTGTTTGTGTGTGTGCGTATATAAGGTGGTCTCACGCTCTCTGTCTTTTAGTGCTGCCTCTACTCTTGTTCACTCTTTCGTAGTTTCTCGCCTTGACTACTGTAGCACCCTCTATTATGGACTACCGGCTGGCCGGATTGACTGCCTGGAACGAGTCCTCCGCTCTGCGGCGCGACTTGTTGGTCATATTCCAAAATATGGCCATGTCTCATCTTATATGCGGGATATCTTACACTGGCTCCCTTCTAAACAGCGGATTGCATACAGGGTCTGTGCCTTGGTTAGGCGGTGCATTGAAGGACTAGCTCCACTATATCTTCGAGAACTCTGCTGTTCCACCTTAAGAGTTCTGCGTCGATCCACCCTTCGATCAGCGAACCAAATTGAGCTTCTGGTTCCCCGCGCGCGGACTGCTATGCGACAGCGTCGTTCATTCTCAGTTGCTGGTCCTATCACCTGGAATGGTCTTCCTGTTGCATTGCGCCTAATTCCCAGAGGTCACTCCGCCCTGTTCCTTAAGAACCTAAAGACTGTTTTATTTAGCCGTGGTTGGGCCGGGAGCGCTTCTGAGTAGCCTACCTTGAAGAGGCGCTATATAAATTTCCGAAATAAATAAATAAATAAAATAAAGTATATGAGTGTTTGTGTGTGTGTGCGTATATGAGTGTTTGTGTGTGTGCGTAGCCTATATGAGTGTTTGTGTGTGTGCGTAGCCTATATGAGTGTTTGTGTGTGTGCGTAATTTCACCGAAAAAGTTGGTAAACACACCCCCATCAAATCTTGGCTACGGTCTTGGGGGAAAAGTTAAAAATAAATAGGGCCTAGATTATGGTCTTTCCATCCAAGCTTTGGTTCCAAGGATGTCTTATAATGTCTTGAACTTACTTGCACGCATTAATGCACGGGACTGATAACAATTATTGTTGGAGATGTGACTCCATAAAGTAATTTTTTAAACTTTTTTGTTTGGTTAGTTTTATATCTTCAAAAAACCTGCGGTTCGACTCGCTAAAAATGATATCTTTATTCTGTTTGATTTTTTAGTGAAATTTGGCTGCTCTGCGCAAATATGAATTAGGCCTAGGCATGCATATGCCTATCTTTAGGCTAACACTTGATTCAAAAAATTCATAGGCCTACTTTTGGCCAAAATATTGGCAAGAAACCTTTGGGGTTTAGGCTACTTTTTGAAGAAGAAGAGGCAGAAAAAGATTCGAAGGGAACAACGGATCTGTAGATCTGGCAAGACACAACGAATAGGCTAAGCCATAGCCTGGTGATCACATTTCGACTCTCAAAAATCAGAGATTTTATATTCAAAACAGTTTGTTCGATTGAGTTCAAGGCCGTAGACAGGGGGGTGTTTTGGGTGTTTAAACACCCCCGAAATGAAAAATGCAGAAAAAATCTATTGCATTTTCTGGTTTGCGATGCAAAAAAACATGAAAAATGCCATGAAAACACCCCCGAAGATTGAATTCCGATCTGAAAAATCAGAAAATTCCAAGATTTCGACGGATGACTAAAAAAGGTCATCAGAAAAAAAGGTCATCAGAAAATTTGACGGCGAAAATGGAAATATTTTCAAGATTTCAAAATTGAAATCCTGGCCGCCAATGAAAACACCCCCCGAAATAAAATCCTGGCTACGGCCTTGATTGAGTTCTAAAGTTTCTAGTCATCGACTCAGTTTTTCTATCGTTTTCAGTCGTTGTAATCTAAGCACAGATTTGCCTTTGGGTGGCATTTCAAAGCGATAGCCTACAATCGACTAGGCCTATAGAGCGCGTGTCACATTGTTTTCTATAGGCTAACGCGTCTGCTTCGAATAGTAGGCCTAATGTAGGCTACCGGGTAAATGTAGGCCTAGTAGGCCTATATGTAATAGGCCTATGTAATGTAATGTAAATCCGAGAATTTCTCAGCGCCCACAAAAGTCACGTCAGCAGGGCCGGATTAAGCAATGTGGGGGCCCTGTGGATGAAAATTTCTCGGGAAAATCATAGCCTACCATTTCATCCGCCAAAAAAGTTGATGACCTTTTTTTTAGTCATCTGGCGAAATTTTCGGGAAATTAGTCGTTTCGTCGAAATTTCCTCCAAATTTTTTTTCTCGCATTTGTGGGGGCCTCCTAAAGTGCGGAAAGTGTGGGGCCCCTGTTCGGCCGAGCATGTTGAACATGCCTTAATCCGGCCCTGCACGTCAGGGAGAATAGTAGGCCTATTGTTTCTCTGTTTTACATTTGATTGTTTCTTTTATGCACTAAAATATTTTCTAAACTAAACTAGGCCTAAATATGGTCAGTTACTGTAGACAAGCCAAAGGTTATAAGGTCTATTAGAAGTGATTTTGTGATAGATAACATCATAGCAAGCAATCAGCTACTTCTGCTTTGTAGAATATGTCAGTTAGGCCTTTAGGTCTACTTGAAGGAGACACGTATAAAATATCGATTACTAAGCAATTAATTACGATTAAAAATTGTAATCGTGTGACTAATCGCGATTACATTTTTTTAAATCCAAGAACAGTTCTTTTACACAGTATACTTGTTATAATAATATACATGTATGCGCTGAAAAGATACGAAATCTTAAGAAATGCGTACATTGTAAAAAAATGTTTCTGACTTTAGTAGTTGAGGCTGTCACCAGTGACTTGCTTTAACCAATAATTGCTGTAGTCGTTGTATCTGTACGTGTTACTGTTTGTCACTCGGCTTATTCGTCTTCCTCTGCTCGTGCCTCCACGGTTGGTTGTGTCTCTGTCTCTGTCCGTCTCTTTCAATCCATCTCTGTCTTTCTCTCTGTCATGCATATACGCGCTTCTTCTGCCTATGATTCGAGATCCTACTGCGTCTGTCTGTCCCCCTCTGCCTCTGTCTGTCCCTCTGCCTCTGTCTGTCTCTCTGCCTCTGTCTGTCCCTCTGCCTCTGTCTGTCTCTCTGTCTCGTTCTTCCTGTCTCTCTGCAGCCTCCTCGTCTCTTTTGCCAATGAACAACGTTCGCATCGGGTAACGACGCGGCACGCCCTCTTCCTCCTTATCCCTCTCCTCCTTCTCTTCCCTTTCCTTGTCTCTCCTCTCCTCGTGTATATTCTGCCTATCTGCGTCCTTTGACCCCTTTAATCCTAGAAAGGTCACTCCACCAGAGTGCACGAACCCTTTTCCACTCGATTCACTGTTGTCAGATACAGGAAATCTCGACAACAACCATTTCCTACCAGAACTGACCGCGGACCTTGACCTTCGCGCCAGCGTTCCTGACCTTGGACGCCGCGATACGTCGTTCTCAGAGCCAGTTCGTTTCCGCCCCGCTTCGACCAACCTCCGGAAGCCAGCTTCGAGTGGAGGCTCTTCACCTAGGGTCTCAAGATCCAGACTTTTCCATCTCCAGGATGGAGCTCTACCATTGCCATGCTTCCTCCTCTCGGTGCCTGCGTGAGTGACTTCAGCTGGAAGCGTCCATGGAGCACACGGGAATTGAGGACATCCAGAAGACGAGCTGGACACATTCCGTAGCCGCGGACTGTACTGGCTTCCCAGCGCCTGAGTGTTTGATGAATGCGCGGAGAGTCCGCCGTGAAGTAAGCCGGCCGCTAAGATGAAGAAGCAGGAGTGGCATGATGAAGTCGACAGCAGGAGAGTGGAGGTCACAGCCAGCGATAGCATCGTCTAAAGCAGCAATGAATTTATGTAGCACCAGATTGTGTACGCATTACATGCAAGTTTGTATGCTTGATATTATTGTATTGTATCGTGTTGTATTGTATTGCATTGTATGGTATTGCATTGTATTTTATTGGATCATGATATGATTTATAAGTGGTCAATTGCAATGCAATACAATATTATTGATTTATTGTATTGCATTGCATTGCATATGACCAGTTATAAATCGTTTCTCTCTGCAGCAAAAGCCTTTCGGAAGCTCTCATGGCGCGCGATCGAGCCCGAGAGATTAATAAGACAGGATTTGAGGCGAGAGAAGAAAGATGAGGAAAGAAAGACAGTGCGAACTGATGGAGGAAAGTCCATCCCATAGGAAGAGGAGTCTATGCAGAGTTGCAGACAAATGACTGCGTTGAGCCTTGACAGTCTTGACGCAGGGAACAAAGAGGTCAAGCTCATCAAAGAATCCAAGTCTTATTCTGAATCTATTAATTATAAGAGGAAGCAGTGAGCATGCATGCAGAGAGGGAGGGGGCGAAGCATGAGATCATAAGATACTTCAGAGCAAGAACCAATTGAGACTAAAGAACTAAAACAAGAACTTTCAATAATTGTATGCGGGCAGAGTTAGGGAGCCAGCGTATTGTTTTACATATATTTATGTGTGCATGACTATGTATGTATGTTTTATGTATGTATGTATGTATGTATGTATGTATGTATGTATGTATGTATGTATGTATGTATGTATGTATGTATGTATGTATGTATGTATGTATGTATGTATGTATGTATGTATGTATGTATGTATGTATGTATGTATGTATGTATGTATGTATGTATGTATGTATGTATGCATGCATGCATGCATGCATGCATGCATGCATGCATGTATGTATGTATGTATGTATGTATGTATGTATGTATGTATGTATTTATGTATGTATGTATGTATGTATGTATGTATGTATGTATGTATGTATGTATGTATGTATGCATGTATGTATGTACGTACGTATGTATGTATGTATGTATGCATTGCGTTGGTACATAAATTATAACGTATTTATATATTTACACCTTGATATACACTCTGGAACACACGTGCTGGTAATTATAATAAGAAAGATTGAAAGACCAGTCAGTTGTCCTTTGTGTCTTTTGTGTTGAAACATGGATGACGTATGTATCAGGGGTTATTTTAAGGAAATTTCTCAACTGCACATAATTAGGCCTATCAGAATAGCATCCTACATCGAGTAAATAGGTCATTACCGAGAATAGCCTAACAGGGCTTTTTTAACGTGCAGTTCTACACAAAATGAGCAGTTTTAAATGGATGTGTGCAGGTTTTTTTAAACTTAACAAACACAGATCAATTAACATTAATTCAAGCAAAATATTTATTTATTTTGCATATATAGGCCTAAACTAAACTTCCACATTAAACCTTTGTAAAATCAGTTGTATGTAACATGCTGCGTTCTGCCAGCCTGAAGTGTTGATTAAACGAAAATTGAATGATTGCGTTGTAAAAGTATTTTTGTGCAGTTAAAAATTATTTTGAAAGTTCATTGTCTTCCGATTTGAGATAATACGCTATTTTCAAAAGACATTTAGAGAAGCCTATTATAGTCGGTCTATTGCAAGTTTTGTGATTGAAGTTTGCAGCTATAAACTTTGAAACCAGCCTAACCAAAATCAATAAGCTTACCTTATTTTGCAGCAATGCTTACGGTAAGCCTATATCCTACAGCAGAAAAACTGAGTGGAGGAGTTTGATGGGTCCATCTTAGTTTCGTTCGCAAATTGTCGCCAAGACCGTAGCTAGTGAGTGTTTTGGGTGTTTGAACACCCCCCGAAATGGAAAACGTTAAAAATAATATAATGCATTTACAAGCACATGGTGTAAAAACCATGAAATAAAACCATGAAAACACCATCCGAAATGGAAAATGTAAAAAAATAATAGAATATATTATTCACTTGCACATAACGAAAAAAGCATGAAATTAGGCGAAAGATACTAAAAAATCCGTTTCCGATGGTCTTCTGAAATTTTGACAACTAAAAAAGGTGTCTTAAGAAATTTTGACACCTAAAGAAGGTGTCTTCAAACATTTTAACGACTAAACAAAGGTGTCTTCAGAAATTTTGACAAATAAAAAAGTGTCTTCCGATATTTTGACGACTAAAATAAGTACGTGTCTTCAGAAATATTTACGACTAAACTAAGGTGTCTACAGAAATTTTGACAACTAAGTAATTTGTTTTCAAAAATTTTGACGACTAAAAAAGGTGTCTACAGAAATTTTGACACCTAAAAATGGTGTCTTTAGAAATTTTGACGACTAAACAAAAGTGTCTTCAGAAATTTTGACAACTGAAAAAAGGTGTCTTCAGAAATTTTGACAACTGGAAAAAGATTTCTGCAAAAATGTTAACACCTAAAAAAACGCATTCCGATATTTTGACGACTAAAATAAGGTTTCTTCAGAAATTTTGAACACGAACACTGTGGAGACATTTATTAAACTCATTGTGCAACGCTCCCATTGATGGAGTAGGCGGCGAATGATGATGATGATGAGAAATTTTGACGACTAAACAAAAGTGTTTACAAAAATTCTGATAACTAAAAAAGGGTGTTTTCAGAAATTTTGACGACTAAAAAAAGGCGTCAGAAATTTTTACAACTAAACAAAAGTGTCTTCAGAAATTTTGAAAACTGAAAAATGTGTCTTCAAAAATTTTGACTACTAAAATAAGGTGTCTTCAGAAATTCTGACGACTAAACAAAGGTTCTTTAGAAATTTTGACGACTATAAGCAAAGATGTCTTCAGACATTTTGACGAATAAAAAAGGTGTTTTCAGAAATTTTGACGACTAAAAAAGGTCGTCAGAAATTCTCCGCCGAATAACCCCCCCCCCCCAAATCAAATCCGGGCTACGGCCTTGGAGGCTGGGGAAGTTGTGCAGTTCTAAAATTTCCTTTAAAAAGCCCTTCCGCGAAGGCTTGTTTTGCGTAGGTCCTATACAATAGCTGAATCGTGTAAAATTGTTTGCGATCCTTCATGTTTATAGGCCTATGCTTTCACGTCTATTGTTTAAAATTATTGAAGTTGTTGACACAAAAGCAGAGAAGCCCTGTGCTCCGCCTGACTTTCGTTTTTAACTCATTATTTTGTTACAAACTGGGAATCTTGCAATAAATTTTGATTTCGTTTCGCTAAGCGTTGTATGGCTTGCATCAGACAGCTTGTTTGAATATGCCATTTAGGCTATCTCTAGACTTGTTTTCTTGTATTTTATGCCAATAGAGTTGTCAGTAGACATTTAAAGTTAAATTCACGGCAAAATGTCTTATAATCGTGTTTTTTACAATTAGTTTAATTAAAATATATTAGCTACTAACATTGTTAATGCGATTGTGTGTAAAAAAGTAACTGCACAAAACCTGATTTTCAACTGCACAAATTTGTTTTCCAACTACACACTTTGTGTCCAGCTGCACGTTAAAATAACCCCTGGTATGTATGTATGTATACCAGGTACACGCATGCATGTATACATCAATACATGCATACATGCAACATACATATTCCATTGAGTGATGACTTCCATCGTCAACAACCGCAGTAACCCCTTTTCTCGGAACGAGAGAGAGAGAGAGATGGATGCTTTCCAGTCTCTCCGTTGACCTTTCAGACCTTGCTCGTAAACTGTTGGAAACCCGAAACGACCTCTAACGACCTCTAACGATGCCGGAAAGAAACTCGCTGAATTATCGCTCATCTTCATCTTATGTCAACGTCCTCTTTGCTGCTCTTCTCCTATTGGCTATACTAATACTAATTATTATGCTCTGCTAGCTCCTATGCTCTCGTGCGCAGGATGTATTTTATTCATATAAATTATTATAATTATTTGTATTATTATATGCATGGAATATCCGTCACCCAGCCCAGCCTTCAAAATTTTGGTCTTCGTTCCACGCCCCCACCTTCTCCACCCTCCACACACACACACACACACACACACACACACACACACACACACACACACACACACACACACACACACACACACATACACACACACACACCCAGAGTGTGGGATTCGTCAACCCCTGCGCTTGGTGTCCTGGTGGCCCTTTGATATAATGACCTTAATAAGGCTATGCCATTGCCATGCCTATGCGCGCTGTCGCGATTCTGGTATGCGTTATGTAGCCTGTACAGTGCCTACACATACGAAATATGATGTATTTACTAATAGTCATATCTCTAGCACCGCTCACAATCATGGCCACTCAATAGCGATCCAAATGCGAGAACACCAAGAGAAAAGTAGGTCTTAAAAGAAGAGAAAGAGAGAAAATGCGTATGTGCAATATTATAAGAATCACCAAGAATTTGTTTGATCTTCATAAATCCATTAATCGGTGTTACCGTATAATTTAGTAATGAATATGTTTAGTGTGTAGGCCTATTTATATTGGCTACCTATATATATATATATATATATATATATATATATATATATATATATATATTTGTGTACTATTAATAAACCCATTAATTACTAATTAGTATTTCCATTTACGTGGAAGTTTCCATCAACATTGTGTTTGATACTTTGATTTCGATGTGCCACTATAATAATTTGTCACTATTTCAGTATCAATGCGGAAACAGATTCATCGACAAATTAACTTCAGATAAACTCAGTTAATCATTCATGGGTCAGCGTCCAATGCATGGCCCATAGTAACTGAGCTGTCAATCAAAGCATGCTATCATGCAATGCAAGACTCAAATGCTCTTTCCGACACCATTAGTCCACCGCTGTTAAATGATTGGCACATAAACATGAGACGGTAATTGCTATTAATTTCTTGTCTTCACAGAGTCAATTTGAGAAAACAATAATAATTCTTCTCGATGTATTATTATGAATTATGGGACTAAAATTAGTCCGTTGTCCGGGCTAACGTCCGTCCGTTAGTCCGTATTTCTCGGATGAATGACATGCCCACCTCTTAACCTTCCTCTTTTCCTTTGTCCTTTCTTGCGTGCTTTCTGTGCCTTGGGTATCCATACATCCATCCAGCAGTGCATCATTCATTCGTTCATTCGTTCATTCACTCATTCACTCATTCGCTCAATTGCTTATTTACTCATTCGTTCATTCATTCATTCATTTACCCATTCATTTACTCATTTATTCACCCATTCAATCACCCATTCATTCACCTATTCATTTATCAATTCAATCACCCATTCATTCACACATTCATTCACCCATTCATTTAGGCCTACCAATTTATTCACTCATTCATTCATTTACCCTTTCATTTACCAATTTATTCACTCATTCATTCATTCATTCATTCACCCATTCATTCACCCATTCATTCACCCATTCATTCACCCATTCATTCACCCATCACTTAATTCACTTATCTATTCGTCCATCCATCTGTGCATGCTTCAATCCATAATTCACTTATTCATTCAATCAATCACAATTCACTCATTCAATTGCTCATCAATACAATTCACTCGATCATTCAATTGCTCATCAATACAATTCACTCGATCATTCAATTGCTCATCAATACAATTCACTCGATCATTCAATTGCTCATCAATACAATTCACTCGATCATTCAATTGCTCATCAATACAATTCACTCGATCATTCAATTGCTCATCAATACAATTCACTCGATCATTCAATTGTTCATCAATACAATTCACTCGATCATTCAATTGCTCATCAATACAATTCACTCGATCAGTCAATTGCTCATCAATACAATTCACTCGATCATTCAATTGTTCATCAATACAACTCACTCGATCATTCAATTGCTCATCAATACAATTCACTCGATCATTCAATTGTTCATCAATACAATTCACTCGATCATTCAATTGCTCATCAATACAATTCACTCGATCATTCAATTGCTCATCAATACAATTCACTCGATCATTCAATTGCTCATCAATACAATTCACTCGATCATTCAATTGCTCATCAATACAATTCACTCGATCATTCAATTGCTCATCAATACAATTCACTCGATCAGTCAATTGCTCATCAATACAACTCACTCGATCATTCAATTGCTCATCAATACAATTCACTCGATCATTCAATTGCTCATCAATACAACTCACTCGATCATTCAATTGCTCATCAATACAATTCACTCGATCAGTCAATTGTTCATCAATCACAATTCACTCGATCATTCAATTGCTCATCAATACAACTCACTCGATCATTCAATTGCTCATCAATACAATTCACTCGATCATTCAATTGCTCATCAATACAATTCACTCGATCATTCAATTGCTCATCAATACAATTCACTCGATCATTCAATTGCTCATCAATACAACTCACTCGATCATTCAATTGCTCATCAATACAATTCACTCGATCATTCAATTGCTCATCAATACAATTCACTCGATCATTCAATTGCTCATCAATACAATGCACTCGATCATTCAATTGCTCATCAATACAATTCACTCGATCATTCAATTGCTCATCAATACAACTCACTCGATCATTCAATTGCTCATCAATACAATTCACTCGATCATTCAATTGCTCATCAATACAATTCACTCGATCATTCAATTGCTCATCAATACAATTCACTCGATCATTCAATTGCTCATCAATACAATTCACTCGATCATTCAATTGCTCATCAATACAATTCACTCGATCATTCAATTGCTCATCAATACAATTCACTCGATCATTCAATTGCTCATCAATACAATTCACTCGATCAGTCAATTGTTCATCAATACAACTCACTCGATCATTCAATTGCTCATCAATACAATTCACTCGATCATTCAATTGCTCATCAATACAATTCACTCGATCATTCAATTGCTCATCAATACAATTCACTCGATCATTCAATTGCTCATCAATACAACTCACTCGATCATTCAATTGCTCATCAATACAATTCACTCGATCATTCAATTGCTCATCAATACAATTCACTCGATCATTCAATTGCTCATCAATACAATGCACTCGATCATTCAATTGCTCATCAATACAATTCACTCGATCATTCAATTGCTCATCAATACAATTCACTCGATCATTCAATTGCTCATCAATACAATTCACTCGATCATTCAATTGCTCATCAATACAATTCACTCGATCATTCAATTGCTCATCAATCACAATTCACTCGATCATTCAATTGCTCATCAATACAATTCACTCGATCATTCAATTGCTCATCAATACAATTCACTCGATCATTCAATTGCTCATCAATACAATTCACTCGATCATTCAATTGCTCATCAATACAATTCACTCGATCATTCAATTGTTCATCAATACAATGCACTCGATCATTCAATTGCTCATCAATACAATTCACTCGATCATTCAATTGCTCATCAATCACAATTCACTCGATCATTCAATTGCTCATCAATACAATTCACTCGATCATTCAATTGCTCATCAATACAATTCACTCGATCATTCAATTGCTCATCAATACAATTCACTCGATCAGTCAATTGCTCATCAATACAATTCACTCGATCATTCAATTGCTCATCAATACAATTCACTCGATCATTCAATTGCTCATCAATACAATTCACTCGATCATTCAATTGCTCATCAATACAATTCACTCGATCATTCAATTGCTCATCAATACAATTCACTCGATCATTCAATTGCTCATCAATCACAATTCACTCGATCATTCAATTGCTCATCAATACAATTCACTCGATCATTCAATTGCTCATCAATACAACTCACTCGATCATTCAATTGCTCATCAATACAATGCACTCGATCATTCAATTGCTCATCAATACAATTCACTCGATCATTCAATTGCTCATCAATACAATTCACTCGATCATTCAATTGCTCATCAATACAATTCACTCGATCATTCAATTGCTCATCAATACAACTCACTCGATCATTCAATTGCTCATCAATACAATGCACTTGATCATTCAATTGCTCATCAATACAATGCACTCGATCATTCAATTGCTCATCAATACAATTCACTCGATCATTCAATTGCTCATCAATACAATTCACTCGATCATTCAATTGCTCATCAATACAATTCACTCGATCATTCAATTGCTCATCAATACAATTCACTCGATCATTCAATTGTTCATCAATACAATGCACTCGATCATTCAATTGCTCATCAATACAATTCACTCGATCATTCAATTGCTCATCAATACAACTCACTCGATCATTCAATTGCTCATCAATACAATTCACTCGATCATTCAATTGCTCATCAATACAACTCACTCGATCATTCAATTGCTCATCAATACAATTCACTCGATCATTCAATTGCTCATCAATACAATTCACTCGATCATTCAATTGCTCATCAATACAATTCACTCGATCATTCAATTGCTCATCAATACAATTCACTCGATCAGTCAATTGCTCATCAATACAACTCACTCGATCATTCAATTGCTCATCAATACAATTCACTCGATCATTCAATTGCTCATCAATACAATTCACTCGATCATTCAATTGCTCATCAATACAACTCACTCGATCATTCAATTGCTCATCAATACAATTCACTCGATCATTCAATTGCTCATCAATACAATTCACTCGATCATTCAATTGCTCATCAATACAATTCACTCGATCATTCAATTGCTCATCAATACAATTCACTCGATCATTCAATTGCTCATCAATACAATTCACTCGATCATTCAATTGCTCATCAATACAATTCACTCGATCATTCAATTGCTCATCAATACAATTCACTCGACCATTCAATTGCTCATCAATACAATTCACTCGATCATTCAATTGCTCATCAATCACAATTCACTCGATCATTCAATTGCTCATCAATACAATTCACTCGATCATTCAATTGCTCATCAATACAACTCACTCGATCATTCAATTGCTCATCAATACAACTCACTCGATCATTCAATTGCTCATCAATACAATTCACTCGATCATTCAATGCTCATCAATGCAATTCACTCGATCATCCAATGCTCATCAATGCAATTCATTCATTCGTCGTCATCGTAAGCTTTAAACTTCTACAGCGCCGTCCGAAACTTGCCGAAACCAGGCGTTACCTGGGTACCATGCTCTCCGGAATGCAATTACAGAAGACGGGCTTGACTCCCTACATATATATATATATATATATATATATATATATATATATCGTATAATTAAATTAGAGGCTCGTCGTAAATAATGACAAATAGGCCTAATTGATTGGCTGTCCAATGTCTATTGATTACACACGCAGGGAGGGTGGTCGTCGGTTTTAGGCGATTTGCGTGTGGGTGCGTGCGGCTGGTGGGAGGAAATCTTGACGAAATAATATAAGCTTACGTTCGCAATATCAATTTCTAATTATGACATTCGCATTGGCATATTTAATACTCTTCGTTATCATAATTATTAGCCTATAGTAGTTAAAATGGCATTTGATTATATTATTATACGCCTAATTAAATTCTGTTCAGATCTAGACAGTATACCAATCTCAGCAAAGAAATACATTGTTTAACAAAAAATAAATGTTTTATAGATGACTTTAGTTAATTAACTGTGTAAAGGGAGACAGAGCTGAAAGTGAGTCGGATCTGTCTGGGTCTGAGACCCGGCATTGATTTTTGTGACCTGCTGGTGCCGGGTCTCTGCATGGTCTCGTTTTAAACAATTCTTGGCAAAAAGATTTTTTTAATAGGTAAAATGGTATGATTTTGGAGAATATTTTGGCAAATTACTAAAACAATGTTGTCAGAAATATTTTCGGGTCAAAGACGTCAGCTCGTCCGTAAGACCACTTTCAGCCCTGCACGAGGAAAGGTAGAGAAGCTAATTATTTTGTATGCACCCGGCCATGCATGGGATGATGGGAATATCCATAAAATGTACGATTTGCAAAACTTGCAACGGGGAAGGGTTTCTAAATTTGATTTTTGTTTGATGGACGTAATATATGGATGGCCCCAACGAGTCTATGATAATTTTTTTTATCCGACTGGAGTTCCGCGGCGACTCGATTTTAGATGAGATTAAACTGTAAATTACTACAAACACTGAAGAGACTTCAAGTGGCATTATAGACAAGCACCATATTATTTATTTGAAGAGCTTACATGTACACCGAACATTAAATTACACAAAATTAATCAGCATACAACTCTCTGATTAAAAGCAATAATTTAACTTTTTTATTATTATTGTCACAAGACCATAAGCTAGATTCAACTCTCTCTCTCTCTTTTTCTCTTTCTCTCTTTCCCTCTCCCTCCCGGCCTCCCCTCTCCCTCCCCTCTCCCTCTCTCTTCCTCCTCTCTCCCTCTCTATCACACTCTTCCTCTCACTCATCCTCGTCTCTCCCTCTCTCTTCTCTCTCTCTCTCTCTCTCTCTCTCTCTCTCTCTCTCTCTCTCTCTCTCTCTCTCTCTCTCTCTCTCTCTCTCTCTATATATATATATATATATATATATATCGCTCTCTATCTCTCGCTCTCTCCTCCTCCTCTCCCTTTCCCTCATCTCTTCCTCTCCCTCTCCGTCTCCCTCTCCGTCTCCCTCTCCTCTTCCTCACCATTGCCTCACCTTAATACTTCCTCCCTCTTCTTAAGCCTCTCCTGAATTGTGACGATTGCGATGTGGCAGTGATGATTCAGGCAGGTAGACTGTGGACGTATAAATTAGGTGGTCAAATGGGTTCAAAACTTCCCAAAATAAATGCATTAATTAACCCTCGAGTGCCCAAGGGGGGGGGGTCCGACCGGACCCCAGGCCGGTTTTCCCCGGATAACTTTTTAAAGGCTATGAATCTGCAGAAACGTTTTTAGGTATTCCTAGGCCAACCATTTGGGCATAGAATGGTATATTTTTCGTGAGTATTGTCCTACCCTGTACCCCACAATCACAGCATATACTAAGGGTACCGCATGATATTCGGCTGATATTCACACACGCGTATAGGTTTCCTTCGGTAAATAACGCAAACAAGCATAAAATGTATCACGAGATTATTACACTATTATTTTACACCAGGTGGTGTTATTGTGATATAAGATACATCAATCGATTGCAAATTCATTTGGGATCACATAGAACTAAATTATGTAACGATATTCCAATCCCTTCTCAAGATATTAACAAAAAACGTTGGGGTCCGCGCGGACCCCCTCCTTGGGCCTTCGTGTACCAAAAATTACCTTGGGCACTCAAGTGTTAACTCTTTCCCGCCGGATCGGGTCGCGGGTGACCCGATAAACCCAATAGGTATCGGAACAATTCCGGCGGGAATGAGTTAAGCTTACTGTTAGCCTATCAGAAAATAAAACATGTAGAGAAATGCGCCAACGCCGCCAAGCCCAATGGTTAACCCTCTAAAATTGAACTCTAATAATAACATCTATATAGGAGACCACGTACAGCAGCTGTTCATCCGACCATCGGTTGATTGCTTATACATGTAGGCTGATTGCTCTCTGACTCGTGTCTTATTGGCAAATGATGCTCATGTCCGGTGTCCAGGATGAGAATTGCAGAAAGAAGAAGGGGGAGTGAAGGAGGGGTCAGACTTATGATTTTGTTTCTTCGTTCAATCAGTGGAAAGGTCGGTGTCACGTGGTTAGTTCTTTGGTGGTTTTGACCAGCAAACGGAAATGCTTTTCTATTTATTGTATAGCCTACCGGAGAAACGTCTGGGAAGTGATGGATGCGCAATGATATGGCTTAACTGTGTGGGGGGTCGAAATAAGACTAGGGGTGCTTGTTTCAAACTCCCCATGGCAAACAGTTCTCACCACGCCTGTGTTCAACGTCTTCATCAATTTATATCGAAATTTGGAGAGCGAGTTGGAGCAAAGGCAAAAATAAGTGAGCAAAGTCGTTAGTAGTCGATAGCCTAGCAACCAGTGGTGTAGTCGGGGGGGGAACGCGGGGGAACGCCGTTCCCCCACTTTTTTCCAGAGATAATGGAATATTAACAATAATACTACTAATAATATTATTATTATAAAGAGCGTTCCCCCACTTCATTAAAGAGCGTTCCCCCCCCCCCACTTCATTTTTTAGGACTACACCACTGCTAGCAACTGGTTACGACTTGAGGGCTTAGCGGCTGTGGCGGCGTGTGGCGTAGATTCCGAAGACTAGGCCTACGTTGAATTCCTACATATCCATCGGTTGATAGCCCAACACAAAACCTAGCTCGAGTGTTTTACACGACAATCTACATGGCTTTTTAACGTGCAGTTGTACACAAAATGTGCAGTTCTAAATAGATTTGTGCAGTTGTAGAAGCACTTATGTACAGTTAAAACTAGCCATGGCAAAAATTTGCCATTATCCTTCGATTGGAAGTAATATACCATGGATGGTAAGAAAAAAGGGGTTGTGCAGTTCAAAAAATTCCTTGAAAACAGCCCTGCACGTCTATAAAACGCTAGACGAAGAATTTTTTAATTTTAAGGAGAGGAGAAGGAGTATTATAGAAGAAAGAAAAAGGAGGACGACGACGAGGAGGAGGAGGACGAGCACAAGGACGAAGGCAGCGCATGAGAAGAACAAGAGCAACAAGAAGAAGAAGAAAACGAAACTAGGGAAGAGCAAGGAGAAGAAATTATAGATAATGAAGAATCAGACGAAGAAAAAGCACGATAGAAGAACAAGAACACGACCAAGAAAACTGGAGTGAAAATGCAGAAGATATCAATTTAATGCAATGCAATTGTAGGCCTAATTAGATACAATAAATGTCGCGTAACAGATTCTCCACAAAAGTCCCCCCTCCTGCACGGAGATTCCATTTCGAAACTAGATTATTCTCCCTCGGCGAATCTGCTCCAGAACAAATTCGCCCCCAGAGTCTATATTCTGAAATAAATTCATGGGAAAGGAGAGAACATTTCCTCCACCGCCGAAATAAAGTCTCCCCGTTCAGCGTGAAATGGGATAGGCCTATATTATACAGTGGCATAAAATTTGTTGATGAGCACGATAGACCGTTAGTTTGCGCTGCTAAATAATTTAACAAGAATATATAAATATAGAATTATATAGAATTATATATGATTATATATGATTATCAACTTTCATACTAGAAAAGTTCTTCCAATAAAGAGTTTCAGCCAGAGGAGATTCTGTTGGGGGGCCGGGGGGGGCATGTAGGGTGATACAATGTAGGCCTACCTTATATGGTGACACCGGTAGAAGTCAGACGTGTTCCTGATAGAATCCCCGCCCTCATAGGCTACGTCTTGAGCTCCTGGGTCCCTCTCTTCCCCTGTTTCGTAAACGCTTTGACGACTTCTAGGCGTTGACTTCGTAGGCCGTACTTGGTCTTTAGGCCTGACCAGATTTGCGACCTCTTGTGCAACCCGCCCCAGGCTGAAGACTATAGCTATTTGTTAGTGGGAGCGCCAACTTGGGTCGGAAGCGCTACTGAATCTGTGAGCGGCGCTTTGTAAGTGTTCAATTAGCCTACAATTATACAATTAACAGAAGCAACATAGGCTACTTTTCAGCAGATGCTGATCGAAAAGAGTCGAGCGACCCTTAACAGAGCTGCGCAGGGTGTGACCATAGAATGATAGAAACTATGTTGGCAACAACTAGGCCTACAACTAAACTTATAATTGCTATTTGGCTATCTACTATTATTAAACAGAACTACAAAGAAATCCATACAAGTAGGCTATATTGTATGAAGATAATAAAAAATTATGTTTTGACCGTCTTACCGTCACAGTCGATAAAGTGAATGAGTTTATAATATCTCTAACAGCTGCTGCAGCGCATTCTCTATTCTCTATAATTCTCCGTAATTCTCTCTCAACTGCAGTAAACCTATAGAACTGCAGTAAACCTATAGAAGCCACTTTGTAGCAGATCGTCCTCTGCAGTCTCATCCCGATTCTTATATACATCCACAGCATCTACCACTCAAGGCCACACTGCACACGCACACACAAACACATCCACACCCACGCTCTCTCTCTCTCTCTCTCTCTCTCTCTCTCTCTCTCTCTCTCTCTCTCTCTCTCTCTCTCTCCCACACAGACACGCGCGCGCACACGCACACACGCACACACTAACACACACACACACACACACTAGCACAAACGCGAACAGTCATGCTCTCTCTCCCACGCACACACACGCACACACACGCACACACGCGCGCCCAGTAGCCTACAGGTCTATACTGCGTTTCCTTTGCTAAAGAGGATGCCTTCTCGCATGCATGTCAATAATGGCTTTCTGAGCTGAGCTGCATTGCGCTCCAGTAGCGACATAATCTTGTCTCTATCTATTGAAGTTTATATATCGCCCCACCAGGGCATGGCTCCCTATATACCGAAGTCCGGTCAAAGAGTAAAGTCGCAAATAGGCCTAGTTTGCAAGGGTTCTTTAAGAAGCCTGGAACTACACAGCCCCCATTCTCTCCCTTCCCATGCATCTTCCATGGTGAATTATTCCAATTTCCAACTCAGCTAGGTTACAATAAACAATTTTAACTCTTTTTAACAGCACAAGAATGCTTTTACAGCTGCACAAATTCATGTAGAACTGCACTTTTTCTTTGGAACTCCACACTAATTATAGCCCTGGTAGTTTATAATAATTTATAAAAGAAAAGGTCAGAGATTGAAGAGACCTCAAGGTGCCTCATTGCTCCATTAATAATTCCAAAGTTTTAGGATGACGTTAATCTTTGGAATAACAATAATAATAATTAAATATATATTATAAAAATTATAGCCCAATGCAATGTTGCCCTTAAATTGCATGTTAGTGATTCTGTTGTCACTATCTATAATGCATCATGGAAAATGTAAGGTGAATTCTTTTAAGTTGTAAATTATTGAAAACTGATGAAATTGCGAAGCTTCATTCAGACACCAGTCCTGTTGATGGTGTTTTTAGGGGTAGGCCTATAGCCTACATAAATTTGTTTTCATTGCATTGTATATTTTCTATATTGTCGTCAACGGCCAATGATGTCATAGGATGACGTAAACTGTGGAATACCGGTAACAAAGGCTATTCGCGTCTTTTGAGCATTTCTACAGCGTTTATTCTCGGTGTCTAAAAAGCGAACCATACAGCGTCTATCTTTTGTGTAGTGTAGGCCTATCATAATGGACCATTGATTGAGATGTATATTAATAGACTAGGTAGGCTACTGATAGAAATCGACTAGGCCTGTAACACTAGAGTCATTGTTATGCGCGCAGCAGTATTCGGATGGCGAGGAAGTAATTCGACCGATGGCTTCAGATCAGCGCAGCTTTTAAGTCAACCCGACTGTCTTCGTTAGCCACGCTTGTTAGCTTAATTGTTAGCTTGTTATAGCTTTGAAAACTGATAACTATAAAGAATGAAGGCCGGTACGTCGCCTTCGGAACATGCAGTCACACAGCTTATCCGCGGAGGAAATTTTCCATTTTCATTCGCCGAAATTTCTGACGATCTTTTTTTAGTCACTTGGTCCAAATCTCAAATTTGTCAGTAAGATAGACTTACATATGTCGTAATATACAGTTAAGTTCAACTCCTGTAATAACTTGTGATCATCCGTTCATACTAAGAATTCTAATCACACCGCGATGTGTCAGCTTGAAATTAAACGAAGATTATTTTAACATGCATATAGGCTACAAATGCAATTGGCATGACTCGCCACTGAAATAATATTATAATTATGTTATTTACCAAATCAAATGGAAATTGTCGTAGCCTACAATCACCAGCTTACAAAGACAACAATAATTAACATCTAGATTCTATAACTTTGTGATTAAATATTCAGAAAACAGTCAGTTGATCAATGTTGTCTTAAACAATAATTGGTCTTACATTAAATTTAAATTAAATTAACTACCGCTATAGAAACGACAAGAGGATGCCAAACCGGTAAATTGGAGGAATCTTGTCGACCAATGTTCTGGAAGGAACTAAGAGAGAGAGAGAGAGAGAGAGAGAGAACATTATATCTTTATTACGAACCACTACTTGGAAATAATCCTGAATTTGATCATGTATCCAGCTATATGCTGGAGACAGTATTACACTTCCTAGGGTTCTTACTGAAGCATTTTTTTTATTGAACTCAAAAACTGTGATTTCTGCCATGCTAGAGCCTGGAGACCTTCTGAGTAGTCCTCTTGAAGAGGTGCTATAGAAATTCTTGAATGAATGAATAAAAAATCATAGTCTCACAAGGTCGCCAATACTGACTCAAAAGCTACAGATAGCATGAAATAAACTACAAGGACAATTTTGATACCAAATCCAAAACAGATGAAAAAATCATCACCAGGACAAAATGAGCAATAAAAAAGATAACCATACCATCATAAGAATGACAAAGGATCCCAACTAACAACCAAGTCACCTGCTGGTCGCACATCAGAATAAGACGCAAAGGAATTTTAAAGTAAACGAACGCAGGTCAAACTAAAACTTTGCTAATGTATCGCACACTAAAAACAACTGATGACTCACGAGCTCTTGAAGTTGCGCTATATAAATGTTCACAAATACAATGAGAGATGATGACTCATGAGATGCTTGCTTCTTTACCTCAACAACATTCTTTCTAGTTACTCAGCTGAGTGAGTCATATGAAGAGCGATGACTAAAACATTGCTACCGAATGTAACTTTGATGCCCAAGTAACAAACATGATTGTATCATGACATCTGGTTATAATGCAATCAACGGTGTACTGTCAAAATTCACTTCAGCCTCATAATGTGAACATTTCACAGTAGTAAAGTTCCCAAGTACACATAAGGGAGGCCCTCATTTTCACCTCTATCGCTCATAATCCAGCAGCGGACGAAATACCACAGTTCTGAACGTGGCACCAGCACATTGCAGCAACACTCAAACAATAAGACTATGTTTCACGTCCTAAGAAGCCATTTCGTAAAATGCAAAACTTGATATGACTCATACACAGAGCAAAAACCAGAGTTTCAAGTGCAATAAAAGAAACAGTTATGTATTTAATCACACTATTGTCCATTGTTAACAGCGACTCATTGTGGCAATACATTACATTACACGAATACACGTTAAATACTTCTGAATGTATGTGCATGTATCATAAGCAAACAAAGACTACTTGGTTAAGTACGCAGCATGACAAAAAATCACTCAACTCAACAAAACTTTTTCGAGAAGGTCAAATTGTGCGCAGCTCGCATCTAAAAAGATTTGACATTCCAATGGTAAAGAGGAATGTTCATTTCAGAGACTTGATTACCTTGATTACAAATTTCTACAGCAAAAATAATAATAAAAATAATATAACAGCAACATTAAAGCATATCGCTTTTAACCATTGAGGAATAAATCCTACCTGAAAACAATGATTACATATAAAAAGATGACTACACCCACTAACAATTTAATATTATTATTACTACTACCATTATATAGTAAATATAATAATAGTAAAGAGATAAGTTTACATAAGTAGAAATAATAACAATGAAATAAATAAAATAATACTACCAATAATACCAATTAAATGATAGCAGTAATAATTGTACAATAAAAATAATATTAGCACTATAATTTCCTCAAGGACTTGGGTCGTTGCCTAACTCCAATCTCTGGAGACACCAAATAAATTTGCTAATTATTCTTCCAACATCTTGCACTTCAATGCCGATAAAAGTCCAGCGCCTCAATGCCGCTGTCTTCCACTTTTCTCAGTGACAACTCGTGAAATCATCATCAGTCCAGACAATATATTACCATCTCCCGACATTATTCAGCGAAACTGAAGGATCAAAGTAACCTCGAATAAAAAAAAATATAATAATAATGATAAGAAAAATAATTATGAACTAGTAAAACAAAGAAAATATAGTAAATAAAAGCAATGAAAGAAATAATTGAAACTAAGGACGATAGAGACAACAATGATCTTATTTCGAAAACCCTGAGGAGGACGCTAGAAGGGAGGCATAGAAATGGACCAAACACACATCAACCGCAAGTTTAAGGAAAGGCGAACAAAAGTCATCATCTTTCGATTTGACCAACGTCCAGCAGATCACGGCGTTGCGCACATGTCAAACAGTAAGTGAAGCTTCAGCTATTGCTGTCGGAAAAACTGAGACACATTGGAACGCATTCCTCTACAAGTCTTCATCGCCCTCACGAAACATTCCGCTGATAGGGTAAGTACCTTCGGGTGGTAATGATTTGCCACGAGAAAATTGGTCAACCTAAAAAAATTAAAGACACAGAAATTTTCAATTTATTTGTGACTATTTAAATATACCGTAATGCGCACATCATGTACAGGTTGTAGCAGTCTATTAGTAATTTAGTGTCATTAGATTTCACTCAGAGCCACTTCAAAATATTTATGTTTATTTTTAAACCATTTACTTAACTATAGTAGACACATCATAAACCGGGTGTAAAAGTCTATTAGCCATTCAGAATCGTAAAAATCACCCAAGAGTCATTTCCAGATCATACGACGCAGTGCTTAAAGTGTGAGAAAACAAGTTCCTGGACGCCCCTTTCCTTTCCAAAAGAAGTGCCTGGATACTCCTTACCTTTCCAGTCAGTGCTGGCCAATAAGTGGCAGGACGGCATTCAGATTATAAAATAAGTGCATGGACGCCGTTCATGACCGTCCAGCCAAACTTTAAGTCCTGATATGAAGTAATTCTGAGTCCCGTAGAGTCATAGAAATTCACTGAATAATAATTGAAACTGTGAAACAATTTTCCTATCAACACCAACAGCTGACGTTGACAATTTAGAAGTGAATGTCGCATTTTATAGACAAACCTCGGACAAGAAGTGGCTGACAACGTCGTAGTATCCACGGCAATTCCACGTTTCGTTGTGCGTTCCATTCGGAAAGAGAGCCAACCGCTTCAAACGACTCCCAGAAAGCTAAAAACAAATAAAAAATAAAATAAAATGTTCACAGAAGTTGCAACGTTTATTCCTCCAGAAGTCTGCAAGTAGTCAAGTTGCCAAGCTCATCACAAGCAATGGATAGAAGAAGTTATTGAAAGCTAGAACTGAGGCAGTCATCAGTATGAAGTATTAGCGATTCCATTTTCTTAGCCACAGCATATGGTGACTCAAAGGTACATTGTACATGTAGGGTTGTGCTCAGAAAATAGTGCAGTGGCATGGATGTACAGTCCACACTGTACAACTGTACATACATTGACCTTTGAGAATTAATGGTAGCAGCAGTAATAAAGACACGCATACATTAAATACTGTACATTACGTGACTGTTTACAACTTACATTGTAAAGTTGAAGCATCATTTTTGGAGGGACGAGATTGTCTTTGAGACCGCCAACAAACAACGTTGGCATTTCGATTTTGTCGATACGATATCGCGACATAAACTAAAAACAATCAAATCAAAATTTATTCTTTTAAATAATTCTTTCAAATAAACAACAACATCCTTACAATAAGCATGCTATAACAATGCAATTTCAGAAGACAATGAATTCATCTGGTATATATACTGTGTACAGTGTCTAGTACAGTGGTTCTCAAACTGTGTCAGACTTCTTAACTTCACATAAGAAGAGGGCATGGGAAAGGGAAGGGGCAGGGGTCTTGGTCAGAGTGCATTGTAATGCAAAGTGATCTGCCACTCTTATTTTTTTTAAATATCTATTCTTAAGTTGGCAACTGTGAATAAATTGGACAACATGTGCAATTTTGTGCATAGCTTTTAAGTAGTGATTTAGAAGTTTGTGTCATTATGATTAATTCCTACCCTTAATGAGCATACATATGACTTGGGCTACCAGAGTGAAAAGACCCCATAGACAGAAAGACCACACAGACAGAAAGACCAGCCACAGATAGAAAGACTACACAGACAGAAAGACCACACAGACAGAAAGACCACACAGACAGAAAGACCACACAGACAGAAAGACCACACAGACAGAAAGACCAGCCACAGATAGAAAGACCACACAGAACAATTCCGTTTCAACTCAGTTTCCTCTAAACTAGCACCACATGAATTTCATTTTACAACTACAGTTACACGACACATCAATAAATCACACTGCAGTACAAAAACATCCATTTCACCCAACGCAACATCACTTCAACCCCCCGAATTTAGACCCAACACAACATGACTTCCCAACCCCACAGAAGACATCAATTGAGACCTTGTTCTTGTAGCACCATTCGGGGATGTAGCTCAGCAGACGGACGTCAAATAACGTGTGCGCCATATCAGGAATCGACGTAAACGTGTTTTCGATGAGAAGGCAGGCGACACGCGATGCATAGTACGGCACGCTACACGTCCGAATGGCCACAGCGCCACCTAGCGACCGACCGAACACGACCAACTTCTGCTGGTTGATGTCCGACCGCGTGAAGATGTAGTCTAGGGCGGCCTCCCCATCGAGGTACAGACCTACGCGTCAAAAAGATGACAGACGACATTTATCATTATTGAATTACAAAAAATTTACAACACCACGTGCAGCTTAGACTATTCAGAAGCACTTTCAGTGGAAGTCTCATGGAGAAATAAATGTCTTGGGAAAGCGAGAGGCTGCGAGGAAGAGCCAAGACATGAGCCAGCCTGTGGAAGAGGGGGAAGGTCATCATATGTGGAAGGATATCTCATAGCAAATGCCCGGCTTTGAGTCGAGACACACCAAACGCTAGGGACAAAGAAGGTTGAGTGTGCCTTTGAGAATTGAGAGGGCAGCAGGAAGTGATTCCACGTGTCTATGCCAGAGTGTTACTAATACCCTAAACTCTCACAACACCACCTTGACTGTAATAACACCAACTCCACTGGTGCCCTGTCTTCTCTACCTGATTCGGATGGACGACCTCGACTTCTCCCGTAGCCTCGGTACTCGACGAGAAGAACGTTCGCTTTACATCGATGGTAGAAACCGTGAGCGTTGGGAAGTCTAACATAAACAATAACACCTCGTCCATAACAATACATACATGTATAAAGTTAGTAAGAAGAAGAGATATAGTAACTGGTAATGGTAATCGTAAAATTTTACCAATTGATTTTTATTGCACTATCACTTAAAAAATCTTTCGGAGGTTCTTTCCATTTTTCGGATTTCCAAAGGTCATTATCATAAAACCAGAATGTGTTAAAAAATAATCAAGAAATTATTTATTTTCTTTATTTTCCATCCACACAAAAGACACAGCGGCATTCCATCAACTCTCACCGATGTCCGATGTTACCGGCATTTCCGTGGAAATATATCACAGTCGGAGCATTGCCAAGGAGATTCGGTGGCTGCTTGATGAGGAACATGTTGATGCGGGCGCCATCTTTTGTCGGAATGGTGATGTTGTCGAACGGCAGACCAAACATCGAAGGTGATTCGACGAAGAGATGAGACTGAGGCGGTTGGTCTGGGTAGTAGAGCAGCAGGTCCTGAGCATTGTACAGCACGCCTGCATGACACACACACGCAGACAACTAATTATATGAATGGAAAATGAAAGAATATTAGAAATAATAAAATAATATTTGATACTAGCCTCCTTCAAAACTTCGACCACACGATATAGTTAAGGAATATTATGATCATCCTCCTGGTCTCAAAATCTCAACTTGTACTGCCCTCAAATATCTCTCCGGCTAAATACATAACTCTCTCTAATGACTGTTTTGACCTCTTTGTCCCTTGTGTTCGATCTGATTTCACTAAAAGCCATGCATTTGCTGCGATTCACTTTCGGCGCGCCTGGTCACAATAATTGATCTGTAGAAGTCTAAAGTGATACTAGGGTCAGTTTCTAAACAAAGTCATCATATTTTAACCCTCTCCTCCCACCGTTGATGCCACAGACCTACTCCATGAGGTCTAGACTGCACAATCAAATTATCTTAGGATGAAAAACCTAATGACGAAATCCTTTTTAACAAGAATGCTTCATTGTATTCAAATGTCAGGTCATGTAAATCAAGTGCAGTATAATTAACTGGTTATCATAAGAAAATTACTTATATTGAATTTAGTGTCGTGTAAATTTTCAAATTTTGAATGTTGTTTGATGTATGTTTATTACCATGTCTGTGCACCAAAACACGATAAGAAATTGGTCAATTAAAGAATATTCTT
Source organism: Lumbricus rubellus (assembly GCA_945859605.1). Classification (NCBI taxonomy): domain Eukaryota; kingdom Metazoa; phylum Annelida; class Clitellata; order Crassiclitellata; family Lumbricidae; genus Lumbricus; species Lumbricus rubellus. Next base: position 66,171,344 of record OX243811.1, on the reverse strand, counting down.
ATCCCATCAATCTTATTTACTCATGATGAGGAATTCAAATAAAAAAACTTACCTAAGACCGCAACGTGAAGCAGTATTAACATTCCTATGCCATCATAGAACCAAAACAAGAGTAGGATTATGAGTCCTGTCACCGAGCACAACGCAACGAAGCGAGCAAAGGCCGTCTGAGCAACGCGACAGAGGACGAGCGCCAAGGACAAGAGTCCCTGCCGCCGGTACGACATTGGATCTAGTTTTGTTGATGTTGTGTCTGCAGAGGTGGATGCGTTGCTTATACTGACTTCTTTCTGATCGTTATCTGTGTCTCCTGTTTTCTCAGTTCCACTTTTACCCATAACATTATTTGTTTCTGCAAACATGAACCAAAGCAAAACGGTAATATTAAGCAAACTGGTCAAGAGTAAACATGCATTTAAGCGTCGGTAAATTTTTTTGACATTGCATGGGTTTCAGCATTGGTCGAATAAAAGTCTGATTTATTCAAAGAATTCTTCTTAACAAATAGAATTCGGATCGATTAAATTTATTTTTTCTTAAATAGAAATGGGATTTATGAAAACAATATTGCTGAAATTGAAGCTGGATTCATGAACAATAAGTTTAATTAAATAGAAGTTGTATTGATAACAAATATTTGCTGCCTAAATAAATAGGCCTACAGGGCAGGGTAAACGTGTATTTTAGTATGGTAAATTATTCGCCGTTGCATGGGTTTCAGAATTGGTCGATTACCAGTCGGATTGACGAAAAGAGTTCTTTCTAAATAGAAGTCCGATTGATTAAATTAATTTCTATTCAGATAGAAGAGGGATTAATAAAAACAATCTTGCTGAAATTGAAGCTGGATTGATGAACAATAATTTTAAATTAAATTAAAGTTATACTGATGAAAAATATTTGCTGGCGAAATAGAAGCGGGATTAATCTAACTAATTCTTGCCTAAACGAAAGCTGAATCGATGAAAAGGATTCTCGCCAAACTAGAAGTTGGATTGATTAAAAATAACAATGCTGAAGATGAGCGAATAATTTACCATACTAAAATACACGTTTACCCAGGGGCTGATTAAACAGATTTTTGCCCAAAAATAAGTTGGATCGATGAGAAGGATTATCTCCAAACTAAGAGTTGTATTTGGTTAAAAATTTAAGAATGCTATCAGGGGGCGAAAATTTCTTACTTATTTTGGTTAAATTCTATGACGACGCGGTAGCAATTCTATAACGACGCGGTAGCAAGTAAACATCATGGATTTTACGCGTGAGGGTCGGTTAGGGCTCAGGTTAGGCGACGTGACGGTCGGTTAGGGTTAGTTTTAGGGTTAGTGCAGTCATTCTGCTGAAATTGAAGCTGGATTGATGAACAATAATTTTTAATGACAAATTGAATAAAAATATTTGCGGACGACATAGAAGCGAAATTTATCGAACAAATTCTTGCCTAAACAGAAGCTGGATCAATTAAAAGAATTCTCGGCAAACTAGAAGTTGGATTTATGGGCTCTATTATGCGCGGATCTTTTGCCGACATGATGTTTACTTGCTACCGCGTCGTTATAGAATTGCTACCGCGTCGTCATAGAATTTTACCCTTATTTTTGCAGTGCCGTCAGCGTTGTCATTGCACGTCTTTTTCGTGATGGTCGGTTAGGTTCAGGTTAGGCATCGTGAGGGTCGGTTAGGGTTAGCGTTAGGGTTAGTTTAGCCATTAGAAACTCTGGTGGATTGATGGCAAAAGACTGTGTATTTTTCGCCCCCTGATAGTACATGATCGCCAGTCAAGGTAAAGGTCTAAAAGTTTTTATTAACTATTATACTACCGAGTGGCACGGTGTCCCATACAAACACCCTAGCACAACATAAATCAAACACGCTATAAATACTTTTAACTCATCTCATCTGATAAAACAAACCTACCGATTTACATTAGCCAATTACTAAAACTCTTGTTTATTTTATATAAGTCAAGCAATTTTAGCACTTTGCAGATTATTATGTTTTAAGCGGAAATTCAGGTTCCCTTAAAACAACCATAAACCACATATCGCACATTCAACTCGTGATGACACAATCAAACGCGAGTCGCCTCCCATCTTGCGAACGAAGCACAAGACAAACTTGGAAGCCGACTGCAAATCAAATCTTAGGATCTTATCCTCCGACAAGTATAGGCTACAGGCTACAGCCGATACATAAACTGAGCCAAACGCAAATTAGTCATTGGTTAGAACAGGTGGTCAACTATAATAGTAGACTCGCCGTTCTGCTAATAGAAAATTGGCTGTCATGTAGAAAATGACCAGCCACTGCAGTCAGAGCACTACCAATGTAGCCTACTGCACAGAGCCCTAGCTAGGCCTACTATATGGTAATTTTTTTACCCCTCCACGCAGGCCTGCTGTTATATGTTCTGTGCCTAAGTTCCATGATGTTCTGTGCCTATGTCATATTATTTTGTTAGTTAAACTCTGTTGTCTGTGATGTTCTCTGTGTTTTCTGTTTCCATGTCCTCTAGCTGTTCCATTGTGTTCCTGTTCCTTAATTGTTCCTATTTTCTCTATTCTCTTTCTTCTTGTTCCCTGTGCTTCATGATTCTCGACTTTCTCGTTCCCGATTTCCTCTATTCCTATGTGTTTCTTGTCCTTTGTTCTAGCCTATATGTTCCCTGTGATGCTTTGTTCTTTCTTCCTTATGTTCCATGTTCTTTGCTCTGTACCCTATGTTCTATGTTCCATGCTTCTTGTGATGTTCTTTTGTTTTTCTTCTAAAAAACAAGGAATTGACAGTCGACTAAATTAATTAAACACTGCAGGCCTAGATCTATAATAGGCCTAATTAATCTATGCATGCATTTCATGTAATTATTTATTCATTTATTAGGCAGGCCTAATTACGTAGGCTATATACGCTACATAATTATTTATTTTGGCCTAATTATTATGTTTTATGAAAGCCTTTTATTTATGCCTATGTAGGCCTATTTTCGTAGACTATTGCGCAAAACATGGAGGGAGCTTGTATTGGGAGAGAGAGGGAGGACGAGAGAGTGCGTGTTGTTTTTGTTGTTGATGAAATGATGACGTTTCTGACGCACACGCGCTATATAGGCTATTATGCCGGTTATTATTATAGGGCGGCTAGGTGCTTCGTAGACCGGAACAGAGATCCGCCTACAACATCATAATTTTTTATGGTGCTAGGCCTATAGCCTATAGGCTATTATAGCCGTGCTGCAATATCTATGTTTGCGTGTGTCCCTGTCTGTCTGCCTGTCTGTCTGCTTGTTAGACTGCTTACAGTCTCAGCTAGCCTACCTCTTGACGTTCTGTCATATTTTTGGGTCGTTTTGACCTTTTAGCACCTAGGTGTCAAGCAGCACCCGGCCTTTGCCTCTGTTAGTCATTTGATCCCTGAATGACATATCATGCACCTGCTATAGCTAGTGCTGAGATTGTATCTTCAGGCTATAGGCCTAGTAGCCTACCATTCTGCCCGTTCACTTATAAGACTTCTCTCTTTCGAGGGGTTCTTCACACTTGCGAGCGTTGCGCGCCTCTGTTTATAGGTTCTACCGTGAGAGGCGCTTTTAGTTTATATATATATATATATATATATACACTGTGTCCGGAAAAAAAACAACCAGTTTTGTAAATATGAAAATAAATAGTAAATATTCATCGATTTTCACAATTCAAACACCATTTTAATCCTGACATATTTCTCTAACAATTGTGAAAATATAAAAGTTCCAGTCCAAATAATGACGTCATAATGACGTCATTTGCACAAAAAGTCAAATTTAAGAGATAAATGCGCAAAATCATCCACAATTTCAATATTTTATCATGTAATTTATCAATAATAAATGTAAGTTTAATTTTATTTTTATATCTGAATTATGTCAGACTGCAATTTGTGGTCAAAGAGTACACCTTTGGCTTCAACATAAGCGTCAAAAGGGTCGCGCTAATACCCAACAGCAGCATCGATAACCAGCTTATGAAAACCTCCGAGGCGTTATAACAATTCGCTTACGGAGTTCTTCAATGTCTCTTATCCTTGTCTTGTAGCCTGCACCTTCTCCTCCATCAATCTCCAACTCTTATTATCAGTGGGATTTAAGCGGGCGGCCGTTTTGCGGCCAAAGATTAAGATGAATGAATTCCGAGTCTTTTTAGTCAACAGATCAACAGATTCACGAACTCAGTGAGCTGAAGCGCTATTTTGTTGAAATGTGTAGGCTATTGTTCCGAATATTCTCGGATATCAGGCACCACTTTTTTATAGAGCAGACAATCCCTCTAATAAGCTGCATTTATTTTCACTTCTGGTTCTATTAAACGGATTTCCGTTTTACCAAAAGCCAATAATACCAACCGAACCATGCATGAATGGCCGGCTATATGCATTTTGATGCAACTGACGTCATTATGACGTCATTATTTGGACTGGAACTTTTATATTTTCACAATTGTTACAGAAATATGTCAGGATTAAAATGGTGTTTGAATTGTGAAAATCGATGAATATTTACTATTTATTTTCATATTTACAAAACTGGTTGGTTTTTTTCCGGACACAGTGTATATAATTTTTTATATATATATATATATATTTGATCGTAAGAAGAATAGTATCGAATAGAGATTATAATTATGTAGACACGCATATTTCATATGCATCAGAGCCGGTAGTCTTGGACATTCTTATACGTAGCGTAAATGCCGTTTTCGGCATAAATCTACCCTGCTCCCGAATAACGATATAAAATGGTAGTCACGGGGCAGGCGCAGACCTGTACTCTCTGAATAGTGGTACTCCCATTCTCGACCAGCTATAAGTCTCTACTCCCTAAGATGGCGTCTGTTTGTGTCTCGAAACTCGCTGCATTCGACGACACTTTACACGTCAAAACGTGTTTAAAATGAACTCGTACCCTTCGTCGACGGCGAACATTATATTGGCTTTTATTTTCGCCGTCACAAAATATTAAAATTTGGCTAAATAACCTAGAAAATTGCATTCGAAGCGTCGCTGCATGGTACGAATACCAATTTGTGGGTCACTTACCTAACGTGACTCGAAACTCGCTGCATTCGACCACACTTAAGATGTCAAAACGTGTTTAAAACATCTGCAATGAATTCGTACCCTCCGTCGACGGCGAACATTATATTGGTTTTTATTTTCGCCGTCACAAAATATTAAAATTTGGCTAAATACCCTAGAAAATTGCATTCGAAGCGTCGCTGCATGGTACGAATACCAATTTGTGGGTCACTTACCTAACGTGACAAGCGGCCCGTCTAACGTTGCGGCCCTTTTGTCTGTTGTAATTAGTTTGTTCTAGCGACAGCTTGCATATTAAACTCCACAATAAATCAAACGCATGCGGCATGCCACGTGAAACTGGACAGTTCGAGAAACTAACAAGAAATAGCTCCTTTAAGAATTTTAATTCGGCGATCACTAGCTGAAACCGGTTACGGTTTCATCATATTCTATCCACATAATCACCGTTCTATTTAAAATATTTTTCACTTTCTCGCTATGTAATTTTATTACATCTAACTTTCACTCACATAATTATTATTTTCTCTTGTCAAGTCTCTGGATTTTGAATTTAAACTATATCAAATATGAATCGTTTTGCTTTGCGGCCGCCTATATCTACTTTCTTACTTCTTGTTGGAGACGATGCATATAAATATAGTAGGCTATGCGCATGCGCCATAACCTAGTATCTATAACCACGCTTTAGTGAGATGAATTGATAATCCATGGTCTGCGCCTGCTATATGACTTCCATACAAGAGTAAAACCCGTTAAGAGAATAACAAAGTCCGTGAACAGCCTTTTCGCCTAGCGTACGCTATTCTATCTCGTAACTACCGGCCCTGGCTACTAATTATAGACTCCACTATACAATCTTAACCCTTTCGTGTCCGAATTATTTATTGAGCAGCAAAAAAATATATGAAGTGTTTTTTGAAGAGATATGACCAATATGTTGTGCCACAAAAAATATTTAGTAATTAGGCATTGCCTAATTAAAATTAATTAGTGTTGCCATTTGGCAACAATGGGAATGCATGGAAAAGTGTCCATATGGCAACAATGATAGAGTAAGTGTCAAGTAGCATAAGAAACCTAAAATTGACTGCATATTGCATGTCTAGGTCTAGGACATTACCCCCGGCCCATTGCCCCCTGCGATTACCACCTCCCCCCGTCATTACCTCGACCTTTATCCCCGTAGGACACAACCCCTTTGCCATTACCCCCAAGTCTGTTTACATTAGGTCCGGTGTATGTATGCATGTAAGTATGTATGCATGTATGTATATATTATGTATGTATGTATGCATGTAAATGTTAGTATGTATGTATGAATGTGCAAATGTATGTATATATATGCATGCATATACGTGTGTATGTATGTAATCTATATATGCTGTGATTGTACGCATATAATCATGCGTGTAATCTTATGTAAATTAGTATGTACAAATGTGTAGAACGTATGTATACATGTATGTATATGTTTCTACATACATACATACGTACACACATACATACATACATGCATGGCATTGCATGCGTACATACATATACATACATGCATACATACGTACACACATACAGACACTGGACCTAAATGTAAACAGATGTCCATGGTAATGGCACTGGGGGCAATGTCCTACAGGGGGGGGGTAACGGTCAGGGTAATCGCAGGGGGATAATGTCTAATATTTCACATGACAATTATTTCTTACTTCAAAACCCACCAGAATATCCTGTGCTACCACTGTACACTTTTGTGGTCTATGTGGTACATTGCAGAGAGCATGTTGAAAAGGTCAACAGGGTCGACTCAACACCTTTATGGGCAACTAGCTGGGGTACCAGACGTTGCCCCGGGAAATATAGGATTCACCCCAATTCCTTACTTCTCCACCCTACTTGCTGGCTACCCAACCGCCTGCTCCCCAACCCACCCAACCCCAACCCAGCCCACCTGACCCCACCCCAGGCCACAACAACCCAAGCCCACACAACCCAAGTCCACCCAACCCAACCCCTCCAACCCCCACCCTTACTCCATCAACCCCAACCCACCTTCCCACCAACTTCATCCCTCCCCACCCGACCTTACCCTACCCCACCCACCCCACCATTCCCCACCCATCCTCACTCACCCACCCCACCCATTTCCGTCTAGTCAGTGGTACATCACCCCCTTCAGACTCAGTTTCTGCATGAGAGCGTTGGCAATGGCATTTAGAATGTATCAGCTGATGCCAGCAAGCACCTGCCATAGCATGAAACTCTCCCGTCTAAATCGGCATCCATCGTGCAGCAAAAGCATTCATCCCATATTACCAAATATGGATAAACCACATTCTAAGCCTATTTCTGTGAGGACTTCACACATCCATGAATTAATCTTATTATTTTATGTTCAAATACACAAACTTTAGCTGTTTACATAATGGGCCAAAATCAGACTACACTTTGCTGCACATCCATGGCTTCCCATTGTTGCCAAATGGCAACCGATATAAAAGTAACTGATTTTGCAAATTTACACAAAACAGTGAATTTATGGTAAGTCAGAGTTGAATACTGATCAATGCCTACACCAAAAATATTTTTTACTCTTTCCTAGCGTTTATCAGTAAAAAGAAATTAAATTGGAAAAATTTACCTTTGAAACAGGGAAATCACACTGACTTCAAGGTCATAATAGTAGAACACAATTTCCACAAAGATACTTCCCAGGGCAATAATTACCTTTAGCCATCATAGATGTTGCAAATGCTGCTTCAAATTCTGTTTTAAAAAGCTTACATAAGAAAATAATAACTTTAATTAGCTGTGTTGCCATATGGATACAAGGGACACGAAAGGGTTAATTACAATTGCGCTAAACATTATGTCATAATTCTTGATCTCCCACCATTCCTAACCTTATAATTGTCTATTGAATTTGTCTTGACTGAGCGAATGCGACTACACTGGTAGTTAATTGCGCATTCGATGATCAAGCATAAAACGATGGCGATGAGCAACTGCTGCGAGTGAAAGACTTGACTTGAGAAGCGCTCGTGAATAAGCTGGTGCCCTGCACTTGGATATACAGTGGCGCCTCACACGCAATCAATCAAGCAAGCAATCAGTCAGTCAGATAACCAATCAATCAATCAACCGGTTACTGCAATCTCCCGCGTGTCCATCCTACTCGGCGCTATGGAAGTCTCGAGATAAGAATCTCGACTTTCTATCATTCCTGATTAAGTTTTGCTCCCATTTACATTCTCTCCTCTTAGCTCCACCTAACGTCTAAATCAATCGGCCTTGGAATAGGCTTGGGTATATCGGTATTACTGCTAGCCATGTGAGACCGTGACGTGCGCCAAGCTGCCTGTGGCGGTTGCGATCTGTCCAAGGTTCTCTGTGAATTGATCTTGCGATCTATCAAGCGTAACCACGGTGACAGTGCCACAAGCTACAAGGCCTACCGCCGCTACAGGCTGGCCAAGCCAACCGTAATATCTTTGGCTGGCAAGTCAGCCAAGCGTTTCGGCCAAGTAGGCTTATTTGTGAAACCTACCGACTGCAGCTTCTGACGTATGTGCTTGGATTTTGGGCGTGACACCAAAAGGAATACAACGGACTCTGAACCTATGCCTATAGCCTATTATAATAGTTCTGCTAGCATAGTAAATCTTGCACCGTGGGCTGTACGCTTGTTAGCACATAGGACGGGTGTGTGTGTACAGTTGGTGTAGGCCTACGTCAGTACATGGAATACGACATCTATTATAGAGAAACATTTGAGGATATTTATTTTGTCTTTGGTCAATCAATGTCTTGTAATAGGCGAGACACGTTTGCGTTGAAATCTTCGTCTCATTCGTTGTAAAAGCCTCTGATCAAGTTTGATCAGGTTTGATGTAAACTTGCGATTTATCTACTTGATTAACTCAATTTACACGGATGTTGTGGTAAGTTAGCTACATTAAATTTATCCACATCATTCTGTTACAGCGCACTTCTCATGTAGGCATGTATCTCTATGTGAGAGTGTTCGCGTTTCGCTTCCAAACGTTGGACTCAGACTTGTAGGAAAGACAGTATATGCTAGACTTCGATCGAGACAGAGACACATGGTTTAATGGTCCGAGACAGCTCAAGACTCAGATTTCGATCATTTCGGTATTTATTCCACAGGCCTGGATACGTTTCGAAATAATTATTACAGATGTTAATGTCGTACGGAGTTCGCTGCAGGAGCGGATCCAGAGGGACCAATCCGGTCATGCCCCCTTCCCCGTTCCAAGAGTGCATAGGACGTGGCCACAATTTGGTTTAAAAGAGCTTTAAACCAATGCAGCGGGAAAAGGCGAGAGAGAAAAAGTAGCATTTAATTACGACTAGAGAGAGGTCATACTAGTATATTTCGAAGAGATTAAGACCAGATGACTACAAAATGGTCATCAGTTATTTTGGCAGGAAAATTTATATTTGGAATGGCAGGAAAATTTATATTTTCCAAATACAATGACTTAAAAAGGTCATAAGATTTTTCTGACAAAGATGACCGAACATTTTGCCCGCTCGAAAATTTCTATATCCGCCTCTGGTTCACCGCACATTAATTTGTACATAATGGTTGATGTATGAGGAGGTGGGGTCTCCAAGACAGGTGTGCTACATGTCTGCTGCAGGCTACCCAAACAAAAACCTTTTGTTGACTGTGGGATAGAATTTTAACAGTTCTCATTCAACGGTTTCGTCATCCCCTCATCTGCCTTGTTTATATTTACATGTACTTTATCATGTTCACGGCCTACATCTTTCAAGCCACTAGTCATTCCTATGCATATCATTTCATTTCAGTAGTGCTATAATAATACTCTTAGAATTGTCAGGTCAAGAGGTCCTGTTTATTGCTGTGTGTGCGCGCGTAGGCGTTTGTGTTTGCGTGTGTGTGTGTGTGTGTGTGTTTGCGTGTGTGTGTGCGTGCGTGAGTGTGTGCGTAGGCATTGGTGTTTGTGTATGCATGAATGCATTTCCCTTAAAACAATTCAACTTTATCTGTCAATTACTTGTCTATGTAATATGACTTCAGACATGTTCGTCTGTGCTTTTAACAGGTGCTTTGTCATGCGCCAATTGATCGGAGCACTAACCGACTGAAAATTGGACAGCAGGCAAAGGCCGTATAGCCTGTGCTTGTCAGTGGTCGACCGGCAGATGATGTTTATGTTCTATCAACAAGGAGCAACATGAGCCGGGAATAGGAGTGGTTGTTTCTAGCCTGTAAGAGACCTAACAGGCTAATTCTGTAGGCCTACTGCCTTGTTGCATGAGCCATTCGTATGAGTTTACCGTATCTACAATCTACAATGTACATGTCTGCTGAGTTTCGATGATGTTCAAAACCTTGGAGAATTGGAAACGAAAGATACATATGACTTCAGCTTCAGGGATAATCGTGCTGCAGTGGTTCTTGGTTTGATCTAAGACAGACGAACGTCGAGAGAATCGTGTTGGAGAATGAAGGCCGTTGAGAAGCGCCTTGGTCTGTTCTTCCTTCTCACAGTGGCCGCTTTCATCATGGTCCGTAACATGGTCTACATCGTATCCAACGAAGCCCTTCTCACTTCCGGTGACGCAGACCCAGAGCTCAACCAGCTGTCAGCCACTGAACGGACGACGATTGACAAGCGCGAGTCATCAAGTGCAACGCGGCGACTGGTGGATGTGTTGGACCAGCCTAGTAGACGGAGGAACTCTTCGGTCAATACGTCGCTGGTCATCAAAGGAGGTCACCATGGAAGGGGTTTAAACAAAACCTGGGATATGAACCGCGTTGAGAAGAACCACACGCTGTTGAAGGCGAATATGAGTCACGTCGGTGAGATAGTGAAACAGCTCAAGGACGAGCCTCATTCCGTCAAGGTGGCCAAACCACATCCGTTCAAGTATGTCATCAACTCGCCGAAGGTCTGTGGTAAGGATGAGGTGTTCCTTCTCGTCTACGTTCACACCGCTCCCGACCACTACAAGCGACGAACTGTCATCCGACAGACCTGGGGGAACATGTTGCAGTACACGGATCCCATCCGAGTTGTATTCTTCATGGGAGTTTCGAATCTCGGTAGTGAATTAAATAGCACGAACGCACAGAAGGCTTTATACTTTGAGCAGGGACAGTACCAGGACCTCGTTCAGGAGGACTTCCTTGACACCTACCACAACCTGACCCACAAGGGTGTCAGTGCTCTCAAGTGGATCACCCACAACTGTCGTCAGGCGATCTTCGTATTGAAGACAGACGATGATATCTTCGTCAATATGTTCAGCCTGATGCGGCATTTGAAGAGGATGCAGGGCAGAGGACTAGAGTTCACGCATGGATTACTCATGTGTGCCGTTTGGTACGGAATGCCGGTGATGCGAACTGGAAAGTGGAAGGTAAGACAGGGAAATGGGCATGGTTGGTTCGGATACTGGTAGGCAGGGTTGGTTCGGATACTAGTGGCTGCAGGGTTGGTTCGGATACTGGTAGGCAGGGTTGGTTCGGATACTAGTGGGCTGGGTTGGTTCGGACACTGGTGAGCAGAGTTGGTTCGGATACTGGTGGGCAGGGTTGGTTCGGATACTGGTAGGCAGGGTTGGTTCGGATACTAGTGGCAGGGTTGGTTCGGATACTGGTAGGCAGGGTTGGTTCGGATACTAGTGGGCAGGGTTGGTTCGGACACTGGTGAGCAGAGTTGGTTCGGAAGATGGAAGGGTGAGATGCGCTGAATGGATGTGATATAAACTGTTCATACGTGGTACTGCGAGAGGTGCTTTATAATTAATGTCCAGTAACGCTGTGAAGGGTCAGTTGATCTTCAGATGGTGGACTGAAATGGCTGCAGGACAGGGTGGAAGCTTGACTGAAAGACTTCGAGCAGATGCGACTGTGAAGTGAGGATGGAAACCATGGTCTGAAATTTAAGAGAAGGGTGGATGATGGACGATTGGCGGATTTCTAATTTGTATTGCACGCTGTCTGTTCTGTTGGTAGGTCTAGTTAAGATTGATGTTAATTAAGTTAACTGCATTACGGTACTGTATATTGATACCGGTTGCGGTCTGTCAATCGGATTCTTGAATATTATCGAAAATTATTACTTGATTCTCTAACATGATCTAGTCTTTTCTGCTGAGGTGGCATTATGCCGATGGAACATCGTCGACTTCTTATTGGATTCTTAAATATTAGCGAAATTTTTTACTTGATTGTCTAACATGATCTAGTGACTTCTAGTCGTGTCTGCTGACTTCTATAGCGCCATTATAATAATGTCCGGGACAACAGACGATTGTCGGTTGAAGTTAGGCCGCTGTAAAGTTGATGATCCTTTGAAGAGACGATGTGGCAATATGTCGATAGAACATCGTCGACTATATACCTATAGACTATACTGCATGCATTACATCAAATGGATGATTCTATGAATTCCTCTCATTCGCCTTCATTGCATCTAGATAGACTAGATACATTATGTCCTCTATGCCGAACTCAGAATCATCACTTTCTTCATTCCCTAGTCAACTGTTAACTCCTTGTCCGTCTAAATTTCTCCATGATATGCGCCTTAAAACCGGACCGGTATTCTAACCCGGCTTCTGTGACCTTCCCTCTTGCAGGGCGAACACCCTCCAGACTAATCGGCCATATACTCAGACCGGAATTAATTACGATCTTGTCTTTCATTCTTTTTCCACAGGTAACGAAGGAGGAATGGAAAGAGGAGTACTATCCGACGTACTGCTCGGGAAGCGCATTCATCCTCTCAACGGACGTGGCAGAGAAGCTCTACAAAGTCTCCTACCACGTGCCTTTCTTCTGGGTCGACGACTTCTACATCACGGGACTTCTACCGCTCAAGGCCGGCAACATCACCCATAAACAGTTCTTATCCACTTATGTTCTGAACGGTGACAAACTCGAAGAACTATTCACGGGTCCTTCCTGGTATCTGTATATCTTCTCCCATCTCCATGACCTCGATCGTATCCAGGCCGTCTGGCAAAAGATGTCGCGTATGGCCAGAGGGGAGGTCCCGATAAACATCAAGAAAGCTCTTCCAGGGGATGTTCTCAAGGGCAACTACTCACCACCGCCAATTTAGGACAAGTTCCCAAAGGTATCTAGGTAGGCCTACCACTGTCAATTTATAGGAAGTTCCCAAGGATACCTACGTAGGATACCACTGCCAAGGTAGCATTTCGTGCATGCTTTCTGCAGCTGGTATTCGAAGTATTTTGAAGTATTTGAAGGAAATCGTGTAAGATCGACGACGATGACACAAGTCACACAACGTCACTCGGGAAATCCATGGAATATAATCCATGGAATGCGTCAGAACGGCGCCATGCATGCACTTTCCTGATTTTAGTGGCGGGTTATAGAATTCAGATCTCTGACCTTTTCGGTCTATGCAGCGTTTAGAAATAGATTGCCAAGCTCTGCTGTAGGCTATACATGTAGTTAGAAATACGAAGAGGTTATTTTATTGCAATTCGGGACTTTTCGTGTCGGCGGTTGACTTTAAAAAACCTGTGGATCAATTATCCTGGTGCGCTGAATACGATGGTAGGCATATGCAGTTCATATCTGATCGAGTTGGAAGGAAGTTAGTCTTAACGATTAGGCTATGTGTAAAATTCTTATAACCGAAAATGGGTAATTTGTTTACCATATTTTGCCTACATAGCCTAGTTTACTTTCAAAGCCTTGACTGTCATACTCTGAGTTACCTACGATACACTGAGTTTCCCACTTGGTGATTATCTCGAGTTGCCTTCCATCAAAGCTTATCCAAAGGTGGTGAATTTCCAAATTCAGCCTAGGTTTTGCTAGTGTAAAGTACAGTAAAACCGATAATACGTTGCTAGAAAATCTCTGTTGTCTCTTTGCATTAGCCTAGCATTTAAGGCGAAAGTGTGTGTAGCAAAGTGCAGAAATTAAAGTCGGTTACTGTGACAGATGTACATTTATACCTATAAGGGTGAAGGGTCTACTGTCTTATGTAGTGAATTTCAAATTCTCGCACCGGTACTCATATTCGTTTGAATTTAATAACGAATGAGTAGACTATACACTGACTGACGTAACTATGTCTACATTCTGCTGATAAGGGAGTCCTCTGGGTTCCTTTTGCTCGTAGGCCTACTGGCGACGTAGCCTACTGCTACCATGAAGAATCGATCCTTTTCTGTGGTTGGTCCGTTGGTCTGGAATAGCCTTCTTTTTGAGCTACGCCTGCACCCTGGGACTCTACCAGGATCGTTCCTTACTAAACCTTTGGGCGCGCTGGAGTCGGAAGCGCCTCTGAGTAGTTTTTCACTTGAAGGAGCGCTATATAAATGTCCGAATGAATTCTATACAATGAGCTAAGTGAAAATGTCCTGAGTTGCCTATCCCTTGATTGGGGCTTGAATAACTTGGCCCCGCAGGCCAATAGCACTAGTAGCCTAAGATTTGTTCACACCGAATGCACTGCGAGGATACTTTTGGAATAGGTTACGCCTGAAATAGATGATTTCTAAATAGAATGTATTTCACTGAATGAATGAATGGATGAATAGGCCTAAATGATTGATTGATTGAATGAGTGAATGAATAAGCGAATGAGCGAATAAATGGAAAGTTAAAGCTTGAGAATAATCAATGACAACACTGCACTGTTAGGCTAATAGCTGGTTTTTGTCTGGTTATGTATAGGCCTGGATGTAGGCCTATTTTGCTGCTGGAAATTAGTAAAATAACGTTGTACTTTATCAGTTGCGAACTGTTCGAACAACGGGGTTTATTTATTGAAGTCTTACAATAATGTTTCTCCATGGTTTTGTTTCCAATGCACACGTAACGGATATTTTAAAAATAGGCCTACTTAAAAGTAATTATCGCCAATCAGTTATTTATTCTTTTAGATACGGTGTTAATACTGACTGTAATCCATTTACAGTTTACACAACAATCTTTCCCCTAGGCCTATGTAGCCTATGTGCTGTAAAAATTTAATTCATTGCAATCTTTTCGCGTGAAACATCGGCGGTCAATAAGCTTATTGCACCAAAGTCCAAAGGCACAACGAAGAGATAGATTGCTACTCGGCTTTGTAATTATTATAGTTCATGATTAATTTTACCAGCAAATATTTTCGACATCGATTATAGACTTGCACAAAGGCAACATTCACAAGCATGCTTGGCAATATTTATAAGCAGGTAGGCCTACCATAGGCTTATTATGAGCAGGTGGATATCATAATTATAGCCTACGAGAAGGTGCATTGTGGGCAGCTCACTGAATGCGCTGTCGCCTGCAAAGACGTGTGAAGGGACAAGACATGAGAGCCAGAGCACGGAACATATGGTCTGAAATGATTGTGGCGAAACTGCTCAACTGCAATTTCACGAAGTCAAGGTGTCTGCACTAGGCCTATGTTGTGACAATGTGCGTGCGGCAACTTTTAGCCTATACATCGTGGTCTAACATCGTCGATGCGGTAGCCTAGGCCTATTATAATAGGGTCCTATTCATGGATTTTATTTGGTCTTCAAACCAAAAAAAAAATAAACCAAATATAGGCCTATCGATCCAGGCAATGTACAAGAAATTATGATAGCATAATATAATAACAAGTTAGCCAACATAGGGGCCTACTTGTTTCATTCAGTTGTGCAATGAGGATGATATTTAAACAGAAATTCAGGTAGGCCTAGGCTATCTGTGAGCCAATAAATTTAACATGTAAGCTTACATAGCCTAAGAAGCAATCGCAGTAGAAAATGGTCGCATTAGTCCTAAGTAATTGTTAGCAACAGGCCCACCAAAGATTATTTAGCTGGGTACAATTCTTTTAAATGAAGATGACGGAAGCTTTAAGTTAGAAAGGCTAGGGCAGCGGTTCCCAACCCGTGGCCCGCGGACCAAAAGTGGCCCGCCAGGCCTCCAAAAATGGCCCTCATCCCTAAACGAACTGTCAAAAGCAGGCTAGGCTATTATGAAAAAATTGACAATTTGCACAGGATGCACATCGATGGATAGAACACAAATTATTTTATTTTGACGTCTATTAATAACATCAAACATCCTATTTTTAATCAATAAAATTCAATTATAACAATTTTATAGTATGCTTTTAGTTAATTAAATTATAGCCTTGTACGTGGCCTCCTAATGTCCTTCAACTGAAAAAAGTGGCCCTCGTGTCCTCCAACGTACATGTACAAAATGTGGCCCTAAGGTCCAAAAGGTTTGGGAACCACTGGACTAGGGAACACAAAATATAGTGTCGACAATGATTATGCTATAGAAAGCATAAAAGACGAATAACAAGCTTAAATAGGCCTAACTTAGACCTAGGCCTAACTATCAATTATGATATGCCTATGTGCTCCAAATTTATGGAAACTGTGGGGAAAAGGTTCAGTAGAAGCTGGGAACATCAAGAAAATGTCTAGTAGGCCATTGACTTTCTGGAAGATAATGATTTCATTCACGCTAAAAAGCGAAATAGCCTACCTACGTAGGCTAGGCTATAGCCTACGTCACCATTAAACATAATTAATTAGGCCTAGTCGTAATTAGGGGCCTAAACGTAATTCTCGTTGGCTACACAGCAGATGATAGCCCACATGTAGGCTATTCAAGTTAAATGTAGGCCTAGTTAAGTGTAGGCCTATAACGATTTTAAATTAGTCAGCTGTAGTTAGGCCTAATTGCTTCATAAATAATTAGGCTACATTAGGCTAAATGAGATAAGCAGGAAACGAAACTGTAGCCTAAATCACTGGCCAACTAATTATGACCAACATATTCGACGAAAAAACGTGTTTTGAAAATTGGATGTCTTCTACGACAGATTGAAGCGCCCTTCTAAGTCAGTGCCCACTTCACGGCAGCTAGTATTATCATTGCATATTAAATACAGGGCACCAGCCAGACCACTTACTGACCGACAAAAAATAGCGCGATAGAAATACCATAAAAGTTTTCGAACGCCTGCGCGCATGCGCAATTCGCCTAAAATCGAACTGTAAAGAAAGATGGCTGAAATCATTCCTGAGCGTCAGTGTTGACGTAATCTTCGTCGTGGTCGTCGTCATTTTTCAGTTCTTGTTCGTTTGTGTAGATAAGTTCGAGGTTTTCAGGTGGAAAGATCCGAAAGATCGACCCCGTATAATTATCTTCTGGTTTGGTTTGGGTGACGTGCTTTGTAGGCTGCTATTAGCGCCCTTGTCTTGCAGGCTGCTTGTTCTTTTAGTGGCTAAAAGTGATGTTAATTATTATAAGATGACTATGTACTGCAACCGGTTGCGGTCTGTCAACCGGATTGTCGAATAAACGAAAATTATTATGATTATTATTAACGAGAGCTTTCGTAGCTGATGTGGGCTTTGCGGGAGTTTGGGGCTTTGACTTGGGTCGTGGTGGCTTACTGCTAGCCTATTTGGGACTGGGGTCGGTTTCGTATAGCTGCAACATATGGGACTGAGGTCGTTTCCGTGTTTCTGGGCTTGTCGGCGTTAACTCTAGTTGGATGAACTACTGTGTTGAACTGTTGACGTTAACCTGGTCGTCCGGATGGTCCGTGTTCGTGTATGTTTCCTCGTCTTCTTTTTACTGTGGTTGGAATGTTTCGCATGGGTGTATCTTTCATGTAAACCGAGTCATCATCTCGTGGCCCGATCTGTCACACAACAATAACTGGGTACGGCATCGCTACTGTCATTAATATATAGTATTGACCAGTGGATTACTTTTCTGTGACAATAAATACATTTTGGGACAATATGTTTCTACAGTTCGGTCTCTGTGACAATATTCCTGTTACAGGAATATTGTCACAGGGACCTAGGCTAACGGTAGAAGTTAACTTAACTACCGGGGTACAGTTGTTTATGTGACACTATTCAGACAGTTGTGTATCAATATTCTTACATTCATATTCTCAAAAAATCCCGATTTATTTATATTTACTTTTGTATGTGACCGACCATATTTATTTATTTGTTCTAGAGCTGTAATTACTGTCTGTGATCTTATTTTATAGCCTATCACTTACGGTTTACTATCAAAACCGCGCACACAAAATCGCGCACACAAAACCGCGCACACAAAACCGCGATTCACAAAACCGCGCACCCTCAGAACCGCGCACGATCATTACCGCGCACTATCATGGTGTCACGACAACTTGTCTACAGACAACTGGTCTAACGACAACTGGTCTACATACAAGTGGTCCAGCGCTTGAGAAATTGAAGCTGGTTTAAATTATTTAGAGGTGACATGGAGGCACGGTTGATGAAAAACGCAAGAGAAATTGAGGCTGGATGAAGGTTCTTTACAGATAAAAAAGAAACTGGATTAACGAAAATAACGCATGAGAAATGGAAGCTGGATGGAGGTATTTTAAATATGATAAGAAATAGAAGCTGGATTAACGAAAATAACGCATGAGAAACGGAAGCTGGATAAAGCTATTTTTAGATATGAAATAGAAGCTGAATTGATGAAAAACGCTTAAGAAATGGAAGCTGGATGAAGGTATTTATATATGAAATGGAAGCTGGATGCATGTTGAAATACTTGAATGCGGTTATGATCGTGCGCGGTAATGATCGTGCGCGGTTCTGAGGGTGCGCGGTTTTGTGAATCGCGGTTTTGTGTGCGCGGTTTTGTGCGCGCGGTTTTGTGTGCGCGGTTTTGACCGGATACCTCACTTACACTGTCTCTGTAATGTTCTTTCAAAGAGAGCTAATTAATTTACTTCACTTTTTGACCGGCTTAGCGTCATCACTTGAGAAATAAATTGCATAGTACTTACCGTACTCCTACATGAATAAAATTTATTCAAATTATTTTATATATGTCTAAAGTTCATGCTTTGACAACAGAACGATGGGGTTGAGTTGATCAATAGGAGTCAAATTTTTGTTGAGCTTTACACAAAGTTTACAGCACAGCGGAGAAAGTGGTTTGAAGGGTGGATGCAGGTAGGCCATAAAGAGCTGAGTTGCAGGAATCAATTCTACCGATGACTAGAGCTTGTACTATTGTGCGAAAACATTTTTCATTTAGACTTGTGTTGACTTATCGTATGCGTCCGAGATGGAAGAAACGAGATTTAGTCATGGAAAATATTTGATTTTTTTATAGAAATACACGGTGAACGGAAAAAACCGAACCTCTCCTATATTGCTACGATAATTTGTGTAATAATTCGAATATTTTAATAAAATTTGGAGAAAACTCAGATAACTAATCATTTGTTAGTTATATAATGTGTGTTCAAAATATCCTCCTTCGGCCTCAAAGCACACACATAGACGCGCTCGGCACTGATTAGTTGATGAATCAATTACAGCTTGATCACATTCGTCCCGTGCCTATATCATATGCTGACTCAGTTCTCCGACATCACGTACCTTTTGTTGTAAACTTTTTCTTGCATCACAGACCAGATTTTGTAGTCCACGGGTCTAGGCTATTTGAAATGAATCACGTTTGCAGGATAGCGCATCAACAACTGCCTTGATCGCTCAAGCCATTCCTGCTTGTTGACCTCCGTTAGTTCAGTTGCTATACATGTACGCTCCTTGAAACATTTTAAATGACTTAAAGTTTTAGCTGGAATAGCGTATAATTATAAAGTCTAGTTAAGTTTATAGTTGGGAATAAAATAGTTCTATTCTCAATAATATTTTTACATGTTTGGGGTTAATTTCTTTAATTATTGTAGAGGTTCGGTTTTTTTCCGTTCACCGTGTAGAGTTGTCGTGGAGAACTTCAGGATCTCTGACAACATCAATTGGTTTAAGCCTTTAAAAGGGAGCTGTCTAGACTAAGGTTGAGGACATTATAAAATATGTCAGTGGTATATATACGTCGGGTGCCGGTTGAACCAGATGATTTCTGTCAGAGGCATTAAGTTTTAGGCGCATGGATGCGCACCAGGTTTATAATTATGTCTGAGAAACGGGTAATAGGTCGAGATTTAGCAATTAGCATTATCAATATTTGCTGGTGAGCTTAATGTCGTCGGTGCGAGTAATATTAGAGGTGTAGAGGTTGAGTATGACCTCAGAAATGTTCATTTTATACCTTTAACAGGTGCACGACATGAACCAATTGATTGGAGAAAGTGACTGAATTCAACGGAAGGCAAGGGTCGTAGCTTCTTAGTCCGCAGCAGTGGCCAATTTTTACCGGCTCGTCCGCCCATGCAGACCTTGTTTATGGTCTATCAACAAGCAGCAACATGAGCCGGGAATAGGAGTTGCTGTTTTTTGGGAATACTTCTAGACCTCCTGTTGCACGAGTCATTGGAATGAGCTGACTGTAGAATCGATGCCTGCTCAGTTTTGGTTAGGCTCAGGATCAGATGACTCCAGTGTTGAGGTAGTCGTATGTATGTTCTGGAGTCAGTCTAAGACACACGATCTTCGATGGAAACAGGCTGCAGAATGAGGGCTCTTGAAAAGCTCCTTGGTATGTTCTTCCTTCTCTATGTGGCCGCCTTCATCATGCTAAGTAACATGGTCTACATCGTATCAATCGATTCCTTTTTCACTTACCGTTACATAGATATGCAGCTCAACGACCAATCAGTTGCCGAACGGATGACGCCCAACAAGCGCGAGTCATTTAGTGCAACACGGCGACTGGCGGATGTGTTGGGCCAACCTAGTAGACGGAGAAACTCTTCGGGGAATTCGTCGCTGGTCATCAACGGGGGTCAGCAGGTAATGGGTGTGAACAAAACCTGGAATATGAACCGTGTTGACAAGAACCACACGCTGTTGAAGGCGAATACGAGACACGTCGGCGAGATAGTGAAACAACTCAAAGACGAACCTCACTCCGTAAAAATGACCAAACCACATTCGCTCTTCGTCAAAATGACCAAACCACATTCGCTCTTCGTCAAAATGACCAAACCACATTCGCTCTTCGTCAAAATGACCAAACCACATTCGCTCGTGGTCCAAATGACCAAACCACATTCGCTCTTCGTCAAAATGACCAAACCACATCCGTTCAGGTATGTCATCAACTCGCCGAAGGTCTGTGGTAAGGACGAAGTGTTCCTTCTCGTCTACGTCCACACCGCTCCCGACCACTACAAGCGACGTAGCGTCATCCGACAGACCTGGGGGAACATGTTGCAGTACACCGATCCCATCCGAGTTGTATTCTTCATGGGAGTCACTGATCTCCGGGTCGAGTTGAACAGCACGAGCGCACAGAAGGTCCTATACTTTGAGCAGGGACAGTACCAGGACCTCGTTCAGGAGGACTTCCTTGACACCTACCACAACCTGACCCACAAGGGTGTCAGTGCTCTCAAGTGGATCACCCACAACTGTCGTCAGGCGATCTTCGTATTGAAGACAGACGATGATATCTTCGTCAATATGTTCAGCCTGATGCGGCATTTGAAGAGGATGCAGGGCAGAGGACTAGAGTTCACGCATGGATTGCTCATGTGTGCCGTTTTTTACAGATCGCCTGTGCAGCGAACTGGAAAGTGGAAGGTAAGACAAAGGCTGTAGAAGAGGAAGGGATGGTTGGGATGCTGGGAAGGGGTATTGGTTGGTTGGGAAGAGGAATGGGTTGGTAGGGAAGTGGGAAGGTTTGGTTGGGAGGAGGGAAAGTTGGTTGGGAAGAGGGAAGGGTTGATTGGGAAGATCGAAGGGTGAGATGCGCTTGATGAACATCTGGGGATATACATTCCTTATACATGATACTGCATGTGAGAGGCTCTTTTTTAAATGTTCAGTTACGATGTGATGGGTCGGTTGGTTTGAAGATGGTTGTCTGAAATGGCATGGCAGGGTGGAAGGGTTGAAAATATAAATGTTGCAGACTGAGAAGTGAAGTTGCGGTCTCTGAACGGAGATGGAAAGAAGAATTTAATGACGCACTCTGGGCAGATTTCTAATCTAATCTGACGAAATTTAATAAATTGATGTTCAGTGAAGAAACGATGTCGCATGACGATAGAGCAATCGTAGACTACATTACATTACATCTAATCAAGTGGACAATGCTCTTAATTCCTCCAAGACGACGTTCAAGCACACTGCCTTCGCCAGTCTAGTTTCATGGCGTTTACTTGTCATCCCTTCAGTTCATCATTTCCGATCCCATAGTCTATGAAGTCCTTCAGCCTTTTTTCTGGTTGCCATCGCCTTACATTCATCGAATTGTTACTCTCTTTATTAGTATTGCTATTTCTATTATTATTGCTGTTTCTATTGGGCCTATTTTTATTGTGCCTTTGGGTTTCACGAGTGGGGAATTATACCATCCGCCAAAACTTATGTGCAAACTCCCTCATCCCTCTTCCAATTTTGAAGAATACTCGTCGCGATCTCTGCACAAATCAAAGTTCCTCGCTGGCGGCTTCGAAACCGTCTTCCACCCATATACCTTCTTCAAATTGGTCTTGTGCTTTATGGTTTACCAATGGAAACTTTGCCATTCTCAAATCGCCAGTTAACCCAATATACGGCTTCTCTCCTAACCCTAACCCTATCGGCTTCTCTCGATTTCTCTATATAGGTGCATTTGATGCGTCAGGCACTCCTTCCTGGCCCATCAATGGACCGCCTGTACTCGTCCTTTTTAATATCTTTAACCGGATTCTGTCCGCGTCACAATGCTCTCTCCAGTCGGCTATCGTACTCGGACTGGAAGTTAGTTGGATCTTGTTTTTCCTCTTCATCCGCAGGTAACGAAAGAGGAATTGAAAGAGAAGTACTACCCGAAATACTGCTCCGGAAGCGCATTCATCCTCTCAACGGACGTGGCAGAGAAGCTCTACAAAGTCTCCTACCACGTGCCTTTCTTCTGGATCGACGACGTCTACATCACGGGACTTCTGCCGCTCAAGGCCGGCAACATCACCCATAAACAGTTCATGTCCACCTACGTCATGGACGGTACCCGGTTCGAAGAACTGTTCACCGGTCCTTCGTGGTATCTGTACATCTTCTCCCATCTTCAGAACCTCGATCGCATCCAGGCCGTCTGGCGGAAGGTGTCGCGTTTGTCCAGAGGAGAGGTCACCATAAACATCAAGAAAGCTCTTCCAGGGGATTTCTCAAGGGCAACTACTCACCACCGCCAATTTAGGGCAAGTTCCCAAAGGTACCTACGTACCACTGCCAATTTAGGGAAAGTTCCCAAGAGTGCCTACGTACCACTGCCAATTTAGGGGAAGGGTACATACGTAGGCTACCACTGCCAAAGAGTACTTCGGGCATGCCTTCTGCATCAGGTTTTGAAAGAATGTTGGCGTATTTGAAGGAAATCGTGAAAGATCGGCGACAATGGCACAAGTCACGCAGCGCAACTTGGGAAAGCAATGGAATGTAATCAGAGAGTCCACGTGGCAGATACGTCAGAGCCACTTGCATGATGTCAGTGGTGGGTTATAGAATTCGGATCTCGGGTCTTTTCGGCCTCTGCAGCATTTAGAAATAGATTGTTTAACTCTGCTGAATACAGCCAAGAGAAACGAATAGGACTCTTGGACGAGGATTCGAGAAACTTTTAATATTGCAGTTCGAGGCTTTTCGTATCGACGGTTGACTTTAAAGGTGGATCAGTGATTCTGGTGGGGTGCATATGACCGATGGTCTGCTAAGTTCATTTCTGAACGAGTTGGAAATAAATCCATCTCTGCAATTATGTGTGAAATTCTTTTACCCGAAAATACGAATAGTCTCGATTTTCTCGAGCACCTAATCTTGCGCTGTCCGTGTTTAGTAGGGTTCAAGCTGACTGACCTGCCATGGTTCTAAACATTACTCACTCTGACAACCTACTCTTGTCTTTCTTTCCTTCTGCTTCACTCTCTTCTTATCTAAGCTCTCTTTTACTTGTCTCAACCGCAGTTTTGTTCTTCCCGATCTCTCTGTGTACCTCTGGACAAGTTAGGACAACCTAATGCAAACACCAGACTTCTATGGGTTGGGAATGCATTCGGTCCAACAAGCCTACATGTATATCTTCCGGGTCGAAATGACCCCAGGATCGCGAGTGTTTCTGCCCGTTGAGTGTTAATAATGAGTCGGTAATTTTAAGTTGTTTTCCCAAGATAGGCTAGGTGTATACCATGCATAGTTGCATACATTGCTACTTAGCATGCTTTAAGTGCTTTGCCTATAGCATTCTGAGTTACATGTGCCATACAATGGAAATTCATTGTAGGCCTATGGCACATGTAACTAACGACTTTACGATTTCTTGAGAAGCAGTGGTTTGATTGCTTGTCCATAGGTGGAGGATCTCGAAATCTGTAGGTCTACAGGTCTGCATGTAAAACCGATACGTAGCCTACCTTGAAAATCTAATATGGCTCTTTGCCATTAGACCTAACAAGAACAAAAAGTGTGTGAAGCAAGCTACATAATTATAATCGATTATTGTTACAGAAATACCTTTAGGTGACGGGTCTGCCCTGTTATGTGGTGAATCTAAGATCCAATGTGCTGGATCTGAGATTTGGCGCAATCCTGCTGAATATTGAATGTAATAACCAATGAGTTAACTTCTATGTTTTGAGCTGTAAGGTTAAGTTACAACATCTGGAGTTATCTATACCGTGAGTTAGGGTACTTAATCACCTATCGCCAGTAAGGTTTGTTCACTCCGAATGCATTGCGAATATAGGCTACTTATGGAATACCGGTAGGCTACTTCATAAATAGATGCTCGTATATTTGACTGAATGAATGAATGGACGAACGGATGGACAAAGCGTGTAAATAATCAATAACAGGCTTAACAGCAGGTCACATGCTAGTAGTTTTTGTCTGGTTATCTACACCGTGTTTCAATAAAAAAAAGTAAGCCAAACTTTTTCATAAATTCATATAATATTCTTCATTTTTGCTCAAAAGTAAGATATTATTTGCTTAACCAGGATTGTTCTCGCATCTCCATCTACAGTTCAACCTCGTCAGTGTACATGAGACACTATATTATAGCCGCTTATACAGATCATCTAGTATTCTAGTTGACATACACCCTCCTTGCACCAACATCTCAATAATTCCTCTCTGCATGCAAGCCTGCAAAACTGCTGGTTATGTGGTCCACTGTAGAGCCCACACGCCATTTTCTTCAATTTCTATCTATGTGGTTTTGTTTATCTACAATGCATGACTGGCTATCAAGAGACTGACACACGGCTTCTGGTTTTAACTTTTATTCCTGTACGCAATGAAACTGACACTGCATAGGCTATACCGTCCCATATCGTTCACTTCTAGTCAGTTCCTCAGATGTGTAGCACCTACTGAGTTCCACCACGTGTGTAACCGACTGCGACAATTTTTTTGTAGAGATAGGCCAGTGCTAGTCGTGATCGTTTAATAGAAACAATCGAAAAATGTCCCTGGGTATTGTGGGTAATTGTATAGACGAATCACTGTCTTGGGATCTTTCGCGACCGACGACAATGAACAAAGAGGTCAAACCGATTGGAAGATGCAGAAATTGCAAAAATAAAACAAAAATAAAACAACCGGAGAGCGGAACACGAAACAGGAAATAATATTATTTGACACTTGTTGCAGTAGTTCCTGGTATGCATGTTCTGATCTCATGTGACAATTAGAGAATTGTTGCGAGTACTGATGCGCTTGACAAACAGATCATGATTGGCGATAACTGTATAGTGATAAGTTGATAACATCATTCTGCTGGCTGAAAAAGGACGTAAATAGCCTACGCACAGTCAAGTGTCAACCAACTTTTTGGGATCAGTTTTCTGTAACATGCCCTAGTCTGCTTAGAAATCGGTTGAAAAATCAGTGATGATAAAAAAAATTATGTTGGTTAAGCAGACTCTCCGCAGTGCCTAGATAGGCTAATGTAGTATTATTCCCTCTTTCCGTTTATATTTTATATATACATGTATGTTGCTGTTACAAACGGACCAATAAAATTATAGGATTTATATATATATATATATATATATATATATATATATATATATATATATATATATATATATATATATATATATATATACCTAAATATGCGCGTGCGTGCGTGCGTTTGCGTAGGCCTGTGTGTTTGCGCTCGTTTTTGAACGTTGGACTCCTGGATTATGAATTTCTAATCTTAGCGTTCGTATTTTTATTAGGAATTTGGAAACCGTAATGCGAGATTTGCATCAGCGGAAATATTAGACACCTGCTTGATTTTATTTAAATAAAATTTATTCATATTTCGCAGATTGTAGATTTCGATTTAAACTGTGGACGTGGTTTTATATTTTTTTAAAACTTGTTTTGTATTTTCTAAGGATTTGATTTCTCGTTCGTCAATTGAAGCTGGTTTCGACAACAATATTGTGTCCTGTCCATCGTGTACATGTAGGCTACTAGCCTAAACGTTTTCTTATTGTTTTAATATGTCTAGAATTGTGCGAAAAATTTAAATACGTAGGCTTATGAAATTACATTTGTCAAATAGCTTAGGGCCTATAATTATGCTAGCAAACTTCAGCAAGAGAATCTGTAGCAAGCATTACACTTCGTTAGACATCACGCAATCTTAGATCATTGAATATAGGCCTGAGCATACTAGTCTATAAATAATAATTATATTATCATGGCAACAGATCCAGAATATTTTTACATTCGCTGCAAATACTGAACCATTCGAAAGTGCATTCGAAAATAGAACATCGTGATCTGTGTTAATATAAATGCATTAATTTTTAATACTGACTGCAATCCATTTACACGACATTCTTTCCATTATAATGTATTAGAGTAATTAGACCAACATGTATGACATGTGCTGCAAAAATCAATTCATTGCAGCCTTTTCGCTTGAAGAATTTGCTCTGCCATATTAAAACACTTAGCAACATCAGCTTGGTAGCCTATGTACCAAAGGCACGACGAAGAAACACATTTATGCAATGTACATCAGATATAGAATTAATTATAGTTCATGATTTACCAGCAAATATCATCGACAGCCATAGACTTACTACTATATCAGTATTTACAAAATGTGCTATGAACAGGTAGCCTAAATCATTTACAAGAAGGTGCATTATGAGCAGATCGCTAAAGGTAGCCTATTGGCGAGAGCATAGACCTGTGAAGGAATAGTCAGGACGTGAGAGCCAGAATATGGGCCATTGTTCGAAATGGGCCAAAAGGGTAAGCTTACAGATGGGAATTTCAGGAAAGCATTAGGTCTACTTGCACATCTATCTTGCCGCAGTGTGCGCACGGAAACTTGCACATCATGGTCTAACATCGTGGACATGGTTTGGAGCTCTATTCACACTTTTATTTTGTCTTCAAATTCAAGCAAGCTGTGCGAAAAGTTTCAAAAGCTAGTAACATCCAGTAGAAGTCTAATGATGACTTTTAGGGAGAAAATTATTGCATTCTGCTACCACGCGAAACACGTCACCATTAAACATAATTAATATCATAATTAGACATAATTTCCGAAATTCCGATGAATAATTAATATTTGAGATAATAGTAGGCTACACAGCAGTTGATACATGTTTTCAAGTTAAACGCAGTTGTTTGGTTAACAACAGAAATTAGTCAGCTGTAGTTAATTGCTTCAAAAATAATTACATGAAAATAATGAGATTTAGCGGGAAAACGAAACAGTAAACCACTGGCCAACTAAAAATTGAAAGAAAACTCATGGAAATTTCGATAACGTTCGCATGCAGTAATAATAATAATAGGCCTAATTACGACAATTTTTATGGCGCCGTGACTGTATACGCCTACATGCTGTTACAAGGACGCCTCTACAAACATTCAATCAGAACTAAAACCAAGTTTTGCTTATTTCAATCATCGTTAGTTGCATATGTGTATAACCATGCATGTATTTCTGTATGTATCTATTTGGTACGATAACAAACGGTTAGAGAGCTTGGCCTGCAGCACTGAGGTGAGTGTGGGTTCGAGTCTCGCTCGAGGTTCAGTGCCCCAATGTTCTGTCCTATGACCGTGTGACCTCTGAACTGTGTAACTATAGAGCATCATTGTATGTGTACATAAGTATGTATTTATTTTTATATATACGTGTATGTAGCCTATGTATATAATTATGTATGTGTGTGTGACATTGTGTGTGTATGTATGTATGTATGTATGTATGTATGTATGTATGTATGTATGTATGTACGTATGTACGTACGTTTGTGGGTAATTAACTGTGTAGCTTAAGAATATTATTGTTTCATGACCCCAAAAAACGTCGGATATATTCATTCATTCATTCATTTCACGAATTTATATAGCGACTCTTCAAGAAATCCACTCAGAAGCGCTCCCAGTCCAACCACGGTGAAACAAAAAAGTTTTAAGGAGCTTAATTATATAATTACTAGCTGGGGTACCCGGCGTTGCCCGGGAAATTTAGGATTAGACCCGCTCAAGCCACAACCAAACCACACCCCACCTCCACCCCACCCCGTACACTCCACCCCTTCCATCCGTTCCCGCTTTACCCCTCCACGCCACCTCCACCCCATTCTCACCACACCCCATTCTCACCACACCCCACCTCAAAAACCTCCACCCCACCCCGTACACCCACCCCCCCACCCGCCCCCGCTTCACACCTTCACCCCTCCACCTCACCCACCCCCACCCTCACCACACCCCGTTCACCCGCCCCATCCCACCCATTTCACCCACACCACACCTCCACCCCACCCCTTCCATCCGCCCCCGCTTCACCCCTCCACGGCACCTCCACCCCACACTCTTACCACATTCCCACCTCCACCCCAAACCCGCGCCCCACCCCCACCACCCCACCCCGTTCACCCGCCCCATCCTACCCCTTCCACCCTCCACCTACCACCTCCACCCACCCTACACTCACCTCTACCCTCCACCCCACCACTCGACCCCCCAGCCCAAGCCAGCTCCTACCCAACCCCACCCCACCCCACACCCTCCACCAACACACCCCAAACTCACCCACCCGACAACACCCCACCGCACTCCGACCTCTCCACCGGTACGCCACCCGTGATATTAGGGTTTTCTGGGGAAAAATTTCCACCCCATCTCTCACGAAACCCCTCCCCACCCCAACCCCACTAACTCCGACCTCCACCGGTAGGCCAATTATTGTAGGACTTTATAGCAAAGCGGATTGGAACATCACTCACATCAGCTGCGTTTATATAATGGCCATGCAAGCGTTTAAAAAGGTGTTTAATAAACGTAGGGTTTTTGCCCCTACCCTGGCCCCCATGGTGGTAGAGATTAGCCAACCCCTCTACCGTGTGGTTCTGATGGTCCTCTGTCTGGGTACAAAGTTAGAAAAAAATAGCTGCGTTTTTGTGAAAAAAAATTGGGGGGTTTCACCCCTCACCCTGACCCCCATGGTGGTGGAGAATCGCCAACCCCTCGACTTTGCGTCTCATGCCGAGACCTACACAGTAGTGAAGGTTTGGAGTGAAAAGGTCAAAAACTGTTGAAATGCATTCCGGTCAAACACACAGACAGACAGACAGACAGACAGACAGACAGACAGACAGACAGACAGACAGACAGACAGACAGACAGACAGACAGAATCTTCTCTTTATTAATATAGATATATAGAGGCCTGCACTGCAGTTTGGCAACTTTTACTGAGCAACCAAATTGCATCTAAGCCTCTAAGGTGTAGGCGGTTGCAATTATCATAGGACATGAAATCCTACAACATTTCTTCAACGATACGTATGGTCCCTCATGTTTGCCAAGCTTTAGCGTGCACTTCAGAAAAGGATGATGTAATTGAAATGCAGTTATGGACATAACTATTTGCTCTGCTTTAGCGAGCACTTCTGAAATGAGGCAGACCTATAACCGAATTGTAGACAATCTCTCGTCGTAATTAGCTACTACTGTGTTCACACAGAAACGACGAAACGTGCAGGTTGAAAGTTAAGTAGCTGCAACAATCAGACCATATCATAAACTAATATTCACACAACTATTCTGTCGTATCTTTCAAAACGCTAAACCGGAAATGACTATTGTCGTTGTTTTTGTTTTGGCAACATGATTAGTCCATCCGTATTGTCGGCATCATCATCGACAGCAGAAATTACAACGACGACAATTATCATTATATCAGCCAATAGGCTATGTGGTTGGCAAGAAAATGAGCCCAAAGGTAGGCCTATTGTTCGAAATAAAATAGGCCTAGCCGCCTAGTGTTTTGAAAGACGAAATAGCTTGGACTACTAGCATATAGTTTCGTTGCCTATAAAATTAATGCTTCTGATTACGATTACAATACGTTGTAGGCTACTAGAAAATGACTTCGTGGAACGCGAAATGGAAACTGAATTTCTGCAGGTAAACTTTCTGGTCATAAGGTTTCGATCCACTAAGCCTAAAGGACTTCCAAGTTCTAGTTCTCTGCTTATTACGATAGGCTATCAACTAACCGCTAACATTAGATTGTATTTAAAATGTATATAGCGTCCCCCCCCGAAAGTACACACCAAAGAGGAGCCTAGCTTGCTGCTCCTCCTAACAATAGGCCTCATAGGCCCAACAAAAATTGAAAGCCTACAAACAACACTCTAGCAGTGAACCAACACATTCGCAAAACTGTTGTAGGCTTCGATAGATTGAAGCGCTCTTCTACATCAAGGCACACACCCCACTGCCATAAGCATAAACTTGCATTTCCATTACAAGACACCAGTCAGACCCCTTTCTGACCGACAAAAGAAATAGCGCGATAGAAATACCATAAAGATTGACTTGCGCCTGCGCGCACGCGCAATTTGCCTGAAATCGACCTGCGAAAAAAGATGGCCGAAAAATCATTCCGTAAGTTAAAGCATAAATTATACATCTATCGTTTTCCAGGTTCGTAATCCTCAGCGTTGACGTAATCTTCTTTGTCGTCTTCGTCGTCATCATTGCCTTTCAGTTCTTGTTCGTTTAAGTAGATCTCATCGGGATCTTCAGGAGGGAAGATCGATACTCTATTATCTTCTGGTTGGAGCTTGGGTTTCGTAGCCGACGTGGGCTTTGCGGGTGTTTGGGGCTTTGGCTTCGGTCGTGGTGGCTTGCTGCCACTTGCGACTGGGGTCGTTTTCGTATTGCTGCTACTTGCGACTGGGGTCGTTTTCGTGTTTCTGGATGTGTTGGCGTTACTCTGGTTGGCTGGACTACTGAATCCAGTGTTGTTGACGTATAACTCGTCGTCTTCTTCTTCTTCTTCTTGTACTGTGGCTGGAATGTTGGCCATGGGAATATCGTTCATGTAAACGTCGTCATCATCTTCCCCTGGCCCGATCTGTCACAGGACAATGACAGGTTATAGAATCGTTTCTATAATTAACTAGTATTCGCATAATCAGTAGACCTACTTCTGTTAAATGGCTTACAGCTATATATGTAGGCTACATGTAAAAAAAATTTTTGGCAGTATCGCTACAATAGGCTATGTGACAATATTTCTTTAGTTGTGTTGCAGGAGAACTGTTCCTGCATTGTGACAATATTGCTACAGTATATGACAATATTCTTACAGTTTGTGATATTTTTTACAATTAGGCCTATGTGACAATAGGCCTGTTTCCATACGGGCTACACATCAAAATCTCGAAATCCAATTCTCCAAAGTGAAGTTCCACCGATCGAAATTTGGAAATTTCTAAGCAGACCTACAGAGAAGCAATCTGCACAAATCTAACATAGAAATAATTTTTACTGTAACATTCAGAGCATTGTCAGGCTCTGTCATCGGCATAGTATAATTTTCGGGATTAGGCCTACAACCCTAGATAAAAGATCGTTTTTGTGATTTCGATCAATTTAGCATTTTCACTGCTTTCTGGGATTCTGGTTGACTCCACGTACGGACGTTACATGGGACATATATTAGCCCATTTGGAAATGCCGTCACAATCCCATGATATTCTGGAATTTCTGGGCATGGGATGTTGCTCTATGCTGGGAAGATATTACTGCAAGTTGCACTGAGAGATATCGCCTTAATTTAATGCGTTCGTTTGTATATTGTAGGCTGTAGGTGGATACGATACACTACTTAGCCATTTTTGCGAGGCAACTGTTCTGCCTCAATTCGACTGAATTTATCAATAATTTATCATCAATTTTGTCCCATTTGCCACGAATATCAAGTTAGTATTTTTATTACCAGGATGCCAATATGAGTAGAATTTATAATCTTCAATATAGGCTTATCCAAATAAAACCTATGCACGATGTTGAACGTGCTTTCACAGCTGTTCCTATGGAATTGATGAAGTCACTTCCTTGTTGTTATCGGCTTTGTACCACTTTCTGAACTGTCTTCGCACATGAGTCATTCATGTTTTACATTTTACTCATTTTCAGTAATAAAGGTTAAAACGCCTTTAGTTGATAGCCTATGTGGTTGATAAGCAGTTTTAAAATTGAAAATTTGACTATTTAATATAATTTAATTTAAAATCTGTATAAATAAAAATGAAACTTTCAAATAGTTTGTTGCCAGTGTTCTCGGAAAGTTACGCACCGATTGTTTTGAAAATGTACCAAAATCTTCCATTCCAATAGGACCGTGTTGTAAGATGCTTTTTCCCCGAAAAACGCAATCTTTTCCACAAAAGTGAACTTTTCATTCCATCCGACCGCCATTCGCAAATCAACAAACCACAGGGTTGCCAGATTTCCGAAACGCTTTGTCCCGAAATCACGTTGTAAAGTCACCCAAAAGTCGCCAGATTTCCGAAACGCGAAATCACGTTGTAAAGTCGCCCCAAAGTCGTGAATGACCAACTTTATCGCTGTGGGGAAGGAACGGTGTGAGGGAGAAAAGAAGGAAGAGGGAGCGGGACGAAGAGGGAGGGAAGGGAGTGGGACAAAGAGGGAGGGAATCCGAGGGATGGAGAAGGCAGGGATGCAGGGAGGCAGAGGGAGGGAGGGAGTGGAGGGAATGGGACTGGGGGCGGGATGGAAAGGAGGAGCGGGTGGAGGAAGAGGTCAAGGGGAAGGGGAGGTGGGACGGAAACGGGGAGGGGAGGAGGAGGGGAGGGGAAGGGGAATTTAGGTAGGGACTAGGGAGGGATGGTTGGACGCTCTTTTCAGCCACAGCAACGCGTGGCCGGGTACAGCTAGTTTAACATATAATTTAAGAAATTTAGTTTAACTTTACTAAAGGCTACTGCATTGCTAGATGCTACGGTTTTTGTTTTGGATGGCCATTGGTTGATGCGCTGTGTTGCTAAAGACAAATGAAATCATCAGTTTCATTGTCCTTATGCGTAGTATATCCTGTAGGCTATACGTACCACTACACAAGTAGCCTAATCAATATCGCTGTTCGTGACAGTGCCCCCTCTCCACACTCATTTCTGGAACTTAGACGGTACCCATTAATTATAAAGTCGAAAAAGGATAAAAGTTGGTGACTTCCTGTTTGCTCTATTAAAGTTTATCTTGTGTACAGCTTTTTAAACTTCTTTTGTAAACGTAGGCTTATAACTCTAATTATTTTGTGTTTCCACTTAACGGTTTTATTCGGAGTAATATCCAAATGACGAAATTGTTTATCGCAAATTTCTGACATGTGGCCTAATCGAACGAGAAATGGTACGTTTAGAAATACAACAATGGTATCTGTACAATTTTAAAAAGGTTAGACATGAAAAAGTTCTGCATATTATTCGTTTAGTACTTCCTTCCAAAAGTTCGTTTCTTCCATGCATGCACTCCAAACAGTTTTAAAAGCATCCGCCATAGCCCGGCTTCCTCGCTCGTCCCACATCTTTTCGTTCATATTTGATCACCTTCACTGGCTCCCCATCAGGCCCGGCCTTTGGGCAAGGCGAGCGAGGCAACCGCCTTGGGCCCCGCGCTTCCAGGGCTGTGACTTCATTGGTCCATCACTTATTAACTGGAACCCGAATCACATCTTTCGTTGTCTCAAAACTACTTTCTTTTCTCTGAGTCTCTCGAATTAGAAGCGCCTTTGATTGGTTTGCACTGTGAGAGGCGCTGTATAAATTTAGAGATACAATACAGTGCAATGCAACTATTTCACAGGATTGAATCTGTCTTATGATGGTTTATGAATGTGTTGATAAACTGAGTAGAACTTACAAAGCGATCGTAGTGCACACTTTCCACTCTATTCTGTGGTACTCCCTGGAAAAGAAAAAAACAACATAGGCTATAATAATAGACTGAATAAATTATTTACAACAGATTAAAGAGATCAAGTTATTACTTATTAACACCTTAATGATTAAAAAAGCGACAAAGGTTTGGTATCATGTAGAGCATTACGTGGCCCTAATGCGATGCAGATTAGTCAGCAAATTATCTACAAAGACATTCACACGAGTGTCACGACTGGACTTGTATTCACCTTGAATTGACTCTAAGAATCAATTCAAATTTGTAAAATAAGTTTCAACAACACTATGAGAATGAGATCAGTGCAAAAACTAATTTAACATCCCACTGTCGATAAACATTCCGGGTAAAAAAAACATTTTCCAATTTATAGGCATACTGGTTCTTCTGTGTATCGTAGGTCAACTCGTTGACCTGTTCCGCTTTCGTTGTCGTCCTTCTTGAACGACACTCCAAGATCGTCAGCGGAAGGCATCGGCGGGGGAGTAGGGCTCCTCGATCTCGCGCATGCGCAGTGACATTTCTCCAGTTTCCCTTTCCGAGCAGCAAACACGATTGCGACAATGATAGCGACGATGATGATGACACAACCGACGCTGACGACGACTGCGATGATTATAGTTGTGCTGTCACTTTGTTTGGGAGTGGTGTGAGGAGGCACTAATGTGCAGTTACGGTTGTCATCCGTTAGCTGGTAACCGTGGCTGCAGTTCTGGCAGACTAAGCTGCTGTTGCTGTGCTCGCAGCGAATGCACTCTTTAATTTTTTCGCTACAGTTGCCACAGCCCACGGTCGTTTCTGTCATGGAATTCGTCGTCATCTCGGTGTTGATCATTCCAGGCGACGATGTAACTGGAATAAAACAATTGTATTGTATTATGTTGTGTTCGACCTTTTATGATGCGCTTCTTTCAGCAGCTTCAGAAGTGTCACCTGTGCGAGCGACCCCGGTTAGAAAGGCAGGATTTGATGTGTGTGTGTGTGTGTGTGTGTGTGTGAGAGTGAGAGAGACAGACAGAGAGGGAGACAGACAGAGGCAGTCAGAGAGAAAGAGAGCGAAAGAGAGAGAGAGAGACAGCCAGACAAACAGACTTAGAGACACACAGAGACATACAGAGAAATCAGGCGACGGATCAATAGGGTCTCTGATGGGCATGGACACCATTGAACAAGCTCTTTCAAGAGCGTGACTGAAAAAAATTCATTTCAGTCTTCATGTTCTTAAACCGTGGGGCCTGAACGCTTGAGCCTTCCTTCAGGAATAGATTTAATTTTCTTACCCTAGGCTAAGTCTTACTATTCAATTTTTTTCTTAAACCTTAGGTCTACGGTTATAGTTTACGTATACATTACATAGGCTACATGTACTTCCATATTCTTGTCATATTAATGTCCCTTAGTCCTACCTGAACCCATAGGCGTACCAGGAGGGTCCCCAAATTTCGGGCAACGGGCAAGTCTGGTTTTTTGGGCAAGCGCACCCCGATGACTAAAAAAAGGTCGTCAACTTTTTTGCCTGGGACAAAATATATTTTCGGGCAGAAGTTAAATCTTTGCACCCCCCACACTGCTGAAATCTCCCGTACGCCTATGCCTGAACCTTCTTGTACCTTAAACCTTATGATGTATTCAACCTCTTCTAATATTAACTGTTACTTTTCCGTAGTACTCAGTGATGTAGTCCTAAAAATGAAGTGGGGGAACGCTCTTTATGAAGTGGGGGGACGCTCTTTATAATAATAATATTAGTAGTAGTAGCCTATTACTATTAATATTCCATTATCCCTGGAAAAAAGTGGGGGGACGGCGTCCCCCCGCGTCCCCCCCCCCCCCCACTACACCACGGGTAGTACTGTGTTCGTACTTTAAACTTTAGGTCTCGTTAGTTTATAGGCCTACTTTAATCTTAAAGAGCAAGATTATAAGTGAATGTTCTTCTTACCGAGTTCGTTGATGCGGTATTCTCCATCTTTACAGCCACCCTAACAAAGAAAATAAACAGAAAACATTTTGACTTTCAGCTGTCATTGCGATCCATATTCTATTAATAATTTACTATTAGGTCTAACTAGAACATGGAAATGTAATTACAGACTATAGATAGGCCTATAACCTACTTGAGATTTATGGAATCGCAAGGAAATTTAAAAATTTCAACAGCGCCCAAAGTGGGAAAATAATTCATTCATTCGTTTGTAGGTCTATTAATTCATTCAAATATGACTGTCATTTATATAAGCTAAAATAAATCATTCTGTAAATTTTAGAATTCTAATTCCCATCTTCTAGGTTATAATTATTATTGCGCGTTCACATAGTAGGCTGTCTAATGATTTTCGTCACAATAAGTAGGCCTACGTAGGCTAGCATCCTCCCTACCCAGGTGGGTGGGTGCACATGAAGTGTTACAGGGTTTTGGCCACCATGGGTCCATGGGTGGGTAAAAACGGTCATTTTGGAGTTATATCTACGTCGTTAAATGCAATGACCCTCTAATTGAAATAATTGTCGGCTTCGGATGATCCAATAAACAGTCGAATGGTTTTTACTTCCTCATCAACAAGTTCTCAAGCACTCTAAGCAGATAAATAATATCATTTTTGCTGACATGTTTTACTTCGGTCTGTAATAATATGCGTTTATTCAATTACAACTGACAAGCAGCATTGGGATTAAATGAAGTTAAACAACAGAGAAATGCAGGCAGTCAGTCAGTCAGACAGTCAGACAGTCAGCCAGGCAGTCACACGTAAAATACCAGACAGTTGTAAACAGGTGTGACTTGTGTGACTTTGAGAATGTTTCATACATGCAATGCAGTATTGCGAATAATATTGTTATTATTGTTTCAGTAGGAAGGTCCAATACATGAGAAGACACGGTGGACACGCATCGATATAGCCTACGACAGTGCATGACTATCGATCAAGTCCGCTTTGATAATTAATTTGCATCAACCTTATTCAGTTTTCCAAATTCTACTTACATTCACCAGAACAGATGTTTTAGCTTTTATTCTATGATACCTGCTGATGTCTACTAAAAAAATCATAACAGTCTTCTTCTTCTTCTGAGTTGAATTACATAACCTACAGCAATCTTTGCCATCTGTGACAGTATATAGGCCTACACACAAACTATAGGTTTGAAATTTTAAAAATGTATTTTGTGAAGCAAACGACCTGCTTAGCAATTCAATGGATCTCCTTACTGTGACTTTTCAGTTTATCATGAATGCATCGGTAAATCGTTTAAAAAACACAATTTGGAAACCTGACCATGATATAACTGATGTTGCATCACCGAAATCCTTTTTAAAACACCATTTGTCTTAATATTTTAACATTTCGATCATAAGTAGGCTAAGCTTATAATTATCCGGGTTTTTAATCACAAAACTATTTTACTCCAAATTTGCATCACTCTCTACTTCTGTCTGTAAGTATGTGTGGCTGTCTGTATGTTTTCCTGCGTGTTTGTCCGTGTGTATCGTTCGATGTTCGTCTGAACATGTCTATGTTTTCAATTCGATGAGCGCTTGGCTGCATAAGTGGCAACACCCACTCTGGCTTATAATAATTATAATGTTGAATATTTTATCAGGCGTTAAGTATGTAAACTGGCCTCCAGTGGATCTATAGAAAGAGACTGACAGACGGACAGACAGACGGACAGACAGTCTGACAGGTAGATAGACTGACGAACTGACTGACTAACTGACTGACTGACTGACTGACGAACTGACTGACTGACTGGCAGACAGACAGACAGAAAGACTGACAAACAGATAGACAGACATACAGAAAGACAGACTTGCAGATAGATCAACGTTGTACGGAGAGGTATTGAGTTCAAAGCAGACAGACAGCTGAAGCCTGCATACAACCAGGAAGTAAAAAACGACTGTTTATACTTTCGACACCAACCGAGTGAATCAGTCAGTCAGGCAGGCAAGCAGGCAGTCAGTCAATCAGTCAGTCAGAACGTAAGTCAGTGATTGGATATAATATGACTGACTGACTGACTGACTGACTGACTGACTGTCTGACTGACTGACTGACTGACTGACTGACTGTCTGACTGACTGACTGACTGACCAACTGAATAACTGACTGACTAACCTTTTCATGAATGATTAGATTAACGTATTAACCGAATCATTTACAAATCTTGCAATATATTCTTGTGAACAATCCTAAGTTTGTCTAATCATTTGAAAGTAATTTTAGTTTTAAAAGTAAAACTTTAAAACGAAACAATAGCTACAACTAGGCCTATCTTTATCCAAGAAACTCTCAGATCTGTTCTCTCTCTTGCAGTTTCTATAATAATTAACCAGAAGCTTGAAATGAAGGTCTTAGCTTGGAACTGACTGACTGGGGTTTGTTGATATTGGATGCAGAGAAGCCAGCCATATCTACAGAGTTAGTATTTGCATGCCAACTTCATGCATAGGACTCATGATCGCCAAGTGTGCATAAGGCACGTAACAGAATCGTATCTATGCATACACAACACCCATTCGCATTCAGGAAGTTTGCACAAACATTAGGCATTTCACATTTAACCAGAATGGCGTTTTTCATGACCTATGATGTAAGTTGAGGTCATTCATTGTAGGCCTACGTTACGGTAAAAGATTGAAATTTTCTACTTACATTCACTCATTTTTAAAATGGCAAATGGTAAATTTTTTGTCCCGAGGTATAATTTAGGATTCCTCAGAGACTTTATTACTAGCTAGAGTTTAACCACAAGTCGAGAATTGTGGTATAGTGATAATTATCCTCGGACCATCTTTACAATTATTGAGAAGAACACTCTTCGGAAAGGTTTCTATACAGATGAGCGTTAAAGATTGTGTTGTCTTAACCTTCATTTTTTACCCTCACCTTTGTCGCCATTCTTTACCGTTACCTCACCTTAATTCACTCTGTGCCTTTACCCTTCCCTATGACTTCACCTTTACCTTCACCTTGGCATTTACCTTCTACATTACATAATTATACCTTTACAATTACCTTCGCATTCGCGTTTACCCTTATCCCTACTTCTCACCCAGTATACCTTAATCTTCATCTTTAGCCTACACGTACCTTTATCTTCATCTCAGCATTTACCCTTACCTTGACATTTATCTTTACCTTTACATATATCGTAACTTAAAGGTCTACCTGACCTGTATCTTTCTTTTTACAATCACCATTATACTTATCCTTACGCTTTGAAGAGCTTCTACTGTGGCTGGCTAAATACCCAAACAAAGCTAATGTGCTAGTCTTTGCTTCGATAGGCTCTGTGTTTAGACAGAATGTTGCTGTTCAAGGAATTACATTGGATATAATATTAAATCGGTAGCAGTATATATAGGCAAACAAACTGTGCCTATCTAATCCTCTATGTTGCATTGTAGTTATGAACTGGTAGGCCTATTATAGGTGGTAGGCCAGTAATATGTGGTAAGCCGATCATATGCATGTGGCAGGTATAAAGTTATATATGTGGTAGGCCTATAATTTATGTGGAAGGCCTACAGTCTATGATAATGTGCTGTATGTTTGTAATATGTGGTAGGCCTATAATATGCACGTGGAAGGCCTTTAATATGTGGCAGGCTTATAATAGAACTATAATAATGTGGTAGGCTTATAATAGGGCTACAATAATGTGGTAGGTCTATAATTGCAAACGTCCACTTGGCACTCACCCCTACATGCATCCATAGTCATCTAGCAATTTTCATCTTTAAAATACTTGCACACACAATCACATGTATGTATCTGCTCATATGCGCTTGTGTTGCCAGCTTGGCGACTTGGCGACGCTCAAGAGCAGCAGTGAGCAGTCTGTTATTGTTAAACGTTTCTTTGGTTATTATCATCCAAAAACTAACTCGGTAGATATAATAATTTATTATTGCTTGTATTATACTTTACTGCATCGTATACATCAACAAAACCAGCACTTTTATTATAAGTAGGCCTACTAATCATATTCGACCTTCCGCATTTATGCACACACGCGCACATACACGCACACACAGACACACACACACACACACACACGCATAGGCCATACACACAGTGTGTAACACACCTAGGCCTACATATACGCACGCGCACACATGTGTATATATATATATATATATTCAAAGTTATGCATGCATGCATCTATATAGGCCTGCAAGTGCATATAATATGCATTCATGTTTGTTTGCCTTCAGTATTAATTTTTATACTAAGACAGTCTTGATAAGGCGTTTTAAGTGTCTCTCAAAGTGTTGAACGCATGACTATCTATAAATCTATAAACAAGCCGATTGTTTATGGGTAATTGAAGGCGTTTACTTAACATGTTATTATCGTTGAAAGTAACACCACATAATCATAGTTGTAAGGAGGGTATAGGATTTCCTATACATTTCACTACCTTCTCGGCATTAAAGGGCTAATATATTATCGTCTTCAGTTGATGGGATATAATACATTAATTATTATATGCAAATAAAAAGGCGCATCAAAACAAGCCATAATCAGTTCGCTGAGGCAGGGATGCAGACTGAGACTATAAAAGCAAATCGTAATCGCACGGCTTAAAGTGTGGATGGACGGCCATGGACGACGTCCAGGCATCTATTTTTTGCAGCAGTCCCTGGACGCCGTTCTAGGCTGCATGGACGGCAACAGTATTATATTTATTTCTCTGCGACGTACACTAAACATGCACTGTTTGATAGATAGCCCTTGTGGAACAGAACAAAAGATATTCAGCTGTTATTATACACATTGTGTGCAAAGTTTCAGGCCTATTACAGAGGTCAAAATTAGTTCAGTTTAGTCGAATCTCTGTATATTTCTGCCTCTGTCTGTCTGTTGATGTTACGATTAGCCTACGGTAATCGTAATCTCAAGATTTCTTCAGCGCCCACGTAGATAAGTCGTAAGAACCAGCTTGTTTAGAGGAGCACAATAAAAAAAATGGATAGACAGAAGGTCAAGAATCGGAGAGTCAGTCAGCAGACAGACAGACAGATAGATAACTATAGGTTGGATGCAGTTTAGAGTTGAGATGGAGGAAGTAACTGTTGTAAAAATAAACCTCGAATCGAGATGACGGATTGACATACATGTACATGTACATGTGTAAGCGACTGAGCCGATGAGCAGCAGATGCATGGTAAAGAGAGGTCAAAGTGTAACAACCGAAAACTGGTTCATTTAGAACGATGCTTTATCAGAGAATGCTTATCACGTGACCTCTGTGAAATAGGATGATCATTCTCGGCTATTAGGACTGAATTTAAATACTATGTATGGCTAGAAAGAGAAATCCAGACAGACAGACAGACAAAGACTGACAAAAACAGACTCTCACAGACACAGAGAAACGGAATGAGAGAGAGACAGAGACAGAGACAGAGAAAGACAGACTGAGAGAGACAATATTATTAGCATTACGCTTGCTTATTATTTCGGGATGTACGCTGCGGTTATTTTGGAAACTACATGTCGTGTACCAGGAAGAACAATTTATTGAACAGGATCGGTTGCAGTAATTAGATGGAAACTTCGGATGGGTATAACAGAGAACAACAGCTAACTAAGTCCACAAAATTATACTAATTCAGTCATGTTCCATCTGTCTGCCTCTAAGTATGTTTGTGTGTGTTTTCTTTCTCTCTTTGTGTCTTTGCTATTCTGTCTTTGACTCTCTGTCAGTCTCTGCACGTACTTGTACTTGTGTCTCTTTGTGGCGTTAGAAGTTATAATAGTCTCTGTAACTGTTCTGTTTGTGTCAGTCTATCTGTTCAACACTCTCAATCATTCCTTTTCACCTTAGCCTACCTTTCTCTCTATTTCTCTATCTCTCACCCAACCACACATCCGTCCACCCACCCACATGAGTCTATATACATCTTCTGGTTGTTGCGTCTCTTGCTGTCTCTGTCTATGTATCTTTGTCTCTGTCTGAGTCTCTATTTCTCTGCCTCTGTCTGTCAGGCTATCTCTCCGCACACTCTGTCTCTCTGTCTGCCTGTCTGTCTGTCAGTCTCTCTCTCTCTCTCTCTCTCTCTCTCTCTCTCTCTCTCTCTCTCTCTCTATGATGAGCAAAAGTTTACTCTATTTCTGCTTTTTTCTTTCGTTTATTCCTTCCTTCAATCATTTCATGATTCCATCTTTCACTCGTGCGTTCTTTCGTTCGTTCTTTCGTTCTTTCATTCGTTCTTTCATTCGTTCTTTCTTTCGTTTTTTCATTCGTTCTTTCAATATTTCATCTATTCAACCATCTCATCTTATGCACGAATTCATCCTATTGTTTTTCATTGGTTTGTTCAG
This sequence comes from Lumbricus rubellus, assembly GCA_945859605.1. Taxonomy (NCBI): domain Eukaryota; kingdom Metazoa; phylum Annelida; class Clitellata; order Crassiclitellata; family Lumbricidae; genus Lumbricus; species Lumbricus rubellus. The sequence goes on along the minus strand of OX243811.1, from coordinate 66,128,752 downwards.
TCCTAAAAATGTAAAAAAAAGAAGTGCCTGGACGCCCTTTACCTTTCCAAAAGAAGTGTCAGGGTGCCCCTTACATTTTCAGGTGTGCTGGCCAAATAAGTGGCAGGACGGCATCTATAGAGATTTGAAAATAAGTGCATGGACGCCGTCCTTGACCGTCCTGCCACATTTTAAGCCCTGGGTTTGTTCATTCTTTGTACCAATTATATCCATCCATTCACCCATCTATCCATCCATTCATTCACAAAATTCACAAAAGTTTACTCTATTTCTGCTTTTTTCTTTCGTTTATTCCTTCCTTCAATCATTTCATGATTCCATCTTTCACTCGTGCGTTCTTTCGTTCGTTCTTTCGTTCTTTCATTCGTTCTTTCATTCGTTCTTTCATTCGTTTTTTTCATTCGTTCTTTCAATATTTCATCTATTCAACCATCTCATCTTATGCACGAATTCATCCTATTGTTTTTCATTGGTTTGTTCAGTCCTAAAAATGTAAAAAAAGAAGTGCCTGGACGCCCTTTACCTTTCCAAAAGAAGTGTCAGGGTGCCCCTTACATTTTCAGGTGTGCTGGCCAAATAAGTGGCAGGACGGCATCTATAGAGATTTGAAAATAAGTGCATGGACGCCGTCCTTGACCGTCCTGCCACATTTTAAGCCCTGGTTTTGTTCATTCTTTGTACCAATTATATCCATCCATTCACCCATCTATCCATCCATTCATTCACCCATCTATCCATCCATCTATTCGCCCATCTATCCATCCATTCACCCATCTATCCATCCATTCATCCACCTTCCCACCAACCCACCCATCTATCCATCCATTCACCCATCTATCCATCCATTCACCCATCTATCCATCCATTCACCCATCTATCCATCCATCCATTCACCCATCTAACCATCTATCCATTCACCCATCTAATCATCTATCCATTCACCTTCCCACCAACCAACCCATCAATCCATCTGTCCATTCGTCTATCCATCCATCTATTCAACCATCTGTCTATCTGCATATATAATTTGTTATAATATATAGCATAAAAAAGCCTATATACATGTATATAGAATATATGTTTAGGCATATACATCATCACTCTCACAAGAAAGGTTAGGTCATTATATTATGCTTCATCTGTGTATTTCCTGTATATAAATATAAATATAAATATTATATATATTTATATATATATTGTAAGTTTATGTAAGTTTTTTGTCGTATGAAAAAGTTTTTCCTCCAGCGTTCTTTAATCGACGAAGCGTGAAGAGAAACGTCTTTGACGCATGGATCCACGCATCACTGAACGCATTGACAAAAGCATCAAACGATTGTCCAGGCATTCTGAGCGTTGTATATAGGCAATGTATGGGCGGACGAAGAGGAGGAAGAAGCAAAGGAGGAGGAGGAGGAGGAGGAGGAGGAGGAGGAGGAGGTGTAGAAGAATAAGAATGAGTGGTTGTGCAATTCGTTTTGTTGATCTATGTGAATGGACCAAAATATTTCCGATGCTCTTACTTCCTTCACAAAATGCCTCATGACTATTAAGTGCTTTTCAGTGGCGTTCAAAATCTGGATGTTGCTGTTTTTCTTGCGAGTCTTGACGAGTGTTAGAAATATTTACAGCAAACACAATTGATTATATAATGTATCATATATTATGATTTTGGTCACTTTTATAAACCTTTATCCAAACAAGTCAAGATTACCCAAAATATGAAAATATAGAAAACAATTTTTAGCAGTTTCGCTTTTTGAATGAACGTTCAGATAACTAGATATCAAAAGCGAGATCCGAGAACGCTTGTAGTATAATAGGCCTACCCCATAATCCCCATATTGTATTTCATTGAATTGTACCTATATAAATGTAAATGTAGCCTATCAATAGGCGTACAATACAACACAATACAATATCATGACAGACGCTTTCAAAAACGCTGTAGGCTATTGGCATCTATTATCCTACGCCATATCATCTTAATATGGCGGGGACGAACGACGAAGGTGACGCGATCGGTGGGTAGGACTACCCTCTTTAGTCACATTGCCAACAATCTAAAGATTTCCGCATCTACAAAAACTTGCATCGGATGCCCATGTATTGATATAGCTCCATTATCCGATGACCACGTGTATAGGCCTATAGAGCGCACAAATCTCCTCTGCTCTTCCTCCTTCTCCTCCATTTTTTCTAATGCTGTTAGTGCACGCCTTTTCAAACTGTCAACCGTAACTGTATCTTACTTTGTGGAATTAATTTTTATTTATTCCGTTTATTGTTTTTCTGTGGGTTTTTTCATCAGCACTCTTATTGCCACCTCTTCGTGAATTCTTAGGCCTACTATTGCTACGGAACTATTGTAATCTAAACGGTTAAAATGCAATTTTGCAAAGGATGCATCTTTATTATAGGCTGTTTATACTATATTCAGTAGGCCTAATGCAAGTCTCACTTTATAATCTGCTCCTGCTGCAGTTTAATTTTAAAATATCATTACTATGCCATCGCCTTGTAGGCTACAGTGCGCATGCAGGTGCATGTGCTTGTCAGTTGGAAATAAAATAATCTACTTTCTTGCTTATTTACTTGTAGAGTTCGTAATTAATTTAAATGGATGAGAAAATAGTCTATAAGACTGCAAAGGATGAAACAAGAGGATCTACGCATGCATTATCCTTATTAATTGATTAATTAGTTAAGCTTATTTGTGACGCGCGTACGGTCACACCGCTAAGTGAATCTGAGACTCGGATACATTCAGCAGCATTAGGATGTTGGTGTATGAGAAACTACTTTTACTCTGGGGTGACTAAGATCCTGTGCTAATTTCTGTGGAACACGATTGTTTTTCTGGCGATGAGTCTGCACGATATTCCCAGAAATATTTACGGTACCGTACTATAGCAATTAACACATCGCTCGTGACTCGTAGCATCGTATGAATATGAATAGACGTACTATACATGCACTTTTATATAGGACATACATTCATATAACGACATAATTATGCCAAACATGGAAGCTTGGTGCATGGCGTAGCTTTTGCACTCACCATCAGTTATTGAACCTGTGTGCGTGTGCGCGTGTGCGTGTGTGTAGGCCTATGTGTGTGTGTGTGTGTGTGTGTGTAGGTCTGTGTGTATGCTTCTGTATGAGTATTTGTTATTCTATCTGTCTCTTTGCGTGTGTATGTATAATGTGTAGGTGAGTAGGGCCTGTGTGCTTGATCGTAGTCCTCATAGGCTAAGTTTACTGTGTCTGTCTGTCCCTGTCTCTGTTCCTGTCTGTCTGTCTGTCTGTCTATCTAAGCTCTGTCTGTCGGTCTGTCTGTCTAAGCTCTGTCTGTCGGTCTGTTTTTCTCTGTATCTGACTCTTTTTGTTTGTCTGTATGTCTTTCTCGCTATCTAGCCTATCTATCTATCTGTCTATCGATCTGCATACATGTATATCTGTCTGTCTGTCCGTCCTTTCGTCCGTTCGTCCGTCTTTCTGCCTGTCTGTCTGTCTGTCAATCTATCTATCTATCTATCTATCTATCTATCTATCTATCTATCTATCTATCTATCTATCTATCTATCTATCTATCTATCTATCTATCTGTCTATCTATTTATTTATTTATTTATCTAGGCCTATCTAACTATCTATCTCTGTCTCTCTATGAATGACTTTTCCTCCATCTCCTCCTCCTCCTCCTCTTCCTCCTTGTTTCTCTGGCCTACGTGTTCTTTTAATTGTTATTATTGTTATAATTTCTTTATTTATTATAATTAATATTTATTTTTATTATTATTTTATTTATTATTTTTATTATTATTATTAATCCTCATCATTCTGATCATTGTTATCATCATCCCACCATCATCATCGTTATTCTCCTTCTCCCTCTTTCTCCCTCTCTCTCCCCTCTCCCCTCTGCATACAGAAAGGAGGATACTAAGTATCGCGTGTACCAACCGAACAGAGTAGGCCCTATAGAATCTAGGGCCTAGATATTATCTTCTTTCGAAACAACATCGCGTGAGTTCACAAAATGAAACTCTGGCATAGATCACGATTTGATTCGATTGTATCACATCTGAAAACGACCCTTCACCGATCACAATCACAGTCCAACACAGAACTGGAAACTCAATATAGCCTAAAAATGTTTTGTGTGTTTTGTTTATGGACGATAATTGAAGTTCCGGAAAGTTTCACATCTTGTTTACATTAGAATATCATCAACAACAAAATAACCAATAAAAGAAATTCCTGAAGTCGTTTACAAGTTTCCCAACTTCCTTGTAGGCATACAGGCCTACTTTTTATGTAGGCCTATATTAGTATATAATATGTCTATTCGCTTTCTATTTGCCACACTGCACAGTCATGACAATTTGATGATTTTTAACTTCAGAACTAAGGACAGTTTGCGCGCGAACTACGAACACAGCCTCCCAAACAACAAGACTTTTGCCAGATAGGCTACAAAAAAGCCGACAGTGACACCGAGATCTAGACAATAGATTACGAGACAGAGGCATAAAAACGTCTCGAGACGACTCGGAACCGATACAATGTCTCGAGACCATGCAACTCTGGCTAGGACCTGGAATTGGTTCTCCGCTGCGCTCCGCCGGGAGCTTAGGGGTTGTATATAAGTCTTAGAGGTCATTCGTTCTATTGTGTTCCTTTTACGAACCTTAAAACGGTCTTATGTGCATATGGACTGCCGACTCCTGTTAGAGATGCAGACTTGCAGAGACTAACTTTAGTCTAACATTTGGTCCAGAAAGTTAGTCTAATCGTCTGTTCTAAGCTGGTTGTCCTCGATGGCCTGCAGCTGTCAATAGAATTAGGCTACTTAACTCCCCAAAGCTAATTGGTCGTGTGACAAAATGGTATAGAGATACACGAAAACATCGTCTATAGTTCCGTTTATTTCTTCGGCGAAATCGTCATGTGATGGAAACTCAACATTTCAAACACACGTTGATAAAGTCTAATCTGTTTTTATGTGAAATTATCTAAACTATTTTAATCTAATATAATCAGATTCATTTATATCAATACATTCCAATCAATCGAATCTTTTCTGCTACACATATAAATTCTATTATGGCCTACGGTATATAGAAGTAGCTGTTTATCTAACCGAATTATTAATTTAGCCTACTAACCGATTAGAAAAAGAATTGACAAAATCTTGTTGCTCATAGGCCTACTGATGTGTTCTAATATATTAGAAAGCCTTTAGGTTGTCAGTTCTTCAAGAATCTAATTTTATACCTAATCTGTAGCGTCGATCGTCATCAAACTTGTCATTTAAGACGATTTTGGTGAAATACACCCAGAAAGGACCAATCCATGTCAGTAGTCCGACTTCCATGGAGTCCAAAATAAGATCCACTGAACCTTTAATATGAATTTCATATGGTGCATGTGCTGGTAGGCTAGTGCTATAGCCTACAATAGGCCTACATGTAGGCCTATAAGCTTATACACCGACATCAATTTCGTGGACTGTGCATCACACAGTTCACACTATTAGGCCTATATATAGGCTATATAGAGATGGGTTGCTAGCTGGTTAGATAATCTAGGCCCTATGTGATATCGATTAGATAATCGCCTAGTAGATAATTGTAATCGATTAACTGCGATATCTTGCTAATTCCAATTTCAAACTCCAATCATTATTAGCCAATTTCGATAGCTAATCCTAACACGATAACTTGAAATGTTATTACATTATAATAGGACTATATAGGCCTATATATAATATATAATATGAAGCATACTCTATGATGATAATGATATTTCAATAAAAGTCGACAAATTTAGGCCTATACGCTCTTATACTCACGTTGGATTGAATCGATGTTGGTAGATTGGCTAAAATAACAGTCAACGCGAAAAGAGGAAACCAGCCAACGGATCGAAAATGTCTCCGTCCTCTTCTATCCACGAAGATCTCCTTCATTCCAGTACAAGCCATCGTCCGACGTAAGCTTATAAATCTATGCTAGGCCTACTACACGACCAAAGCTATCCTATCACGAGAGAATCGCAACTCCAGAGAAAATTCCGCCGACGAAAACAATTAGTAGGCTATCTGTATTCTGTATTGGAATCGCGTGTATAGTGAACTTAAAACTGGTACAGTCCGCAAGTCGATGAATATCGTCTGCTGGTGTTTTGTTTAGGTCGAATGCGGGTTCAGCTTGACCAAGTCAATCAGACGATTATCGGTAACAGTGACACGAGTTATAACGATTATTGCCAACTTTTCTGTCACTCGTTTCACATGAACCGTCGAAAGTTTGTTGCTAATGATTCTAAATCCTCATCAGTTAGATGTTATAATAAGCGTAGTCGCAATTAGATGCTGCTCAGTGTTGTTTGGACCACACCGTTGTGTAGCGAGTCCCGTAATGTCCCTGTGGCTCTACGTAAGCAGCCACAGCTCGCATTATAATAATTGCATCCTGCACTGGCGCTGCATGATGACAGCGGCTTTTAGACAGTTATTAAGCAAGCACTCTGCTTTGAAGCCCTTCAATGTGAAACGTCGTGCATTGCTCTAAGCCTATGCGCATAGCTTAGGCCTACGCAATACGCATGCAGCCTTAGATCTAGATAGGCCGTGGGTGCTCGAGGCCTACAAGCGTGCGTAGGCCACTTGATTCCGGTAGCTATCAGAGTTGGAACTAAACTACTGAACAAGGATATAAGCCGAGTGTAGGCACTTTAGGCCGATCAGCCCAACTGCCTAAAGGTCAGCTATGATCGTCACAGGGTCGTTAGGGGAGCGTGGTGTCAATGGAGCATGCACAGGATCTCAGGCAGACATAATAGGCATACGCATGGATATTTGCACACATACAATCACCGATATGAACTTAACTCTGCAACGCTTTGAGAGTTGAAAGTGACGCCCGCATGGTTGCACTCTCAATGTGCTATATAACCTGTCTGTCTATGTGCGTGTCTGTCTATGTGTGTCTGTCTCTGTCTGTCTGTCTGTCTGTCTGTCTATTGCACTGTCTGTCTGTCTGTCTGTCTGTGTCTGTCTGTCTATTGCACTGTCTGTCTGTCTGTCTGTCTGTCCGTCTGTCTGTCCGTCTGTCTGTCTGTCTGTCTGTCTGTCTGTCCGTCTGTCCGTCCGTCCGTCTGTCTGTCTGTCTGTCTGTCTGTCCGTCTGTCCGTCCGTCTGTCTGTCTGTCTGTCTGTCTGTCTGTCTGTCTGTCTGTCTGTCTGTCTGTCTGTCTGTCTGTCTGTCTGTCTGTCTGTCATCTACTTTTTATTCATGTAGGCAAATGAATAGGCCGACATGATATTTATATCCATCTATCTACATTATCTGCCATCTGTCTGTATGTTTGCCTGTTTGTCCATAATAATTGTGGACAAACATAGTTATGCATGAAGGTAGATAAATTGACATCTACATAGGCTATAATAAAAAATATTATGATTGTGTGAACGTCAACTTACCTAGGTATACGTACACGCTTGCATAAAATGCATGCACACATGCATGTGTGTAGGGCCTATGCATAATATTCAAATATCCCCATATATTGGATATATAAATAAATGCATATCTATACTTTTATGTGGTATATTACATATAGGGTGACCGGACAAATGGTAGCGGACAAAATGGTACGGACAAAATGGTATGGACAAAATGGTATTGGGACAAAATGGTATTGGACAAAATGGTACGGACAAAATGGCACGGACAAAATGGTATGGACAAAATGGTATGGGACAAAATGGTACTAGGACAAAATGGTAGGGACAAAATGGTGCGGACAAAATGGTATGGACAAAATGGTAGCGGATAAAATGGTACTAGGACAAAATGGTACGGACAAAATGGCGCGGACAAAATGGTATGGACAAAATGGTATGGACAAAATGGCACGGACAAAATGGTATGGACAAAACGGTATGGACAAAATGGTATGGACAAAATGGTATGGAAAAAATGGTACTTGGAGATAAAGATTCTTAGACTTAAAACATTTCATACATTTAAAAAAGCTGTGCTGCGGCCCTTAAAAAACAACTCATTAACTATTCTCTCTCTATCTCTCTATATCTTTCCCTCTCCCTGAATTCCTCTCTCTCTCTATAATTATTAATTATATACCGGTATATGTAATCCTAATCAGAAGGGTTTAAAAGTGTGACATGGGGCGCAAACTAAGCCGTTTTATGGTCCAGACACTCGAGGCTCGTGCCTAGCGCTCCACGCAACGGGGGGGGGGGGGGGGGCTGCGGCGACCCATCGCCGCAGTCAGCAGTGTACAACTAAACTAATAAATGTAAAAAAAGACCCACATGCACATTGCACATAGAAGACACAAATGCAAAAGCAGCAAAACTCTATTATTATTATTTTTTTAAATTTTATTTTATATTATTATTATTATTATTATTATTATTATTATTATTATCATGCTATTGTTATATGAAATGTTAACCCTGTTCCAAATCGGGCGTCAGATTAACGAAAGAGCCCGTGAAAGCTACAGCGTTAAAGCGCTGAATAGTAATTGAAAGACGTTGGAACAGAAACGACGTCTCCCTTTGATCGTCCGACGCCTGTGACAAGTGACGACCTAAATCAGTTAACAAATCTATACCTCGAGAATTGATGGGACCTAGAGTCTCCAGGGCCAGCGGAATGAAGTCATGTGTGGCTGTAATTGACAGATATTTTTGTTCCTTTCTACTGTCTGCTATTTCAGCTGCTGCTCCTGCAGTGACAGCCGTTGCCTGCAGATAGGAGGGCGCAAGGGTGTCGACCACTGTGGCATCCCATACGAGACATCGGCCCGCTTTCCAAGGAATAAGGGTGGTACCGTCCGGTCTTCTTCCGTCCGAGCGTAGCATACCCCGTGGTTCTTTGACCGCTGGAAAGCCGGCTCTGATGAGGCTGCGATGAATCAAGTCGTTGATTGCTGCATGTCGGGCCACGCGACCAAACCCCAGAGTGCATGAAAGGCCGTGCGTGCCTCTAGCAGTGACCAGCGAGCCACAAGCGCAGTCGTGAGGTTGGCAAATGTTGGCTCCAAGACGAAACCCAACCGCCACTCTGATGGCCTCATCGCTGAGTCTAAGGCCACATGAGGTAATCGGTAGACAGTGTAGCCAGTCGCTAGCGTGTTGAAAGGACACGGCTTTCAGGCGCGCCTGATCACTCGGCTCTGTGGTGGAGAGAAGTTCCGATAGATCTTTATGCAGAATCGGCGTGTCCCATTTCGCTTGCACATTCGAAGGAAAGACCTCCGTCAGTGACAATCCGGTAGTTGATTCCCAGAGCGATGACAGGTTCGTGTAGTGTATGTCAGGTTGACTGTCTAGCACTCTAAGGATGTTGGACTGGAGCTCGGAGGTGCCTGCGGCCGACGCTAGAAAAGCGGGAAGTGCCAGCGATGACGCCCTTCGAATGCCCAGTCCGCCCAAGCTGGTGGGTAGGGTAGCTTGTTGCCACTGCCTGTCAGTGAAGTCAATGTTCAGGATGCGTTGTAAACCCTTCCTTAGGATTTTATCATAAGTTTCTAAAACCGGATGATTGGCGCATGGAGAACATCTCAGCGTGTAGATTAATTTAGGAGTGCCAAGTGAGTGTCTGAGAATCAGCAGGGCGTCCTGACGGGTTATCATGGTTAGTCTTGACAGAGATTTATCTAGCTCCTCCGCTCGTGATTCTAGGGCTTGACTCAAAGTTGCGCCTGTGGAAAGCGGAGCTCCGAGGAGAGTTGCTGAGTCTGGATCGGTGTATTCAAAGTGATTAAACGATTTGTGGTTGATAAGTTGAGTATCTTTGGCAATCAGTTCACACTTTTTTCTGTTAAATGTCAGACCCAGATCAGCGCAATCCTTTTCTAGGGTCTCATTATTATTATTATTATTATTATTATTATTATTATTATTATTATTATTATTATTTTATTATTATTATTATTATTATTATTATTATTATTTTTTTTTTTTTTTTTTGCCCCGAGGTATTTAGGATCCCTCAGGGACTTATTGCTAACTACAGTATAAAAACCAGTCCAGAATGACCCTACTCTTCGTTGTTATTATTATTATTTGAGACTGATAGTTTGAGGCGGAAATCGGGTTATGTTCAGTGTTCAGTCTAGGCATCTCCCGAGCGGATAGGCCTATATCTCAACCCATTAGTGACTAATCAAAAAAAATTACCAAATAATAAAAGGTTTTACTTTCTATTCAGATAATTGTATTAAACGAAGTCTAATAATATACCGTGACGTTATTTATTAAAGTATATGATGCTAACAGAAGGGTCTCAGAAGAGTGGACCTTGTGAAGGTCCGTGTAATAAGGTGTCACGACAACTCGTCCAACGACAACTGGTCCACGAAATATTGATTCATCGTTAAATGATTAACGACAAAAAATGTTCTCTGAGAATTTTTTTAGTCGATGTTTTTTGCAGCTGAAATAGAAGCTGGATTGATGAAAAACGTTTGAGAAATGGAATCTGGAGGAGTCCGATGAGGGCTCTTTTACAGATGAAATAGAAGCTGAACTTATTAACAGAACGCTTGGGAAATAGAAGCTGGATGAAGGTTCTTTTACAGGTGAAATAGAAGCTGGATTGATGAAAAACGCTTAAGAAATGGAAGCTGGATCAAGGTGTTTTTAGATCTGAAATAGAAGCTGGATGCATGTTGAAGTACATGAATGAAAATCATCACTCCAGCTTCCAATTAGGCTAGAAAACCATAAAAGTTTTTCATAAATCCAGCTTCTATTTCATAAATGAGGAGCCTTCATCCACCTTTCATTTCTCAAGCGCTTTCTCATTAATCCGGCTTCCATTTCGGTGGACGAGTTGTCGTTGGACGAGTTGTCTGGGGACCAGTAGGCCTACTGTTGTTGGTGGACCAGTTGTAGTGGAACCGTGAAATAAACCCTGAGCGGATTATTCAACTCTAAATTAAGCAAGGTGAAAATCGGAGCAGGTAGCATCAGGGTCGTGGGATTCACAGATCTACAGTAGGCAGGCCCTAATAGAAATAAAGAAGATGTAGAAATACTATGGTAGAGGTCACAGGCAAAAATCTCAGATCAAATATTTCTTTGCCGCGACCTATATGGTAGGGTAGCGTCAGCACAGTTTTGCGGTCGTTAGGCCTATGTCATAAGCTATAATTTATTTTATACACCAAAATGAGAACAATGTCGAACAATTCGATCCCATTTTATCCGTGCCACTTTCTCCGTACATAGGCCTAGTGTCTGATAACATTGTCTCTAAGTACCATTTTGTCCATACCATTTTGTCCGTGCCATTTTGTCCATACCATTTTGTCCATACCATTTTGTCCGCGCCATTTTGTCCGTACCATTTTGTCCTAGTACCATTTTATCCGCTACCATTTTGTCCATACCATTTTGTCCGCACCATTTTGTCCCTACCATTTTGTCCTAGTACCATTTTGTCCCATACCATTTTGTCCACACCATTTTGTCCGTGCCATTTTGTCCGTACCATTTTGTCCAATACCATTTTGTCCCAATACCATTTTGTCCATACCATTTTATCCGTACCATTTTGTCCGCTACCATTTTGTCCTAGAACCACATATAGAATTTGGAGTCTATAGTTCACTATTGCTCGACCCCTCTCCATGCATACCCGAATGAAAACCCAGCGGATTTTAGCAAATTGTGTGGGTCATATTTTTTAGAGCTGGTGGTGTTCAAACCACCCTCCGTGCGACGCCACTGATTGTAATAATAATAATATAAAAAACTATAATAAAAGCAATAATGAAAAATTCAGAAAAGTAGGCTAATAAAAAATAATTGAAATAAAATGATAGAAGTAGGCCTAGGTCTAATCAGTAAGCCTAAAAATTAACTAGATATATATCCTAGTCACCCTAGTGACCCTGCTGTTCACTGTATAATTTTATAGGCCTAGTAGTCCATCATCAGTGACAAATGCTCAGGACCCTCTCTGGGCATATAGGACTACAAACCAAGTCAACCAATGCGTCTCTGGCAAATCTATAACCGATCCCTGCTATTCGCTATTCCCGATAAGAATGACGTCACCAGCATGACGTCAGAGAAGCGTGGGACAGTACTGTTATTGTCATGTCATGTCAATACGCCGACGTCGCTGCGCGACGGTTGGCTACATGAGTGGACCAAAGTACTCCAGCAATATCTAGGCCTAGATATTACTGTTATTGGGTCAACGCAAAATAGACGCTGTATGACCGTTGTGTATGACAGTATGATATAAAATTAACGTAGACTCTACACGTTGTCGCATAGCGGCTGTATGGCTGTTGGCCATTAATAAATAATTTTAACCTTTAATTTTGTCAATGAGTTGACCGATGCCATAATAATTATTATTAAGTCAGTTTCCCGAAAATTGATTGTTCTGGATATTTTGTTTTAAAATAGGCTATAGTCTAACTGTGTGTGTGATTTTGAAATGCGAGTTAGGCCTAGGTCTAGTATGTTTAAATTGTTTGAGGAGCGCTTTTCATCACTCACTATAGGCGTATGCAGGTCTAAATATTGAGACCGCCTAGTCATAAAGGCCCGTATGTATTACATAGGGCCTAATGCCTATTATGCCTGACGGCCAAGGGCGGAGTTGCGTAAATTTTGCGTGGTTATGTTCGGCTAAAAAGCCTTCAGCCTAAAAATAGCCCAACGGTCTCACAGCCTATGATCTATAGTCATAGCGAATAGACTACGAAATAATTATTATGCGCTCCGTTGGATTTTCTGTCATTCGTAAACTCGTGGCCTATGTTTAGGCTGCAGCCAAAGCGGAAGTAGACTGTAGAGCATGCTCGTGTCAATCGGCCTGGAGCACTCTAGGCCTAGGCCTATTCTGCTGTGTTCTCCGGCTCTCTTCCATTGGCGGTGGTAGCTACAGGGCCTACAATTTGAGCAGGTCGCGTGAGGTCATGGGAGTTATTCAGCAGCTGCTGGGGGCAAGAAATTAAATGCAAAGCACATTATTAACACTCCAAATAATTGTTGGCAGATCATAAGGCAAGTCAAGAGTAACAATTTATAGACAAACTAAGGCAGCGCCATGTCAAATGACCTGCCGCGCTACCTGTGCAGAATAATATTTTAGACCCATTTGGTATGTGCATTGTAGCCTATTGTATCGTATTGTAATTGACCATTTCATAATCGCTTCTCTCAGCAAACGCCTTTCAGAAGCGCTCCCAGTGCGATCGACACCAAGAGAGAAGGCATGCAGAATATGAGGCAAGAGACACTTGGGAAAAGACTACCAGAGAGACAGAGAGAGTCGGAGTGAACTGATGGTGGAAGTCCATACCATAGACATGTAGGCCTAGGCTATGCAGAAAAGGTACGTACGTAGGCTATGATACCGATTAAGCCATGGCGGTCGTGACGCGGAGAACATAGGTTCAGCCGATTAGAGGATCTAAGAAGACCCAGCGAACTGGCAGATAAGAGACCAAGAGATCACAACGATGACTTCGGAGCGATTTAAGAATTTGATTTATTTAACAGAATGAAACTGTAGACCTAACCTAGTTGCATACACAGAAATGGATTATGTATAGGCAATACCGTATGCACCATGCAGGCAGATAGGCCTAGCAGACCCATGCATGAATTATGCCTGCGTGCGTGTGTGCGTAGGCCCATGTGTGTCCAAATAAGCCAGAGCTTTGTAAGTGCGTGTATTTTGAAAAAACTGTCTTTTGAAGGTAGCAAAATGAAAGAGAGGTCGAAATTTATGAGGTCTAGGTCCATATAACGTCTATTTCAAGGTCCAACGCATGACATGGTACGTTGGGCTTGACGTGAAGCTTATAGTAATTATATAGTAGCCGGAGACCTGCATAACCTGACAGGCAGCCGAGCGCAACGGTAGTCGACCCTGACGGATTGAGGCCATGGAGAACAAAGATCTCGACGTCTGGCCCTCTGGACAGTATTCAGCATACGGGACATTAGAGGAATAGAATGGCGCTATATAAAGTGTCTTGATAATTCTTGATAAATATATCTCGGTCTATTTTATTATACGAACGATGCCATGATCATAATCGTCAACTTGCGTTCTGCGCATGGCAGAATGGCTTGACCTATAAAATTATGTCCTATTTGCTCTTAGGACTGCATGTATAATGGGAATTCTGCTCTTGCCCAATATCAGGCGTTTGCTGTGGTTGGTCCATCCATTTCGAATGACGCTACCCTCTCACTAATGGCTACACAAACTTTCGTCCTTGTGATCATGAATTCGAACTTCCACTAACAGATATTAACAGGAACTGCATACCAAGAAGCCTATAAAATATAATTATAAAGGAATTTATCCTTTATCATAATTCATGAACCTCCCATTTTTAATAAACTTTCCAAACTTTCATTCTTGCTGCCATCTATAGCATTGTGTACTGTTTAGGTATGGTGACTTGTCATCCATGTAATTGAATTTAAATATATTCGTTTTATTTTTAATCCAAACACACACATAAGGGCCTATAAATATATAGGCCTAATATATAAATGGCTTGCTCTTTGTAATCAGGTAGGCCTATCTGGCTATTTAACAAGGCGATGGGAGGAAGTTTCCGTGATGAGAGTGCATCTGAATATAGTCATTCTGTGAGAAGCACATCATCAGGCTAGGCATATAAATTATAAGATCAGAATCATACCATACGATATAGGACTATCAGATAAAAAATTAATACTGTTCTTTGTGTGTGTATATAATACTACATATATGCTATATATATGTATATGTATATATATATATATACACACACATATAATATCCCTCGGGCTACCAAAAGGGGGTGGTGGTATCCACCCCCCCTAGGTTTTTTCCAAATAAAACTTTTTTCGTTAGGAATAAAATTTTGACGTTTTAGGTGGCTGTAGAGGATTCATTTGCACACATTTTGAGCTAAAATGTGTGATGATATACCATACCATTCAAAAGTTACACCCGATATACCCGAGGCACCAGGGGGGGTGGATACCACCCCCCTTAGATTATCGGCTGTATCTTATCCGTCCTTTGACATGAAGAGACACCAATTACACCATTCTGTAGAGGGAATGTGGGGCTACATTGTGATGGTCACGGAGTTGTCATTTGACAACCGGAAGTGCTCAAAATAAATTAAAATATATAAAAAGGTGTTTTATTTTCATAAAATTTTCATGTTGTTCCTATTAAAAATTATTCATAATTTATTTTTTAAGAGAAATAAATTATGTCATTCTATAGAGGGCAATTAGGGCTATTTAGTGATACCAAATAATTTGACATTTGATGACCGGAAGTGCTTAAAATAAATTTAAATGTGTGAAAATGTTGGGTTTTTTTACAACGCAAACCGATAAGTCTGCGTAAACGTTTTTCAGCATGTTTTACGTGTTTTTTCTCTTTTTATTGTAACTAAAACTAACTTATTACTAGTTTTTATAGTTGAATATTGGACTTTATTATATGTAACCTATTTTAAATTAAATAAATTATGTTAAAAACACACAGAATCTAATATTTTGCTTATGCGAAAGTATACATTTTGTGGAATCGACGGGTGCCTACGGTAAAAAATTCATAACTTTGGGGTGCTTTCATATATTTTAAACCTAAATATACCATTTTGTGCAGAAATGAATGCTGAATCCATAGGTGTATTACAAGTTATGATATCTCAAACCAAACCCAAAATCCAGGGGGGTGGTGGTAACCACCCCCCCCCCTTGGTAGTCAGTGTTACAAAAAAAGCTTGGTAGCCTGAGGGATATAATTATATCTAGTTAATTTTTAGGCTTACTGATTAGACCTAGGCCTACTTCTATCATTTTATTTCAATTATTTTTTATTAGCCTACTTTTCTGAATTTTTCATTATTGCTTTTATTATAGTTTTTTATATTATTATTATTATTACAATCAGTGGCGTCGCACGGAGGGTGGTTTGAACACCACCAGCTCTAAAAAATATGACCCACACAATTTGCTAAAATCCGCTGGGTTTTCATTCGGGTATGCATGGAGAGCAATAGTGAACTATAGACTCCAAATTCTCCAATAGTCATTAAAATTTTCTTCATAAAGACCCCACTTTCTAAGGGCTGGATAGATATTATGTATACGTCCATGATTGCAATATTATTGTCTAAGTTGCGTTTGTGTCAACTTAATTAGGCCTAGGCCTACTTCAATAAAACGAAATAGTTGATTCATCAAACAGATTCTAACTTGAAGCCTATGTGCAAATGACAACAGACTGCGCTTCAGAAGTCAGGTCAGAGGTAATTATTATGCTACACGACAGTCATGTGGTAGCTTAGATTAATTATTATTGGTTTATGTGCTCCATAGAGTATATGCATATCTGCACCCTTGCCAACTCAGCTGTTATAAATAAACTGAACATCATAGGCTACGTACAGCACTGCTGGTGGGAAGGCAAGACAGCGAGAAAGAGGTAGCAGAGATGGAGAGGGGGTAGAGCAATATGTTGTTGTATTCGGGCTTAACGACACTGTTTCATACCGAAGATGATTAGTGTCGGAGGCAGAGTACAACCTCACACTCCACGTTTATATTGCGACCGAGTCACCCGCAGTAAAGATCCGAGAAATTAATCTCCCGACCGGGAATCGAACCCGGGCCACCGGCGTGGCGAGCGGGCTACAACCCACTCGACCACGCAGGATCTCTGGTAGAGCAATAGTGAACTAGAGACTTAAATAGTCGTCATCGTCATTAAAATGTTGGTGTTTTCCATGCACCAAGAAAAAGGAAATTAATTCGCTCATTAAGGCTACCAAAGACTGGCTTAACGTAGGCCTACTCTACGTTCGAGTCATGAAATCTTCTGTGCAAACCCTACTACCATGGTGTAAGAAGGGATGGTGTGCGCACTTCCTATACTGGCCATACAACGTTTTTGGCTCGACTTATTTTAGTTCAGCAGGTGGCGCTGCTGTCGCAGGTTGCGCGAATGCAGCACAGGGAATATAGAGCAAAAAGTAAGGAACATTCGAAACATGGAACATAGGGACAAGGAGAGTGCAGGAACAAAGCAGGGAACATCACTTGGAACATACTAGTGGCGATGAGGATCAGGTAGCATTGCAGGGAACATGGAACATCACACGGAACATCTAGGAACATAGGCCTAATATACAACCTGCTGAACTAAAATAAGTCGAGCCAAAAACGTTGTATGGCCAGTTGTGCTCCATCTTATCTGCGCGTCCTCTGTCGTCCTGTCTCTGACATTGAAGCGCGTCGGGCCCTTCGCTCTGCTGCGAAGGGACAACTGCTTGTTCCACGGGCTCGCTTAGCTACCAGACAGCGCCGAGCCTTCTCGGTTGTGGGACCGTCAATCTGGAATGACCTCCCCTCAAACCTCCATCTCCTCCATCTGACCAGTCAATCTTTATTTCTCAAGTCTCTTAAATCTTTTTTCTTTGGTCGTGGCTGGGCTGGGAGCGCCTCTGAGTAGTTTTTTGAAGAGGCGCTATATAAATTCTAATAATGAATGAATGAATGAATGAACAAAGAGCAAAGAACGTGGAACGTAAAGAACATGAAGCATCACAGATAACAATATTCAAAGAATATGGGAATATAGGACGAGGAACACGGAACATGCATGCATTCCGGAACACGCTACAAGGACTGTAGAACGTAAGGAACATGGAACATCAGAGGAAACATAAAAAACATTCAGGAACGTGGAACATAAGAGGAAACATCAAAAACATTCAGGAACATGGCACATAAGAGGAAACATTAAGGAACATGGAACACGGAAAGTGCAACCAGAATTGGATCACAAGGAACATAGACCATCAGGTGAAATACGGAACATGGAACATCAGGGAAAATTAGAATCAGTGAAGAACAAGGAATGGAGGACGCAAAGAACAGGGAGCATCAGAGAGCATAAGGAACATGAAACATCACATGGGCCACCAGAGACATCAGAGAAAAAGACGCGGAACAAGCAACAAGGACCGTGGAACATAAGCAATATACAACAAGGACCATGGAACATAAACAACCTGGAACATCACGGGAAAATGAGAAACATTAGAGAACACGGAATGTGGAACACGCAACATGGTACGTGGAACGTAATGAACATGGAACATAAAAGGGAAGATCAGAACCATTAAGAAACATGTAACACGGAATGTGGAACAAGAAATGTGGAACACAAGGAACAGGTGAACATCAGGGAACGTTTGCTGAAAAACAGAACACGGAATGTGGAACACGCAACAAGGTCCGTGGAACGTAAGGAACAAGGAACATAAGAGGGAACACAAGAAACATTAAGGAAGGAACATGAAACCAGGAATATGCAACAAGGAGTATAAGGAACACAAGAAACACAAGGTAACATAAGAAACAAGGAACATCGTAGGAACTTCAGAGGCAATAAAAAATACGGAACGCGGAACACGCAACAAAAACTGTGGAGCTTAGTGAACATGGAACACCAGAGGGAACATCAGAAACATTAAGGAACAAGGAACGCAAAACACGCAACAAGGGCCGTGGAACAAAAAGAACATGAATCATCAGGATAAACATAAGAAATATTACCGGTAAGCAACATGGAACGCGGAATATGTAACAACAACTGTGGAACATAAGAAACAGGGAACACCAAGGAACACCAGGAACATGGAACATCACATTCAACACCAGCGACATAAGAAAACAAAGGACGCAAAACAAACAACAAGGACCGTGGAACATAAGGAATATAAACAATTAAGGAGCATGGAACATAAGGAACCTGGAATTTCACAGGGAACAAGGAACACGGAACATCAATTAACAGGGAACAGAGGGCACATCACAGAGAACAAGGGAACACGGAACATCGATATGAACATCAGGGTCAGAGGACATAGAAAACATTGGAACACAGGGAACACAATAACATCACATGGAACAGAGAACACGGAACACAAGAGAAAAGGAAACAAAAAGCAGATGGAACAGAACATAGCAAAGATAATTTGTGTCGCCCTCCTTTTTCGTCCAGACATGATACTGGCACTAAGGAACGGACATGCAGTGAAGGAGTATAAGTATATATGCCATACAATATCATGAAATTCCATTAGGCTTATAGGCGAAGTTCGTCAAATAGCGACGCCAGCGCCCTCTAGCGACCTGAGCCACAAATTTTAGCCAAGTGCGCACACCATTGGATTGGGAAGGGGGTGAGGCAGGGCTGCCTGATATCACCATTGTCATTCAACGGGTACTCAGAGAAGGTGATGAGAGAGTCTGCGGATTTGCTTAGCTGGATCGGAGTAACGGTAAGCGGACGGACAATAAACAACTTGAGATACGCGGACGATATCGTACTCGTTGCTACATCAAAGGAAGCGCTCCAGCAACTAATGGACAGAGTGAATGAAACATCTAAGAAATATGGGCTGGAAATGAATATCAAGAAAACAAAAGTCATGGTAGTGAGCAGAAATCGAGAGAAGGTAGTGATCACATGTAATGGAGGAACCTTGGAGCAGGTGGAGTCGTTCCGATACCTAGGAGCCATAGTGGAGGAGAGTGGAGATGGAGGTAGGGAAATAAGAGCAAGACTGGGGATCATGGGCGCCCGCAGAAAATTTTGCAGGAGGGGGCAAAAATTTTACGATGGTCACGGTTGAATTTTTCAGTGACAAAAGCATGAAAAATACAGCGCTGGAAATGAAAAACACGGGTATTTTTTCAAAGAAGTTTCTTAATGCCAATTTTTCTGTTTCATTTTGTGTATTATATTTAATATGAATAGTTTCTTAAGTGCGAAAATTTGTTAAAAATCAAAAAGTACATGTTAAAAAGCAGGTCCATGAAGGACACTATATAGGCCTATATTTATTTCTATAGAGATTTATAAACATAAATTTATGACTTTCATTGTGTGTATCATTGGTATCATTAGTGTTTTAATGCGAAGAAATTTGTTAAAAACTCAAAAGTAGTAGTTAGAAAAATAAATGTCACTTTTCCAGGGGGGGGGCAAGTGCCCCCCCCTTGCCCCTATGTGCGGGCGCCCATGCTGGGGATGGCGCGAACAGCCATGGGGTCTTTGACTGCGCTGTGGAAGGATAGAGCAATTGGAAGAGGGTTGAAGCTAAGGCTTATGGGGTCATTGGTGTGGCCAGTGGCGCTGTATGGCTGTGAAACTTGGACGCTAAGGGTGGAAGACAAAAAGAGAATATCAGCATTTGAGATGACAACATATAGAAAGATGCTGAGAGTCAGCTGGAGGGAATTTAGAACAAATGAATCTATACTGGAAGAGATACAGCCGGAACGGCGCCTGCTGGAGGTGGTGGAAGCAAGGAAGCTGAACTACTTCGGACATATGATCCGAGCAGACAAGCTGCCGGCATTCATATGTCAGGGCTATGTGGATGGAAAAAGGGCCCGAGGAAGGCCGAGAAGAAGATGGATGGATGACGTGGAGGAGTGGACGGGGATGGCGATGGTGGACTGCGTGAGGACCGCGAGGAACAGAGAACAATGGAGGAGGATGACGTCGTCGACTCTGATCCCCGATCCGCAGCAATGAGGATGGGCACGACGACGACGACGACGCGCACACCATCCCTTCTTACACCATGCCTACTACCTACAAATTCACTTCGAACGACCATCGAACTGTACATTATAATTGGGCTATTTTTATATCAGCCATCGAATTTTGCATTATAATTGGGCTTTTTTTTAATAACAACCATCGAATTGTGCATTTTTAAAATTGGGCTATTTTTTTATAGCTGCAGCCACTTTGACTCTTTGAGTGGTTGAGAGCGGAGTGGAGTCCGCACGGACCGCACAGCCTAGCGGCAATATTGACATCTATTTTTTTAAACTGTCTACTACGTTTCCATATTAAATTTTAAACAAATTGCACTAAAGTTACTAATGATGTATGTATGTGCACTTGATACTAAAAAGACACTGAGAAATTTACATTTGGAAACCTCTACGAAAAATGCACATGTTCTTAATTTTCTTAATTTTTCAAGCGCTTGCTAAATTAATTATTGAAGCGTGACCATTGTGTTGTTCCTTCTTGCGAAGTTATCTGTGGGCACTCATGCGTCTAAGATGTCTTGAAAAATTAATAGGCCTATTTCATCAGTCGTCTGTAACGGTTGCTTCAGAAAAACGATCCAATTCATGAGAAATCACAATATGCCAGTATCTGCATGAGCTTTACTGCCCCCTTCCGCTTGCACGGGCCGCCGGGTACTGCGCTCTGCTGTCCAGTGACTTAATGGTTCCTTTCGCCTGCTCTACGACAATGCAGAACCGTTGCTTCTCTGAAGCCCATTCCAACAACCTGGAATGGGCTTCCCTCGACTATGGGATACCTCCCAAACTGTTCTCAGTTTAACCAACTGTTAAAGACTGCTGTTTTCGCTTTACCTGGGCAAGGAGCGAATCTGAGTAGGTACATTGAAGTGGTGCCATATAAATTCTGATTGACTGACTGACGATTAAACAGAGGAGCACGACTAACCAACAAGTCTCTACTTTGGGTTATTTAATTCAACACAACTATTGCCTAATTCTGATGCGTTGTACATTATGTAAGCAGTGATCTAGTTCTGTAGCTTAACCCTTTAATGCCTAGATGGTAGTAAATGGTACAGCAAATCCTATATCCTCCGGCATTAAAGTGTTAATGACATGTAGATTAAACGAATCATCCAATCACTTCCTCATTTCTCTCATACTTCAACTTTTATGGCTTAACACCACCAGTGCTCGCATTTGTTTAAAAAACTCATTCCTACCTGAAAAAATGATTTTGGGTCACGCTCTGTGCTACCTCTGTGATCTTATTTAGGCTACCACTGGACGCCCTCTCCGCTCTTTACAACCTAGTTATATAGCACCATTGTCTTGGAATGCCACAGCACAACATTGTGCCATTGCCTCGGTTTCTCCCTTTGCTGTAAAACTACTATTTCTGCCCATTCTCTTAGGACGTTTTCAAGGGGTTCTTCACACTGGGAGCACCTCTGATTAGTTTTACTGTAAGAGGCTCTGCATAAATCTGTAAATAACATAGAATACAATAGCATAGAATGCCTAAACCATGCATGGTCATTTATACAGCTCCAGTATAAACACGAGAAAAACAGACATCAGTCCATAAAAAATCATTCTGATCAGTTTTTCTTCTTCTTGAAAATCCTAAACATTGGATCGGAAAATTGTTCCGTCTCACGAGATGTGCCACCTGCCGCCATCTTCCCCTCTTTCTCCAATCTAATCGTCTTATTCATCTTTCGTTTCATTTCCTCCTTCACTCCTTGCTTCCTCTTCTCCACCTTTCCTGATTTTCCTTTTCCCTTCATCCGATGTCGAGGCTCAAAGTCGATCTTCTTCGGCTTCACAAACTGCAAACAACAGAGAAGCAAGAAATGCATAACAATAGCCTGTGACACTGGTGAACATTTTTTTCAAGCAATCATTAATTCAATTAGTCAATCAGTATATGATTTGTCATTCTCTAAATGTTTATAATACGGTTTGATTTTTTTTATATTATTCTCTGAATAATGTACTATTGTGCTGCTTTACTCCATTGTATGCATATTTGTAAAGAATGATTTTAAATACCCGTGCTAATAAAGATTACTTACTTCATTCATTCCATCAATCATTCACTCAATCATTCATTTCCATAGTCACTCTTTCTCGTTAATTCACTCATTCATTTACTTCATCATTCATTCATTCATTTGCTCATTAATCACTAAGTCATTCATTCAATCTTCCATTAATTCCTTTAATCGTTATACACTCAACCATTTGAAGTCTGGTCAAGTTGGTTACAATATACAGATTGAATTTTTTAAAAATTCTGCTCTGGCGGAGATTTGAACCCCTAACCCCTCAGTTCATAGCACTAAACTAATGCGCACTTCCTAAAACTTCCTAAAAAAACACTGCTTGATAAAAATTCTCACCAGAAGTTTGTTTTTCTCTTCGATTTGTTCACGCAGAGTCTTAACGTTGACGGCACCAACAGCTGAACTGTCCAACGCAATCATGTCTGGCTGGATCTAGAAAACAAAACCCAACAGAATACATTACAATGTCTGATTCTAAGCCACATTACACTGATTACCTCTAAACCACTTTAAAATTTAAAAGCTCGCAACACAACATCATTTGTCTAACATTTATCTCGGAGTCGTATCTGTTGTATATGTATCTATGGCAAGCATTCATCTTTGGTATGTATCTACGCAAAGTATTTCACATGAACTGAAAACAACTTTTGATCTGCAAATGAAATTCATTTATACTGAGTGACGATGATCAGGTATGTATAATGTATGTCTCGACTATGTATCACGTATGAATCATGTATATATCAAGGACAGGTATGCCAAATATGTATGGCCAAGAATGTATGCAAGCATCAGGACAATTCATAATACTGCGCATTTTCAAGTACTCCACAAAAGCACAGAATTGTCTTGTCAGAAACTCAAAGTTTGTAGTGCAACAAAAGCAGCTAAGAGAACAAGTCATAAAAACTTCCAACCTTTTCGAGCAGCATCTTGACCTCCGCCTGACGTCGCTGTTCCTTTGTCTGATGAGGATTTGCTTCTAAAGCGTCGAAGTTTGGCTCTCCAGCGCCTGAAAGTAGATAGGGCTGATGTAGACACAGCATATCAATTTATGTACTTCATAGTTGCAAAAAAACAATGGAAGGTGTAACAACAGAGGAGTGAATGACAGTGTTTAAGAACGCGGAGTTAACAATAGGTTTTAAGAGGCTTGTCCAACAATGTCCATACATGATACATTTTGTGTAATTACATGTAGCATGGCTCATTGCACTTAGGCAATCTGGTCTTGAGCAAATGTACCTACGCAAAATAAATGTTAACTTATAACACCCACTTTTTTTAGCCTATTTAAAACTCTGTATAATTATCCTATAGTCGTCCGATGGCATTTGAATACATTATAATTAAATTCTGTTCAGATCTAAAGAGTAGACGAGGAAGAAACAGCGAGATTCTAACCTGGAACGAGGATGCTAGTGAAGCCTTCGAGATGTCCAATTCCAAGGACATCTTCAAAAGGACAGAATTTGACGCCTCTAATCCCATATTTCTTCAGCTTATGATTCAAATACGGCGTCACTCCGCTACTCGTGACGTCTTTATAAATCTAAAACAAAAGAAATCTTCACATAAACATAAATTGTACTTGATATTGTTCATTTACATATTGCCACTCCAAGAAAACTCAATAGAGGTACTCCAATATTGACCACAAAACACAGTGATTGAAAAGAATGGCCTACTGCCACTTCTGAAATAGAGGCATGGAAAGATGAAATTCTAAGCAAATGTTGCTGATTGTGTAGAAGCCCATTTCAGAAAGTGGGCCAACCACAGTAAGAGCTTTTTGCCGTGTCATAATGTATTTGAATAAACACAGCATCTTGGAATAAACAACCTGAAAGGGCATTATGGGTATTAATTAGATTACAAAACTCAGACTCAGAAACGACGAGACCTACTTGTAAGAAACACAGTGAGAGATACAGATATGCTCAAGACATACTCAACCGATAACC
The DNA here is from genome assembly GCA_945859605.1 of Lumbricus rubellus. NCBI lineage: Eukaryota > Metazoa > Annelida > Clitellata > Crassiclitellata > Lumbricidae > Lumbricus > Lumbricus rubellus. The sequence goes on along the minus strand of OX243811.1, from coordinate 66,104,071 downwards.
ATGAAAAGAGGTCAACAGACTAGCGCAGACATACATACAGACACATTCATGGATACAGATAAAGAATCCAAAGAGAACAACACATTCAGACACAAATACTAGGACACACAAGCAGACTCAGAGACAAAACTCAGACAGGGAGAAGCAGACATTTGTGCACCACACTCCGAAAAACAGACACATCCAGAGATACAGACAAAGGCTCATACAGAAAGACACACACATGCTCAGAAGCAAACGCTCAATAGAAAGATACATACAAAAATATAAAAAGTACTAAAAGACTGACAAGCAGACATTCTCAGACATACAAAGACTGACACATGCAGACACACACAGACAAAGAGAGACAGACAAAGAGAGAGACAGACCTCGACGACATTGTTAAGACCAGCGGCCAGTAGACCACGTTGACTGAACGAGAGATGACTGGCACCGAATGACAATCGATAATTGTGCAACGCTTTGTTTGTCCGCAGATCCCAGATCTTCAGCCGACGATCCAGACCAGACGTCGCCATGTAACTACAACACACAAAACCACTCTTAACTGGTAATGTAAACACACTGGTAATGTAAGGCAAATAATACACTAAATTTTGGGCAAGTTGATTACTAAAAGATGCAGTGTTTCTACAAATACATTATAACTCAAATACATTATAACAATGATATGAAAGCTTTTCCAGGCGTCTTGAGATTCAAGCAATCTGTTGAACGCAACAAATGTATATAATTATACACTAAGAATTCATGAAGGTTTGGATGGCATGTATGTATGGTTGGTGTATGGTATGTAACCATGGTATATGTGTACTGATTGTGCATATCTATAGTATTTATATTTCAATGGTATGTATCTATGGCACGACTGCATCAGCTGAATATACATACAAAATGAATTTTCCATGGCTTGCATGGATCAATGGTATGTATCCATGGAATGTATATATCTATGTTATGAATCCATGGCATGTCTATGGTACGCATTTATCTAGATGGTATGTATGCATTATCAATGTATATTATACTTATGCATGCATGCAATTTAACTAGCATGTTTGCGCAAAGTCAATGTTATTTTCCAACACTTACTTTCCCGTTGTATCGACCGCAATTGAACGCGTCCCTCCGCCATGACAGAGCATCTTAACGACAGGTTTATCGATGTTTGGAGACCACAGCGTCACCGTTCCTATGGCAACGACATTTGAATATGCACTCAACAAAAATGTCAACCATTACTATGGCAGAGGATATGCATGAAATTATGTAGACATCATAGAATTTATATTAAAAACCCTTAACAAAATCTGGCAACAATATTCAAAGTACAATTATTTAAAATGCAAAAATCTATTCCATGAAAACACAACAAATCAATAACAAAACATTTACTGTAAATTTTCTACAGAATGTGTCTGTCAAACTATCTACGAAATTTCTATAGCTCCCTTTCAAAAAAATATTCAGAAGCACTTCTGACCGAGGCACGACCAAAGAGGAAAGCCTAGAGCAGTCTATAAACAAAGCAATGCAGGTCTTGCGGGACAGAACACAGATCCAGATGGGAGACTTTAGTATAGTGTTCAGCAGTCTTGTGTTCACGCCTCAGGAAATTTAACAGCAGGAAAGTAAGTAGCAGAACATCTTTTAATATACATTTGACAATAGAGCATTCTGAGTAGGTATCTTGAAGAGGCGCTATATAATTTATCGGAATGAATTCTGGCGGTGGGTCCAACCTCCTGGATGGCCGAGGTGGATGATGGCATTCGTCGGATTCTGACACATGACGTCGAGTCGACCGAGACCAGTCGCAAATCCAGCGACCTTGTGACCCGTTGAAACGTCGAGCCACGTCAGGTAACTGCGGGCATTCTGGAAAATACAGCATTCGTAAAACATATTTAACAAACTTATCATAAATGAGGACAATTAAATTAAAACCACATTGTATAACCCCGAGCATTCTGATGGTGCTGATCAATTCAAGGTCCCTATACTCCCCCCACGTTACAGGCAGACGCTTTATCCAATCAAATACCGTGATACCACAACTCATATAATTGTTGAATTGGCAACAAAAGGTTGTTTTTACTATATAATTGTAAACAAACTTGAGACGATCGTTAGGATATGTGGCCAATGACTTACGGAAGCGACGAGAAGGAAGTGATACGGAAGGAATTCGAGTCGGAGTGTGCTGTCAAGAGCTTTGAGACAATGCAGTTCGATGCCTTGATTGTCGTAGATGTATGTCCACTGGCGCTGTGCAACGGCAAACCACGTCTCCTGATGCAACCACCTTGAAACAAACAACATACCATCTATTCAACAATTGACCCATTTGTATTCTGTATGAAACTTAACATTACTTAGTGATGACTGCATGTCTAGATATGCTGCATGTGTCCAGGTGTTCATGTAACTGGGTATCCAGAAATGTATCTAGATCTAAATAGGTATCCATGCATTGCATATTGGTATCCAGATATGTATTCTGAAATGTATTTATAATATCTATCTCCAGTATAGCCAAAAGCAGCGTATACAAGTATGCAGAATTTTTGCATGTAAACTAAAAATACAATTGTGGCATAGCACCATATCTACCAAGCTCAACACCGACATATTTTTCTACCTAAAAGCATTTTCAACATCAAATACATTCGGATGATTTCACTTGCTACGTAAACTGTAAATACTTACTTGACGTCCTCCACTGTTTCCATGACGTTCATTTCGCACATCAGTTTCTTCGTCTGCCAATCCATTGCCGCCACATGACCCTTCTGACCAGCTATAGCAAGGAACCTAAACACATATATATGCAAACAGCAGAAGTGGAGTCAAAAGAGACATAATTATCACATGTCATCATCAGTTGAAACGCAATTCTACAAGATTAATATTGCTGACATCAATTAAAATCTTATTATCTGTTGTATCCATTACCTCTATTGGTTACATATTAATATTGTTGACATCTATTATATGCTATCATTCGATGTAGCCATGATTATCTCTAATATTGGTTCTTGTATACATCTGACCGTCTAGGTTTTTTTTCTGTATGTGAGGATGACTGTCTAGCAGTAATTTGATTAAGATTATTAGTTGAGGTTCATGTCATATGATTTATCCTTCCACCGAAAAGTGATTGGCAACATTAGTGATGCCACTCTGGAAAAACAGTGACTACAGATGGCTTGAAAAGTGATTGGCAACATTAGTGATGTCACTCTGAACAAACAGTGACAGTTTGGAGACTCACCTTCCATTGCGTGTGTAATCCATGCTGTATGGTCCAAACTGTTTCAGTGGCAGGTCGAAGAACTATAATACACAAAGAAACTCATGTGTAAAAGTTGTTTCACTTTCCGCTCATGAATCTTATTCATATTCATGCTAATTAATTCTGTGCACATTTTTATAGCCAAGACTGGGTCAGGAGCACTGCTGATAGTCTTGAAGGGTTGCTATATTATAAGTGCTCTAAATAAATAAATAAACGATGAAAAAGTCCACCTTCTGAGCGCTGGCGATGTCGACTGCATCCGCGATGTCATGCTGCGTTACGGAATCCACCGTTTCACCTTCGTCCAACTCCAGAAAACTTTAATGAAAACAGAAAAAACGTCTTTTAAAGAAGAAATCGATTTCATAACAAATCGCATTCATTATCAGTTCTTCATACCAGCCACTTTGGCCGCGATATGAATAAATGTCCAAAGACATTTGTCTCTTCCAGTGCTACTCCCAGTCTTAATTCAAGTCTCGTTACGTTCACATTCATACTGTCTATCCCAGGGGTGTCAAAGAGCTGGCCCGCGGGCCATTTCTGGCCCGCCGACGTTTTTTTTCTGGCCCGCGGAGCCTTCCCTAAAGTTTACAAAATTAGAGGATAAAAGTTCAAATTTTTTTAATTTTACAGTGAGCGCTAAATATATGGAGTATTCCTTACAGACATCACTTTGCTCAGACGCACAGCTCTGTGTAGACGGTGTATCTATGGTTTCCGGTTGGTTTTCTGTTAACACAATTATGAAAGTTATGAAACACCTATATCATTTAAAGTGTTCTGGGAATTGGCTGACCAAGCCCGGAGCTCCCTTTCAGATAACTACCCAATTTTGCTCTGGAGCTTATACACCCTGGCCCGCCACTTGTTGGAAGATGTTCACACTGGCCCGCCATTTGTTAGAAGATGTTCAAACTGGCCCGCCACTAAAAAAGGTTTGACACCCCTGGTCTATCCCGTCCACTTTTAGCTTGTGTCCTTTAATTCTTTCAAGTAGATAACGACATGCAATTAAATAAGCACAAGAAAGAGCGTCAATTTTGTTTGAAACAGGAATTTGCTATAAGGCTGCCTTATAAGCCTATTTCAATTCCCAAATAAGACAATACTTAGTTAAATAATTAATCAGTTTAATCAGTAAGTAGTAACACAGCAGGTACGTAGTTTTAGTACAAGATTGCGCCTTATAAGGTAAAGGTATCACACAATATATGGAAAGGTATTACACAATACAATATGGAAATTCTCATTTCTCAATGTGAACTATAATTGGGAACATTCAGAGGCAATTTAAGATTGGGACTATAATAAAATTAATTCGCAAACTTTTACGCTGAATTGAAATGTGGAACATCCTGAAGGCAAATTAAAATAGAGACTATTAGACTAGACTAATGATATAATCAACAACATCTTAATACAAGGACCAACAACATAATTTTATTTCACAAAAATTAAATAAACTAATATAACCAGTAGCAGCAATCTGGATCACAAATAAATTGTTAACTTGACACAAAATTCTCAAATCTAAATACCCCGGTTGATCCTGAACGTAAGAAGACAAAGCCATCGGGTCACTGGAATTGCTTTTCCCACCACGCTTCTTCCTGTGAGTCATCTGGAAAGGTTTCAAAATTGCACGTTTTATCAGCATTTATACCCAAAACATATATCCATTATCCATACGTACAAAGTTGGTGACATACACATATATCAATATACATAAATGCGTGCACAGACAAGTTAGATATAGATAATTATACAGCGTAATCGCAATCTAACTCGAAAGTCCTAAAGGGTCCACACAAGCGAAGTCACAGGCGCTCAATCAAAACAAAGTCGATATGTAGAGGGTCATATCCGGAGTCAGGCAGGCATATAATCAGACGGTCTGGAAGGATGTTTAGAGTTCAAACGTGCTTAATACATAAACAAATCTACAGAAACTTATTTGAATGCATACAGTTATACACGAATTCGTTATTGCTATTTTTGCAAATAATTACATTTAATCTACCGATGTATAGAACACTATAACTTATTATTAATGAGTGTCAGCATGAGTATTTTCAATAAAAGAAATCTTGAATGTGTAATGATTGATTGTGTAACAATATCAGAACTCATGCGAAAAGCATTTAGAACACGAGAGCGTTGTTAAAACACCATCCCACAAAAAAATAACCAAAAACACGTGCTACTCTTGGCGTAACAAGACTCCATCTCACTTCAAACAACGTGAAATATGCTAAACGTAGTATAAATCCGCTTACAGCAAAAGCACGATAGTATTTGATTTATAAGACAACTGATACTTCGGTTGCTCTTAATTTCAATCAGTTGAAAGGAACTTTAAAGTTAAAATAGCTTGAAAATGGTGCATGACCAAAAAAAATAAAATTCTTTATTATAGTTCTTGCCAACGACATTATATTTATTACTAGACAGAGATCACGTGGTTTTTGCAGAAGCCTTTTGGGGTAAGAAAAATGGCAGATATGAAGAAAAGTTTGCTGGAGACAAAATTACGTATTTCCCACAACCTCCTACACCGTCTCAATCTCAACACTAAACATTATCCACTCTTCGTCTGACTCTCCGGATCTTGACCTCTGCTTATCGACTTTGTTTTGACTGAGCGTCATGATAACTTGAATGCGGAACTTCTACAGCGCCCACAATAGCTAAGTCAACTGTGTGACCATTTATAGCCATTTTAATTTGAATAACCAGAATTATGCCATTTATTTTAATCTTATTTAGTCTTTATTTGGACTTATGTGAAGTTGGGCTATGTTTGACAGGTGTTTGACTATTCCGTGGAATAGCTTATCTGCGTAGGGCAAGGAATATTCCGCGGGTATCTATTATTAGATGCGTAAGGCTTTCCCTATATCTATTCTTAGCTTTCCAGTGTATAATAATATATCTTGACACCTATTGGTTTTTCGTCACGTGCGTTGCAGCAGCCAATCAGCGATGGATTCGAAGAACATGGCGTCTAAGAGATGAAGCTGCAGTCATCGAAGAATCGGTATTAGATCTGGTCGTCGTTCTGCAAATCGCCATTAATTGCGTGGAGCTTTTTTCTTGATCTGAATTGCGATATAATCGTCGAAGATGGTGTTCGAGAGTCTAGTGGCCGACCTGGTGAATCGCTTCTTGGGCGATTTCGTTGAGAATTTGGACAAGTCGCAGCTTTCACTCGGCATTTGGGGAGGTCAGTCACGAGTTTAAAGCGTTCTTCTTTCTTCGGATGTGTTGACAGTTTGCGTTAATGCTTTTTTAATGCGTCTGCTTCGTCATTGTCTTGTGCGTATCGATTTGCGAAGGATTTGTTGCGGCAGGTGTGTAATTAAAACGCTGGGAGATTCAGCTACTGATACGGCTGACTCACTCTCATCTGAAATTTTTTATGATGTTTACATTCGTCACCAGTGGGGCGTGATGGTGCGTCGCGTGCCATTTTGGCTGCTTTGCAATCATGGCAATTCAGATTTAAATGCAACGAATGCTTCTTTAATTGCATTCCTTAATTTTATACTCAAATTAAAAGCTATTTTAAATATGTTCATCACGTCTCTTTAAAATCGCGACTTGCTATGACTTTGTGTAATTAATCTTACATTGGATACTATATGCACCGATTTTAGGGTTATAATGGGGAACCAGTCAGTGCTAGCAACCCATTAAAATCCAATGCTTTGCTGCATTTTTAAACATTCACCTACATGTCAATGATTGCAGTTTAATAAAAATTGATGTTAAGGGTGACACATCTTCCCACACATCTGTCTGTTAAGCCTTGTGCAAGTCCAGTGTCACTCGTGCACAATTGCGCGTCTGCTCAACTCTCTTCATATTCAGAATATATCTTGTGCATCATCTGTTGCTGACTGTTTAATGGACGTTTGTGATTTCTATCCATAAAACATTCACCACTGTAGCGGATAGATCAATGTAGTCAATGTACATCAGAGATGTAACTTGACAGGTTGTCATTTGAACGCATTGATAGATTTGGCATTTATTGTAAGCCCTGCAAAATATCTTTGTGATGATGAATGCTGGCGTCAAAGACTGGCATAAGTAAGTAAGTAAGTGCTTGATCATTAAGTACTTATTGTTAAGTAAGTAGCCTACTTAATCAGCTAGTGCTAAATCAGTGGATATTTAATTAGCATAGTACTTAATGAGCTAGAACTTATTAGTAAGCACTTATCATCAGGCACTTTATCATCTAATCAGTAAGTACTTAGTCAACAGGTACTTAGTTAACAAGTGCTAATTCAGCAAGTATATGACATTTAGTGTTTAATCAGTACACATACTAATTCAGCAGGTACTTAATTAGTAGGTATTTTGCCAGCAGGTGCTTAGTGAACAAGTAACTTTAATATTATCAAGTATCTAATCAGTACAGTACGTGCTTATCAGCATGTTCTTAGCCAACAAGTACTTTATCTTCAAGTATCTAATTAGTAATTACTTATCAGCAAGTGCTTAGTGAACATCTACTTTATCATCAAGTATCTAATCAGTAAGTACTTAACAGGGGTGGGTCCGTAGCTCAGTTGAGAGAGGCGCTGGTCGATAAACTGAGAGTCATCCACGCGACCCGGGTTCAAGCCTCGCACAGGGCAAACATTTATTTGAATTTTCTGTTAGCTGCCTGTGGCGCTTTGCTGTTGCGTTGCTTGACTCGGGTTCTGCTGAAAATAAGATTGCCCCTTCCACATCTGGCATGGCCGAACCAGAAGTGATCCAGCACTTAGGCCATTAGTGTTAAGCCGAACCCACTCTGTACAGCCGACCTGCGTGTTGTGCTATAGTGGGCCGTATTTCGTATAACCTGTACTTGTAATCATTCTGCGGTGTGTCGGATTGATCTATTAAACGAAGATTATTATTATTATTATTAGCATATTCTTAGTCAACAAGTACTTAATCGGAAAGAAACAGAGTAGCACAACATTCTAAAAAGTCCTCTTAGTATCTTACTTAGAACTTCCTGTGCAGGTCTGCACATTGGGCAACGCATCTCCTCCACTCCGTCCCTGCCATTATCATCTGTGCACAATAAAAAAAGGTGATGCCTACAAGAATGTCGAGAGCATTGTTTATTCCTGTTATTTAAAGGCATTTTGTCTTATGAATGAATGCAGATTTTGTCATGGCAACCAGTTACTAAAGATGGTCCTTCCAGTTAATTGAAGCGCTTTAATTTCTCTTTGAATCTTGGGTGACCATATTGCTTACAGCCTTACATATATAAGGCAACTATAGTTGGCCATTTGTGTAAGATAAACAGGGTTTCTGATCTTTTGTCTAGTTGCTATTTTTCTGATATATATATAGATATATTTATGTGTGTGTGTGTAGTGTGTACATATACACTGGCATTATCTTGAATTTATGTCGTCTTTTGTCATGCACAGAAAGACAGCCAATCAGATTTGTCTATGAACAACATGGCTTTTGACAGATCTATCTGTATTTGCTTATACGTTCATGTTTGTAAATTATGTATGGTATGTAAGGTGCCTTCTAATATATATGCATGTGTGTGTGTGTGTATGTGCTTGTTTCATTGTATGTATTTATGTATGTATGTGGGTGTATGTATTAGTCTGCTGTCCATGTCTAGCAACCATGTGGAGATATGTTCTGCTTCTGCACTTGAACTTCAGCTTGTCTTGTCTTCCGATGTGTTGGACCATCAGTGCTTTTGTGAGGTGCTTTAAAAAAAGAGCTATATTAATTATCTTGAGACATCTATATAAATAAAAATGAACTTTCCAATAGTTCGTAACATCGCCACGCTGAAAGTTACGCACCGATTCTTTTGAAAATTTTACAACACCTTCCATTCCCATACAGCCGTGTGTTAAGATTTTTTCACCCGAAAAAACGCAACCTTTTCCACAAAAAGTGAACTTTGCAATCCGTTCGCCCGCCATTTGCAAATTCAACACGTCCCACGCGGCTGCCAGATTTCATAAACGCGGTCTCCAAACACAGCAGACGAAACATGAATGAGGTCGCGTGCTGTGACGTCATAAGCGAGTCGCGATTAATTTACCAAAGAGGCCTTTTCAAAAAGCGGCCTTCAATCATTATTGGGCTTGGAATGGACGGTGCGACGGAGGAAAGGAGCGGAAAGAGCGGGACGAAGACGGTGGGAGGGAGCGGAGAGGGAGGGGAGGTGGAGGTCAAGGGGGAGGGGAAGGGGAGGGGGACGGAGGAGGAGGGGAATGGGAGGGGGAGGGGAGGGAGGAGGGGGAGGGAAAGGGAGGGGAGGCGGAGAGGAATGGGGAAGGGGAGTGGAATGGAGGGGAGGGGGAGGGGAGGGGAGGGGAGCCTCTTTTTGAGCCACATGCAGCAACGCATGGCCGGGTTCAGCTAGTATACAATAATTATATACATGCATGGTAACATGCATGCATTCAAAATTACATTCCTACATAGTACATAGCTTTATCTATCTATCTATCCATCCATCTATCCAAAATTACATTCCTACATAGTACATAGCTTTATCTATCTATCTATCCATCCATCTAATCTATCTTTCTATCTATCGATCCATCCATCCATCCATCCATACATCCATCTATCTTTCTATCTATCTATCTATCTATCTATCTATCTATCTGAGGAATTTATATTACTTACTTAGTACTTAGTCTTTCGCATGCAGGTCTGCACATCGGACAACGCACTTCTTCCACTCAATCCATCGTCATGAATTTATATAGCACCTCTTAAAGATGCGCTCTCGACCAAGACACGACCAAAGAGTTTGGTCTTGAGTAGTTTATAAAAGAAACAAGTACCATGGAAGGGATTGCAGAATGGATAATATTCCAAAGAGAGGGACCCACAATCGAGAAATCCCTATTCAGTCTGATGGCTGTGCGACAGTGTGCATGCATGTGCGACAGTGTGCGTGCATGTGTAACCACAAAGTCGACTCTAGAGACTGAGCGCAGAGAGGAGCGACCATCTAGCAAGTTGAAGTTAAAGTAAAGATTTCCCGTTAATAGACGGACACAATGCCCCGAACACAATGTCTGATGATGGAGGAGACCCTATAATGGATGCACTGCTGGACAGGGAGTCAGTGGAGGACATGTGTATGCAGTCAGACACTTATGTAGCACCTTCTAATTACGTGCGCTGTCAGAATCACTGCACACACATGCACACATGGACTGTTGGTCATTGGGACTGTTGATAATGTGGCTCTGTTGAAGATTCTTTCCGATCCAACGCTTGTTAATGTTCGTTGTGATGGTTGATTGATTTTCGAACAGCAGCTGTTCAAGCTCTATCACACGCCTAGCTGTCATTTGCATTAAAAATCCATGCACATTTTTATTCAATGCAGACGAGACTGCGTGAAATATTGCGAATTGGCATTCCGACTATCAGTTGACAAATAATTTAATAGTAAGTAGGTAAGTATGCAACCTCTGTTGGCCTATGCCAAGACAAGAGTACATGCATTGCATTATTATATAGAATTATTACTTACAGTGTATATACACAATGTATTGATTATATCGGGTGACTCTCGAACCCAATGGGTTCATGTTAATCTGGGTGTTCCTCAAGGTTCAGTTCTCGGACCTCTCCTATTTATTCTTTACACGGCTGACATCTCTTCTCTTTTTCCTATTTGTAGTGCTGCTGGCCATCTATTTGCTGATGATGTCCAGGCTTTTGTCCATGGTCCCTCATCTTCCCAGCTGCTGTTAGTTGCGCATATTGAATCGCTTACTAATCATCTCCACTCATGGATGTCTTCTAATCGCCTTTCGCTTAATAATTCAAAGACTCAATTCATCTGGCTAGGTACTCCCCAGCAGCTCCAGAAGCTTGATTTCATTCTGCTCTCTGAAAAATTCCCGCTGTTTTCCTTCTCTTCAAGTGTGCGGGATCTGGGTGTTGTACTTGATAGCTCACTTACCTTTACTGAGCATATTTCAAATGTGACACGCTCGTCATATTTTCATTTAAGACGTCTCAGAGTCATTCGTCGCTCTGTCTCCTCCTCCATCTTCACTACCTTAATTCATGCTTTTATATGCTCACGAATTGACTATTGCAATGCTCTCCTCATTGGTCTTCCTAAAGTTCGTCTTTCACCTATTCAGTCTGTTCTCAACTCAGCTGCTAGATTGATTGCCCGCCTTCCCAAGTACTCTCACATCTCTACCTTTATGTTTCATGAACTTCACTGGCTTCCTCTCCGTGCTCGCACACAATTCAAGATCCTCACTCTGATCTTAAAGGCTCAACGGGGTCTTGCACCAAAATATCTGACTAATGTTTTACTTCGTCCTCACTCGGCTTCCTCCCATCGTCCACTTCGTTCATCCAACAGATTCGACCTCTTGGTTCCTCGGTCTAGAACTACTATGGCTCAGTCTCGATCATTTGTCTCAATTGGTCCTTCTCTTTGGAATGCTCTTTCTCCTTCTGTTCGCTCTACACTTCTTTCTGGTAGTCTCTCTTCTGCTTTGTCTCTTCTCAAAACCTGTTTCTTCTCGCGGGGCCTTGCGCACTGGGAGCGCCTCTGAACGGTTCACCCTACTAGAGGCGCTTTATAAATGTTTAAATACAATACAATAGTATTACACATGAGGAAAAGCTTCACTGTTGCTGATCCATAAATTTCAGACCAGACAGGAGAGGGGGATTAGGGTAATGGTTAACATGCTGGCACGAATAACTCACGGACGCGGGATTGCTTGCTGCTACCCTTCCAAAGGTCACTCAACCTTCCAATCGGCAGATGGTGTTGGTAGAATGAGTAGTAGGACGTGAGGGGCGCCTTGTTGACTGCCGACAGTTTAATTCGAATCCTGTAATTAACACTATGAATTGTAATCATACTGTGCTGTGTGTGTTTGAAATAGACTACAAGACTAGATAATCTACGATATGAAATAGTCTTCCAGGCCACATGGACTACCATGCGTCCATGCCCCACTGGCACAGGTAGTGATTATACTCCCACAACCAGGTAGACTGATGCCTTGAGATTGATGTTGTGAATGCTTTTTGCCTGAGGTTTGCTCAAGGGATTCATTGTACGTCATATTCAGAAACACTTTCTCATCAGGTTGGTTGAGCAACTAGAATGCAGGAGTGCAAACAAATGAAAGTTTACAAGGGTCTTTAACTACATTCTTCTTATGGAACTCTTGATGTTTAAGCAAATTTTGATTTGAAAATCGAATTCAATTACTCTAAGCCAACTAGTCTCAATATCTAATCCAATCAATACTCTAAGCCAACTAGTCTGAGCAATATAAATCCAATTAGGGTATACTCTAAGCCAATTAGTCTCAATCTTGATTTCCCAATTTCCAAAGTCTTGTGGGAGAAGCACATGAAAATCCCAGGCATTTGAGTTGTTAGCTAAATTATGAAAGCCAAATGATAATGGTTGTATAGGTGTTGGCAAGATCATCCAAAAACAGTAAATTCCATATGGTTGACTACAAGCATCACAAAAGTTAACTTTTACACAGCACATCCCTAGGTATGCTTAAACGTTGCTTAGTTTACTAGCAAACCGCCTCAACTCAGCAAAAAATGCATTCCTTCGAAATGGAGATGTGGGAGCGACTGGGTGTGCCTACATCGGATCTTAACTCTGATGCGTGCATGACATCATTTGAACCAACAGATGAGAATTAAGTATTGTTGTTTCTAGTGTAGGATATGGCATGCATTGTCTCCATGGCTGTTGATGTTGCCATCCTTCTTTTGCCAGGCTTGGGACTGGCACTGCCAATGTAAATTCAGTGGCAACATTACATGTTGTTCTATAATGTGTTTTTTGTTCTTTCTTAGGAATGTCATAATTTTTTATGCGATGGCAGTTTTTGTGTATATGCATTATCTTGGGCTGTTTGCCTAAGCTTTGTGCACTCTATATGTGGCTAACAAAGTGCATCTGGTTAAACATTTCCCTATATCTCGACCAATCTGTTTGTTCCCTTGGCCCCTCAGTGGCACCGCATCGAACTATAATATAGCTTTGGTTGGTCCATCATTCTAGACCAGTCTTCCATCTTCCACTTATGAATGACCCATGTGTAGGTTCAGGAGTGAGGAGGCACTCTTGTGTTCACTCATGTGTACGTATACGTACATGCACGCACATGTACAATGTGTCATACACGCACATGTACAGATATTTATATGCTCACTTACACACAGGCATACTTATGCAGTGTGCATGCCTACTTAGGATGCATACATGTATACTAAAATTCATACACTTGCATACATGCATACGTATACACATGCACACAGAGAAAGAGAACTGTTGCAGCTGCTGCATCATATACTTTCATAGATATTCTCGCATCTCTTACTAGCACCCCATCTGAGTAGTCTATTCAAAGAGGGGAGCTATATAAATCTTTACACAAACACTGTACAATATGATTAAATTGAGTTTCTCTCATGATGAACAAAGTATAAGTGTCTTTGGATGATTGAAGCACACTGATGGTGGTCACATGACTGTCCAGCCAATAATAGCATTGAGCTGTAGACCTATTGTCTATTGTTGTACTGGTCAATATTGACCTGAAATGGAAAGTTCTGAGCCATGAATATGTCCTCTGATTGGTTGGTCCCAGCAGTGGTCCCAGCGCCGCCAATCAACCGCATTGTGGCATGTGACAACTGTAGGTCAGTGGAGAGTTTGGATGAAATCTGCCAATAAACTGTCACAATGATTGCAGCCACATACTTTGTGTGAGATAATTACGATGCATTATCCTATAATATTAGGTGATTCCACAATCCACATATAGGTAAGTTTGTATACGTGTACACACATTGTACCGTGTATAACACTGTAATATATATTATATACAATTACACATCTATATGACAGGCCAATTATAGCATTGTGTGTGTGTTTGTGTGTGTGTGTGCTGGCAGCATCCGGAGTAGATATTTTTTTACCAGGTGCTGTATATATTTAGTACATTGAATGAATGAATGAATTAATTAATTAATTATATGCATGACTGAATTAATGAAGGAATGAGTGAGCTAACAAAAGAGTGACTGAACGCATGAATAAATGAATGGGAAACAAAAGAATTACTGGTCTGGTATTGTTGTTTTTTTATGACACTGATAACAAAGATCTTTAGCGTCACCCTCATTCTTTATCCAAGCTTGGGACTGGCACTTTCAGAGTCCAAAGAGAGGCAGCATATGTATCCGCTAGACATTATTTGCGTGAGTGCCGGGCGTGACGGCTTAGCCTATAGGGGGAGGGGAGGGGGCATGGACCTCGGCATCATCGAGGGCCGTGGTCCATGAATAGCGCCACTTGGAATGTGGGTTAGCAGGAGAGAGAGAGAGAGTGATGGACTGGGAGGGAGGGAAGGAGGGCAGCCGGCGGCGGCGGCGGCGGCGGTGGGAGCGGTGGCGCATGGACCACGCGATGCATGAAAGACCTGCTTTGGTATCTGTGGAACAGTAAATAAGAGATGTGATCTGTTTGCAGACGCTTTTTTTAAATGATGAAACCGTGGCCGAATGGTCTGGCCTTTGCCCGTCGAATACTGAGGGGAGGGGAGAGGGTATTTTGGTGGGAAAGGGTAGTTTGTTACTTAGAGTGCTGTTGTAGTGCTATTTGATATCAGCTGTAATGTATATAACCTGTGTAATGTTTGTATAGTGTTTGTAAGTTTATAAAGAACTTCTTATAGGACATGCCAATCAGAGGTGCTTCCAGAATATTGACTAATCATTGGCAGCGTTGGTAGCAGAATGTTGTTCTAAGCGTTTTCTGCTTCAGATTCGGATGGTTGGGAGAATGTCTCATATTTATGACACTCCTTCGCCTTGGAATCTGGCTTTTTAATATTTGTATAAACATTTTTCTAATATTGTTCCGACACACCCATGGATTCTATTGTCTCTTTACTGCCTGTCTGTAATATACAGGGTGCGCCAAAAAAAAGTAATCCCCTACGGTTTTTAGCCCATATCTTGGCCAAAAATATTAATTTTTAAATGACATTTAACAGTCTTAAAGGCAATTCATATTTACGTACAATGGTTCAAATTTCATCAAAATATTTCAAACGGAACAAAAGTTATGCCACTTTTAGGGAGGCCACCCACCGTTTTTTGACGATTGAAAAACGAAACGCAACAAAAACTAGGTTTTCCCCCAATATCTTGGCCAAAAGTAAGAATTTAAATATGAAATTTTACAGGCGTAAGGATAATTCATATTTGCACATGATGGCCAGATTTCATTAAACTATTTCGAGCACAACAAAAGTTATACCACTTTTAGTGAGGCCACCCCCAATTTTTGACGATTCAAAGATGTAACGCAGTGAAAAGTAACAAACACACGATTTTATTAAGTCTCATCTCAAATAATAATAATAAGAAGTGTTGGCATTGGTTGTGGGCACATTGAACACACGTTGTGAAGCACAACCATGTTCATTTGACAACAGTTATTTGAGATGAGACAATAAAATCACGTTTTGTTACTTTTTGTTGCGTTACGTTTTTGAATCGTCAAAAAACGGTGGATGGCCTCTCTAAAAGAGGCATATCTTTTGTTCCGGTTGGAATATTCTGATGAAATTTGGCCATCATGTGTCAATATGAATTGTCCTAAAGCCTGTAAAGTTTCATTTCGAAATTCTTACTTCGGGCCAAGATATTGGCAAAAAACCTGGTTTTTGTTGCGTTTCGTTTTTGAATCGCCAAAAAACGGTGGGTGACCTCCTTAAAAGTAGCATAACTTTTGTTCTGTTTGAAATATTTTGATGAAATTTGAACCGTTGTACGTAAATATGATTTGTCTTTACGACTGTTAAATGTCATTTAAAAATCAATATTTTTGGCCAAGATATGGGCTAAAAACCGTAGGGGATTACTTTTTTTTGGCGCACCCTGTACACTATAGATCTATAGCCTAGGCCTTTGGTCAGTCTAATGGAAGATTTACATTGTTTGATTCATAGTTGTAAAAAAGGTTTTTTCGTTTTTTAAACATCGTTTTTCTCGTTTTTTATTTTTTCCATCGTTTTTTTATCGTTTTTTATTTTTTCTTTAACTTTATTTGTTCATAATTTACTTTCTGTTATTATTTTCCTTAATTTAATTTTTTCTGATATTCCTTCTGTTTTCCGCCAAATCTCAAGGATTCAGCCAACTAAAGTTATTATTTCATCGTTTAACATCATCATTTAAGAGATAGCCTGCGTGTAGTAGGTTCCTAATCAAGGTTTTCAGGGTTAACATGCGGTTTTAGATGTAGCAAAGTCAAACTCCGTTTCCGTTTTTATGGGTTTTTTGTCATTTTTTATTTCTTCGAAAAAAACGACGTTTTTACCGTTTTTCGTTTTTACATCTATGGTTTGATTAATTCTGGATGAAATTTGAGTGTGAATGATTTAACAAGTGTACATTGTAGTCTTGAATTATAACACAAGCAAGTATTAGCTTTGTAGATTCAATGACTGAATGAATCGTGAATGATGCTAAAAAGTTTTAAGTTGACCCCTATGACATTAACTATTGGTAGTTAACACAGAAAGGGAAACTGGACAATTAAGCTTTATCAATAATTGACAAGTACTGTGCAATTAGCAGCACCTATTTTGGGCTTTTTGACAGTGTAGGGTTTATGTCAAGGGGGTATGTCCTAGGCTATATATATCTGAGGGGCAGGGTTTGGTCCAGTGGCGTGGAGGGTGGGGTGTTTGTCCCTGGGTTAACATGCTGCTGTTTACACTCCCATAAATGTTTTATTCTAGTAAGGAGTACCTAGTATTTCTCAGTGTGATTTTACAACTTGTGTTAGTGGAGTGGTTGTAATTTCAGTGGATTGAAAATTCAGCTGTACATACTAAATTTAGATGTTTTTCCCATGTACTCTCGACTATCTGGACTATTTGTAATGTCATGTCGGAACAACACCAACAAGCTCATCTAGCCACTGCTTCAATGGTAATTGCAGTAATTACCATTTACCACCACTTGGTATGTAAATAGTGGCACTGTGGGTCTTCCAAATTGGTTTTATATTCGTTTATTAAGCACTCCCTTCACTTCTCTGCACAGGACTTATAATACTCTATGTGTTTGCTTCTATTAATTAGGCAGCGCACACTTTCTCTGTTGCTGGCCCTGTGGTCTGAAATAGGCTACCTACATACCTGCATCTGATGACACCTATCTTATTCTTAAAACCACTTTAACCGAGGTTGGGTCGGGAGTGCTCCTGAGTAGTAACCTTGAAGGTGCGTGATGTAAACCCTTGTAATGAATGATTAAAAAACCGGTTTGCAGACCGCCACCTGGTACATTGAGACTTGTATCAGAAGAAAGTTGGCCTAAGAAGGAGCAACCAGTACAATTAGGATTGAATCTTGGTTGTTGCTTTAGAAATGTGTGACATTGTAAATAACCAATTCAGACAAACTTGCAATCATCTTTAAATGAAAGAACTTAAAACTTTTGTGACGTGAGACAGTCTGCATCAATGAGAGTTGTTCTTTTGAGTTAAAAGGCCTAAAAGTGAAGTACATGAAAATCATTCCATGCTGGATCGTATGCAACTATAGGTCCTCCAGTTGTCAAACTTGCCTTTCAGTTGAGTTTGTCTCTAGGTGTTCCGTGAACTACTACAAAATCTTCGTGCATACATACATGCATAACTGCATACATGCATACACAATCATGCGTGCGTTCTTCAGGTTTAGGGATTTGAAATCTTTATATACTCAGTGCAGAGTACTCTGGTTATCAACTGCAGCATTGCTCTGCCCCTATACACTGGTAGTGCCAATCCCTAACCTGGATAAAGGAGGAGGGAAACATGAATGGCCCTTGCACCTGAATAGTTAAGCATTGCAGCCTAATGCTGCCCATTTATACTCTCGTGAATGCAACCGACTTGCTCATTGAGTTGTATGCTCATTGACCTACATGTGTGTGTAAGTAAGTAATCTCTATTGGCATGCTTTTATCTTATCTACAACCTTATATATGTTATATATATATATTATATTTAGCTGTTGCCATAATGCATGTAATGCTTGTAAGTTGAGAATAATAAAGCTGTTTATTTTATATGCGTTAGAAACTATTGTTTTGGCTGAATGTGGTTACCTGGTCTGTCATGAATGGTCTTCAGTTGCGCATTTTAAGATTTCGTGTAACTTGTCTGTTGTAGGTGATGTTGTGCTGAATAATCTCTATGTTAAGGAGAATCTACTGGTGAGTAACACGTTTCTTTACTATGCAAATTTATATAGTCATTGTATTCTATTGTGTTGTATTGTGCTTAATGATCTCTATGTTAAGGAGAATTGACTGGTGAGTATTAACGCGTCTTTACTATGCAAATCGAATTTCTAGTCATTTCCTTGTTTTTTATTGTGTTGAATCATTTGTATACATATCACCTATAGTAGTGTGAATCATTCAGAGTCACTTCCAGTGTGCAAGGCCCTGCAAGAAGCAACAGGTTTTGAGAAGAGAGAAGGAAGGAGAGAGACTGCCAGACAGAAGTGTAGAGCAAACGCAAGAAGAAAATGCATTTAAATAAGATTTCAGTTGTTGCTTTTGTGTTCACCAGAACAAGATCAAGAAAAAGTTTTCGGTGGCCCACGGTGTAAAAAAAGTTGGGATTACTTGTTTATTTAGGTGGAGCTGATGGAGCAGAAACGTCAAACCAAATTATACCCTGTTGAGATTTGACAGTCCAGAATGGTTGCCACCTCACTGTTGAGCATTTCCCAGCGTGTGCTCGTGCAAAATGAAGCTTCTTTGCACTAGAGATGCATTTAACAAACAGAAGTTGAATCTGCAAACAAAATAAGGATGGAAATAATTATTATGATCAACTGCACTGTTAAATTGTTAATGACTTGAGTGAATAAGACAAAACAAATACTTTGTGAACGCTTTGTTTTCTTGTAGGATGAGCTTGACTTGCCAATTCGAGTTCTCTATGGCAACATAGGTAAGACACTTCATGTGGCATTTGGTACAATATTTATTTATCTTTTATTATATTAATAATAATGATCATAATATTATTATTATTAAATTATTATTATTGCTATTGTTGTTATTGTTATGCATTTATGAAGTGCCATCTAACAGTCAACGAGATGTTGATCAGTTGTGAATGAAGTACTTGATCTACAAGTACTTGAAGTACTTGATCTACAAGTACTTGAAGTACTTGATCTAGGTCCATGAACAATAACAGTATCAGTAGGCTCAAACCTGATAACCCAAGGGTCATACACATTTGGCTACCATATGACACTGAGCTATTCTTTAACTGATTTTAGCGTTCTGCATTTGGAATACCATGTGTCCATCTACTTGCTCTCAGACTGTAGCTGGTAGTTAACGCTTCCTTCTCCTTTGCTTTTCTCAAAACATATTTTTTCTCTTGTTGCCTTGCAAACTGGAAGCTCCCCTGAACGGTTCACCATAATAGAGATGCTTTATAGATCTTTGAATACAATGCCGTACAATAAAAAAGCCTAGTAACCTGTTGGTATATTATGACTGATGTGCATACAATACATAGGCAGCAGTCTTTATTAATATCTCAAAACAAACAGCCCACGCAATTCCTGTTGTGCTATTCTGATTGTGATCTCTAACCCCCGCATGACCTACAACTGTTGATGTAAACAAACTCACATTGCAGCGTTTGCTCTTATCAATTGCAGGATGCTGTGCTGCAGTTATTGAGAGATACCTTCCTGTTCTATAGAGACTAATGATTTGTATAGCACTGTTATCAGAATGCACGATGGCAGGCTTTAGGTGAGCAATAGCGAGCAGTCCCTTAAGCTAGTCATAGGAGAAGCATGCATGGGCAAATTGGGCATGAAGTTTTAGTGACTTCATTTTCTCAGCCTCAGTTTATGAGCATGGGCGGCCAGTCCTTCCATTTTCTATTACCACTTTCATTTTCAGTTTTATTTTTATGTTAACTTTCCAGTACAGTAGCAGTTTTCCAGTTTAGTTTTATTTAAGGTTTTGTTTCAGTTCTCGGAACTTTTCAGTTTTAATTTAGTTCCGCAAACATTCAAAAGAAACAATTCACGTCAAAAAGTAGCCCAAAAGTCGTGAGACGAGCAACTGCATGAAGACACGAATAAACTTGTCAATGTAAATGCTTTGCCAGTGACTCATAAGATACGTGCTTGAAGCAATAATATTGATCATATAAAAGTTAGAGTGGGACTGCTTAGTGCTACTGTACTGTAGACTAGTTTCGTCCTGCATATACAGCATGTAGGTATTTATCATTAGGTTATCTACAGGACACAAGAATAGTAGAACTCTATGAAACAATGACCTATTAAAATAATGCCTGGTCAGTGGTCACCCTGATTCACAGTGCAACCAAAAAGCTAGGGTATGTGGTCGGTCCAACTGTTGTGAGTAGCTTACAAATTTGGTATTGCTCTCACGGTATGAGCTCCTTGTTCTGCCTCTACCTTAATGTGCTTGAAAACCATTTGGTTTGATTTTGGTTTTCCATAGTTAGATCGGGTTAGGAAGAGAGTAAAGATACACTATATATACATGTAAGTGTGGTTAATTAAAGGTTCCGTTGTATACAGAGCTACAATACACACATGTGTGCCGCATGCGTACATCTTGATATCTAGCTTTGACATACATACATTATCCATTCTATGAACTTGCACAGCACCTATTCAAGAAAGCTACTCAGGGTCGCTCCCTGCCCAGCCACTGCAAAAGAAAAGAGATGAGAGATTTATAAAAACGTTTGTCTGGTAAGATGTAATATTCGCAGCTTTGAAGCTAGCTCATTCCAGATGGACGGCCCTACAACTGAGAAAGCTCGGCATTGCCTGACAGCTAAGCTAGCCTGTGGAACTATAGTAGTTGTCCCTTCACAGCAGAGCGAAGAGCCCAATGCTCTGCAACGTCAGAGACTGGGTGACAGAGATGATGTAGTTAAGATGGAGCGCAACGAAGGATGCAGCGTGAAATCAGAGCAGCAACCCATACGAGATATGTTGGCCTACAATCAGCACAACACATCATGCATGTGGGCAGAGACAGAGGCAACATATGTTCAATGCAAATACATGCACTACTTTTAATTAGAGTCACTTCGTTATATCAACACAAGGATGCGCATTATTGCGCAGGCAACATGATTTCCATTGTAACTCAGCGTACATCACAGCTTATGAGATCCGGTTTTAGCACTCTTTGCATGGGTGGCAGAGACAGGCCAATAATTATTATGTTAATGAAGAGTAGAAGCAATGCTACCGATGTTTTTTGTAGTTAATCGGCGTTAAAGGGCGAGACCATAAATTAGAATAATCGCTGGTAATAATTAATCGTTGGTCTTGTATTCATGAGGCAGATCATGTGATGATTGTTAATGTGCTTGGATCATGTGGTGATTGTTAATGTGCTTTGATCATGTGGTGATTGTTAATGTGCTTTGATCATGTGGTGTGTGTTGATCATCAGTTGATGTATCATGTACTACCTTATTGTACCATTGTCGGCTGTCTTCTGAATCCTTGCTGCCATCATCCTATTTTGTCATCATCTCTTTTTTATGTTGTCTTTGTTGTCATCTTGATAGTCCTGCAGATTTGAAGAAGAAGAATGAGGTGGAGGAAGAAGAGGATCTAGGAAGAGGGAGAGTAGGAGGAGGAGGAGGAGGGAGAAGGAGGGGAGAAGGTGAGAAGAAGGAGGATGAGGAAGTGGAGAAGAGCATTTTCTTAAGCTCCCTTGAGAGGCAGCCATAGGTATGCACTAATAGCACTATGCAGTGTTAGCGACTTCATTTTCTTAGCCTTGGCATATATTAAGGACAGGTGACCAGTCATATCTCTCTTGTCATCTCATCATCCCAATGACATTAGCATGGTCAGTGTACTCATTTCAGCTCAGCTGGTTGGGGGGATGCTTGTGGAGCAGAAATCTCAGCCCAGGTTTTTATTCTCGTGGCATTTAACGTGGCAATTGACAGCCCAGTGCGCTAACCACAACACAATTGAGCACCGTTATATGTTTGAGGAAATGTTTGGAATATGCAAAATCGGATATCAAGAACATGGATATATTTCATGGAAGTTTCTAATGCAAATTTTTCAGTTTCACTTTCTGTATCATTAGTTTCATTAGTGCAGAGAAAGTTAGTTTAAAAAAATAGTTGTCAATTTTCCAAAGGGGTGGGAGTCAAGCAGGCAAATTTATGTGGTTACTGTTTATCATTAATTAGATCAGCTTTCATTTGATTGGTTGATGAATGCTGAACTTTTATCTGGTCAATGATTGGAGCAATAAATGGGTCGGCTTTTTTGTGATTGGTGGCCATCTTTTATGGGTCATCTGGGGCCTTTGGTCATTTATGGGTGATGCACAGATGACCCTCTGTGATATTGTGATACTGTGATATTGTGATACTGTGACTGATGGAATTTTGTCATGGGTGGTTCGACCTACGCTGCTGACCTATTGATCAGCTGCAGGACAGTTGCAGATCTCTGTAATGGAAGATCATTCTGTCTGTCTGTCTGTTTGTCTGTGTGCATGTCTGTCTTTCCTTTAGTCTTTGGTTGTGTGATTGTATGTCTCTTTGTTTGTCTGTCTGCCTGCCTGCCTCTATTGCTGTCTTGTTGACTGTCTCGGAGTTTTTGTGTTTGCCATTAGGTTTTCTCTAAGTTGTGTTTTGTATATTAAATGCTATATATATATATATATATATTTATATATTTTAAAAAAATGTTTTCCTCTTTGTTTGTGTGTGTCTGTGCATGCTTCAGCATGTATGTTTTACTAGCTGTGTGTCTTTGTACATGTGTGTCTTTGTACTTGTGTGTCTTTTTACTTGTGTGTCTTTGCACATGTGTGTCTTTGTACATGTGTGTCTTTGTGCATGTGTGTCTGTACATGTGTGTCTTTGTACATGTGTGTCTTTGTACATGTGTGTCTTTGTGCATGTGTGTCTTTGTACATGTGCGTCTTTGTACATGTGTGTCTTTGTGCATGTGTGTCTGTACATGTGTGTCTTTGTACATGTGTGTCTTTGTACATGTGTGTCTGTGCATGTGTGTCTTTATACATGTGTGTCTTTGTACATGTGCGTCTTTGTACATGTGTGTCTTTGTGCATGTGTGTCTGTACATGTGTGTCTTTGTACATGTGTGTCTTTGTACATGTGTGTCTGTGCATGTGTGTCTTTATACATGTGTGTCTTTGTGCATGTGTGTCTTTGTACATATGTGTCTGTACATGTGTGTCTGTACATGTGCGTCTTTGTACATGTGTGTCTGTACATGTGCGACTGTGCGTCTTTGTACATGTGTGTCTTTGTGCATGTGTGTCTGTACATGTGTGTCTTTGTACATGTGTGTCTTTGTACATGTGTGTCTGTGCATGTGTGTCTTTATACATGTGTGTCTGTACATGTGCATCTTTGTACATGTGTGTCTGTGCATGTGTGTCTTTGTACATGTGCATCTTTGTACATGTGTGTCTGTGCATGTGTGTCTTTGTACATGTGTGTCTTTGTACTTGTTCCTTTGTGCTTATGTATTTTCCTGTGTGATACGCTTGTGTTAAGTTGTGTATGATCTGATAGATGTGTCTACATGCATACGTTGTTTGTCTTCCTCGGTCTGCCTGCGTGTATCTCTCTATATATCTGTGCGTGTTGCTTCTGTCCGTTGTTCTGCTGTTATTTTTGGCTATTGATTGCGTGGGCTTTCTGGAGTACGCCCTGGATGCGGTAGTGGAGGGTGCAATATATGGCCGGTGATGCTGCGGTTGCTGCTGCTACGGTTGCTGCTGCTGCTGTTGCCTCTGGTGATGATGGTGATGGTTGTTCTTTCGGTGCTGCCATTAAATCGCTCTGGCTATTCATTCGCTTCTATTGTCTCCATCATCTGTTGATTGAGTCGTTTGTCGATGCGATGCCATGCACGATTAGGCTGATAATAGCCGATGATGTTGGACAGGTCGGAAATTGACTGAAAGTGGGGGCTTTGTGTAGTGATATCCTAATGCCTGCCTTTGTATGTGTGTGTATGTGTGTGTGGTTATGTGTGTCTGTCTGCTTGCCTGTCTTTCTGTTTCTGTGTCAATTTGTCTATGTTCCTATTAAGTGTGTGCTTGTGTGTGTCCAACTGTCCATCTGCCTCATTGAGTGTGTGCATATGTGTCTGTCTTGCTATTTTTATGTTTGAATGTCTGTCTCTTTGTCTCTTTTTTTGTCTGCTTCTGTGGTTATGCCTGTATCCTTCTGCCTGTCTTTCTACCTCTCTGTCTGTTTGTCCTATTTGGTGCTTCTCTTAAATATGTTCTTGTGCATCATTATCACTCCATGGCTACAGATAATAGTGTTCTGTTGTCTTAGTCTCTGTATGTCTCTCTATCTTGTATCTCCACGTATAGTGTTTGTCTGTCTCTCTGTGTGCTTGTATCATTGAGTCCTTCAGCTTCCCCAATGTTCAGTCCTTGTTTGATACCTACTCGACTTTATGACATCATCATCATGTGGCGTCATCGCTTCCTGTTGTCTCACGCCATCTGGTGAATGATGATGGTCGGTGCAAATATTGTCTCCATGAATTGCTTTCATCTTTTATGTAGGTTGAGAGCTTCTTTGGCCGTCATTATTAGTCCGAGTCTTATTATTAGGTCCTAAATGACCAGTCTCTCTGTCCAACCACGAACCATTATATTATATATACATGTGTGTGTGTCTGTCTGTCTGTCTGTCTGTCTGCCTGCCTGTCTGTCTGTCTGTCTAATTATAGGGGGAGTCCATTACGTAGCTGGACTTCAATAAATGGAGTTTTTATGGCACATGAAAGTATGATCCGAGCACAGTCATCACATGTCTTGGTCTGTTGGTGTTGCTGTGTCTGTCTGCTTGCCTGTCTCTCTGTATATATGAGTGTGTGTGTATGTGCTAATTGTGTTTGAACGTGTATACGTGTAAGTGCACATGTGCGTGCGTGTGTGTGTGTGTGTGTATATATGTGTGTCATTTGATTGCTTAATGAAAGTTGTCAAGTGGTACTAATTAAAAACTGTGTAATTGTGTGTTCTTTCTTTGCATGTGTTGATGTCGTTGTCGTTGTTGTTGTGTAGGTCAGTTGAAGTTGAAGATTCCATGGAAGAATCTCTACACAGAACCAACGATTGCTGTTCTTGATGGACTTTACATCATCGCAGTTCCTAACTCCAGTCAGTCATCATACTCCTACTCAACCCTTTCAAACCATCAACCAATATTTATTCTTAAATTTTTTAAAATCAAATTAATTCTGTTCATTTACTTATATGCTTGGCAACAACTATTGTAGAGTAAAACTATAACCATGAATCATAGGAGTTCAGATCATGGCATAATTTAAAGTTTTTGCTTGCCATATGGAAGTGAGTCACAGATATATGTCTGGTTTTGCCTTCTGACGTGGCAGAAAGAAGTTTTGCTTTTTAAATCACCAAAGCTGGTTTTGAGTGATTGTGAAGATTTTTGCTGCACATTGTTGCACTTACTTGATAGATAGTTTGAATGACAGATGGATAAATTCATATATATATGCCGAGAGTTTTACATCGACTCATGTAGACTTCTATTGTCTTTTGTTGTGTCGTTTTAAAGTTTGAGACTTTTCTTTTGCTTTGCTTATAAATGTTTTATAGGTTGACTGTCGTCATTTATTATTGACAGCAAACTCAATGGCTTTCGAACAAGTCATTAAAAATGCCCCTAAACATGACACTGTGAACGATTTTGGGTCAGACTTCTCGCTTATACCTACCTCTGTGATTTTACCTGGCAGCCTATCTCTGCTACCACATGATGTCCGCTCCACTCTTTAGGTCATCATGACCTTCCAGTAACTTGGTCTGGAACCCGACACAGTTCAGCATTGTGCCTATATAATGCACATTGGCCCTTTTAACTGTAGAATGAGCTTCCTGCAATAACTTAGGCTGAGATCTTATCTTGAGACGTTACTGTTTCTGCCCAATCTCTTGCAACTTTTCTTTTTTGATTCTTTGCAATGAAACCTCTGATTACGTTTACTGTGAGAGACACTTTATAAGTCCACCATAAATAGAATAGAATTGATAAAATCTTCCACCTTCCTGTTGAGTATTCTTGTCCCAATGATACCTGTCAAAGAGCATTCCCACTATGTTATCACTCCTGTCTCTGGCAACTGTGTTAAGAACTTCCCTTGAACATCTCTGACGCAATGCTCATGAATGAAGTGGTGCTGTGCATGCAGCTTCAGAGAAGCGCTTTAGGGAATTGACGTTTATAATTAGACTTTACTGATGGTTCCACTTTCGTTGTTTGTAAATTGTATTGTCTTTGTTGACAGGCATTGTCTACGATGACGCGAAGGAACAGAAGAACGCGTGGGATACGAAGCAGAAGGAGTTGGCGAGAATCGAAGAAGCGAAGAAGAGAGAGGCAGAGAAAGGTTGGTTAATAATTAATGTCAATTGTCTAACACAGAGATCTAAAATTATTTAGAATTATTGATTGGTTTTGATTTCATTTAATTAATGCAACTGTGCTTTTGACTCACTTTTTGCAAATATATGATGTATTGAGGCCGAAAAGGGGATTTTTTAACCAGGTAGAGAGAGCTTAAATTTTATTTGCGATTTGCTGCTAAAATATTTTTCTATGTTTTTCATTTGCAAGCATGACTTTCTTAGGATATTTATGGAAACTGTTGACATGTCCATTCCTGATACGTGGTCCCTTTTCTTGGCCGATGTCACATATGGACCTCTTCTCAGGACTGATCAAGAGATAAATTATGGTCTCCTAGACAGAGCAGTCATGCTCTCTTAAACTATCATACTTGTTTAATGAGAAACAGATTCTTAGAAACAAATTGAAGTGATAAACTTGAAGTGATAAGATTGAAGTGATAAAAGTGGAGATACAGCCTACAATTTTCAGTTGATTAACTTGAATTTTAAACTGATTTTAGTCAGTGGTAAAAGTGTAAAAAAATAAGTGCCTGGACACTCCTTACCTTTCCAAAAAAAGTACCAGGACGACCCTTACATTTTCAAGTGTGCTGGCCAAATAAGTGGCAGGACGACATAGAGATTTGAAAATAAATGCCAGGACGCCGTCCATGACCGTGCTGCCACACTTTAAGCCCTGACTTTAGTTTGAACATATTTTCTCTGCAATATTACATTTAAAACAGCATAAACTTAATCATAAACTTTTCTATATATTGACTAACTAAAAGTCGTCTTCTGCCCTTCTCAGCGGTCCTGCTTCTTCTGAGTGTGGCGTAAAATGGTTTGTTGGTGCTATGAATGGTTGTTTTACAGATCAGACAAAGGACCCGAAGCAAGACACGTTTGTTGAGAAGTTGATCACAAATGTGATAAAGAATCTCGAAGTGAAGGTGACCAACATCCACGTCCGATACGAAGACTCGTACACGAATCCTGCGAAACCATTCTCCATCGGTGTTACGCTACGTGAACTCTCCTGTCAGGTACGGTGGCTGTGGCACCAGCCATGGTGGTGATGTTTGTGTTGATGGTGGTGGTGATAGTGGTGGTGACTTGTTATGATGGCAGTTATGGTGATGATAGTGCTGGAGCTGGTAGTGACTGTAATGGTGGCAGTTGTGATGGTGATATTGGCACTGACAGTGGTGTGATATTGGTACTGTGGTCATAGTGCCGGTAATCATCACAGTGGTACTGACAGTGGTGGTGATAGTGGTAGTATAGTAGTAGTGATGATGAATTTGAATATGATGACAATGAAGTTGATGAGGAACAACAAATTCTCTTTACACAGTTAAATACACACAATTGCAGACAGAGCTGTGGAAGTCACCATTGGTGGTCACTCACACACACATTAGGGTGGTCGTTAGAAATGAAAGTTGGAATCTACTGTTCTCCAAGTTTCCATTTGGTGCCATTCCATCCAGAAACATCACACAAAAAGTTGTGAGAGAAAATATTATTATTTAGGACTTGCGCAACACCATCGAAGTTTCACCATGTACAAAAGAAGCGAAAACTTGCATTGCAAGCATAATAAACCATGCATCCTCAAATCAGAGTTCAATACAATGTGACTATACTATTGCATACATGATTACTAATGATTATACTGTTTGGTGATCAAGATTGCAATTATTATTATTGCTGCTTAGGTATTTAATCAATGTCAATGTGACCTTGAAGACTCTGCGGCACTCTCTTTTTTTGTGTGCTGAGAACGAGTTGCGATGTTCTTCTACAACTTCTGATATAAATTGTTTTTGTTGTTCATTCCCTGTACTTGAGGCATTGAAATGCTGAATAAGGGTGACACCTCGCTCAGCTAGATCACTGATAACCTTTATGGATCTCCAGCTTGTCGAGCTCTTCATGCAGTCTTCATGCTTTATCCGACCGCTTAACTGGATCGTGTTCCAGAAGTGCATCTAGTAGTTTGAAATAGCAACATCCTCAAGCAGTAAATTGCTCTCGTCGTCCATTTAGGCTACTGTTGTTGAGGGGTTTGCAGCCGATGCTAGCTTCTTTAAACATTGCCGGTCTTCAGCTTCCAGATATGCTCAGTCTCCTGAGTTGGAACTTTGTCAAAGAAGCTGCTTAGTAGTCTGAGTGATAATTTCCCTGATGCCAAGTTTTTCACGCTTATGATGATGGAGCAGTACTTTGAGCAGTTCTCTGCTAGAACGTCTCTTCAAGATGGGAGCTTGGAACCTTTTAAGCTCTCCTCTGTCCTCTAGCATGCGATATTACCGCTAACGCTATTGTATTCGGCATCGCCTTCTCACTATTAGATGCAGACATTTAAATAATGCCCCTATAATGCTGTATATGTTAATAATAATTATGCATGGCGTTGTTGGAAACAAGTTCAGCAATGAACAAGCAAAGCATGTTCAAGTGGTGAAGACAAAAACATGTCTGTAAGCCGATACAACAGGTCGAACAGGAAGGGAGAGCAAGGATATCGTTGTTTGGAACACAAACAAATACATAGAACCTTTGCATCATAACACTGTAAGCTTATAGGGCCTAATACATGATAAATTCTACAATGAATGAGATACTATACAGCCTAAGATATAATAATAGGCCTAATGTATGTAAGACTATGTGTATTGTGTACGGTAGTGCATTGATGACTTGGAATGTAACTAATAAAAGATCATAGCATTGGACAGAATATATCTTTTTCGCAGGAATTCCCTCACTTGTCAATTACCGCTAAAATGTTCATAAAAACAGATAATTAGCAATCACTGATGACAAAAACATTGTAGAATATAATTTTCAGCTGTGCCTAAGTAAAAATCATAAAGTATTTCTGTCAGAAAACTATAATTCTAAGACTTTGAAGTAAATAATACTTATGCTCAAAATTACGACAAATATTTGTAAAATACTAAACTTCAACGGCGTTGCGCAAGTCCTAAATATTTTTCAATTCTGATAATTTTTAGGCTACATAGGTTTTAGACCAAGTGGCACGGAATGGCGGGTTGGAGAAATATGAGATCTTAAGTTGAAAATTTTCTATTAGAGATGCAACCACCCTAACACACATAGCTCCCAAACAATTGTCATGAATGTGGGAGAGTACCCTAATTTTTTTTTTCATCCTTAGCTTAAAGCTGTCACCTAACAATTTTTTTATGGTTTTCTATTTTAGACAACGGATGCAAACTGGAAAATAGCGATCATCAAAGAGGCTGCATCTATTATTTACAAGGTGAGTCATGACTCGCAACGAGTCAGTCTGAGCAGCACTGATGTTTCAATGTCGTTCAGTTGTAAAGTCAGACATTGGCTAAAAGATGTCGTGCTATCTTGTGCGTGGACACTGTTACTGTTCGAATGATGCTTAGTCATTTAGATAGTGATGCTTAATAAATGCATGATGATGGTCGTGTTCATGATCATGCTCAACAATTCCTTCTTTTTTCTCAAGACCCGCTTCTTCTTGTGGGGTCTTGTGCACTGGGAGCACTTCTGATCGGTTCACCCTGCTAGAGGTGCTTTAAAAATGCTCAAATTCAGTACAAATGCAATACAATCTTGAAGGGATCATTTTTTTCATGTTTGCGTTGAGTGATTGATTCTGATGGCATTCTCAAGTTGTGCTGCTATACACAGTTTTCAGCTTGTGATTAGAATTTTTCAGTATACTTTTTGTACTTGTGCTTTTGAATCTTTCGAAATTCGTGAATATTGTTCGTCAATTTCTGGTAATTTCTGGTCTTTCTGTGGTCAAGTTCTGGTCATTTGTTTGTTAATTTCTGGTAATTTCTTGTTGTCATCTTGTCAATTTCCATTGCAACAGTTGCTGAAATTGGACAGTCTGTCGCTGTATTGGAACATTTCTGCAACGCGTTATCTCGGCCGAGACCGTGTCAGCCTCCAGTCAATGCTGAAGCAGAACATCGTTGCAGATGCTAAAGGCACCGACTACCAATACAGTAAGAAGACAGACCGTGAATGGGCCCCACAGGAGTTACTACATCTGCCTTTTACTGAAACATTTAAAAAAAACTCAAAACTGTGTTTTTCTGCCGTGCTGAAGTCTAGGAGTGCTTCTCTGTAGCTCCCTTGAAGAAGCGATATATAAATGACTGAATCAATGATTGATTCAAGGATCAACACGTTTTGTCCTAAAGTTATGTGCATGCATGTGTGCATGGTCTTTCGTCAGTAGTCATTTGTTCTCGTTTTCTAGATCTATCATTTATTGACTCAATGGTGTTCAATGTCTCGTTTCCTTTAACCCTTTACCCGTTAATTTTTAAATTTTAAGCCCGTTTTCAGCGGATTTTCTCGGGGCAAACACGTAAAAGATTAATGTCATTGTTTCTTGATATGTTGTATGTTGAAATGGTAAAGTTTAGTTAATCTAATAATTCAATTGATTATTGGGTGTCGCTAGTTAGCAGGATTTTTTTTACCCCTCTCCCTTTTGTTGTAACAGAGTGACAATGATATGTAAAATTGACTTACACGTTTAATTTGATTGCAAAATGAATCATATTGATTGATTGAATAGTAATAACAGTAACCACATTAATTATTAATAATTAATTAATTAGTTATCAGATTGAATGTATTGTTTTTTGTTTGACGTTGTGTAGTGATTGAACCAATGACATCAAACGCACATCTACGGCTGCACACGAAACCAGAACAGGACAGCTTCTCACTGCCGAAGATTCTGCTGAACGTTCTGTTTGAGGAAATAGCAGTTGCACTACGCAAGAATCAGGTGACCTCTTCTTATACAGCTTTTATTTGTCTGAAAACTATCTGAGAATTGTGAATTAGTAACAAATATATTTTTGTAGCACCATATTTTTGGACCAAAAGCACGCCATTATTTATTTTTGTGGTTGGGAGTGTTCCTGGTAGTCATCTTGAAGGAGTGCTATATAAATCCTTTTAATGAAATTTTAGTTAATGAATGAATAAATAGTAGACATTTGTTGATGAATTAAATTTGTAATAATGGTGAGAATATTTATTTTCTAAACAGTTTCAAGTGCTTATGGAATTCCTTGAGTCTTTTGAAAGGATGCAACTGGCCAGCAAGTATCGCAAATATCATCCAAACGCTCCTCGAAAAGGCAACTACAAAACATGGTAGGTTTGCTCGACAGCCAATTAATTCTGAAACAGCGGAAAATTGCACTTGGCTTTGAATCGTA
This sequence comes from Lumbricus rubellus, assembly GCA_945859605.1. Taxonomy (NCBI): domain Eukaryota; kingdom Metazoa; phylum Annelida; class Clitellata; order Crassiclitellata; family Lumbricidae; genus Lumbricus; species Lumbricus rubellus. The sequence goes on along the minus strand of OX243811.1, from coordinate 66,071,959 downwards.
ATTGCAACTGTTTATATAGCTCACAATGTCACTGTCTGATCTCCCCACCGCTAGTGTACGGTAAGTGTACTCATTATAGCTGAGCTGACTAGAGGCGTGTGTGGAGTGTGAAATTTTTCGACAATTGGTATGGATGATGACTCTACCTAACTATATGCAAAAGCTGTTATACGCTTCATCTTGCTCATTTGCTCTGCTTATCATCTTGATCTTCTGTATTCTCAGGGCTAGGACTGCTCTGTCACAGAATCAGACATTTCCTGTGATGTTTTCACCATATTAAGGAATCATTTTCTTCCCATCCCTCACTATGGGCTGAACATGTTTTCCTCGTCAGTCTCTCAACTTTAAAAGCATTTCTTTTCCCCAGGTTTCTATGACGAATTGCAAATTTTCTGTGAGAAGCACTATATGTATATGTCTACAGTTACGATACAATACGATATATTAATACGCGTGATTTCATTGTGTGACATTGTAATCTGCATGATTGTTTGAACAGGTGGCGCTTTGCATACACGTGCATTCTTGAGGAGACGGTGAGGCGTCGACGTAAGATGTGGTCGTGGTCAAACATCAGTCGCCATCGAGCACTCTGCAAGGAATATCGTGGTCTCTACAAGACGAAACTCTTGACGTCCAAACCTCCGTCAGATCTCGTCGCTAAAATTGAGGTCAGAAACATCAATTGGTGTTTGAATTCATTTCTTGTGATTTTATCGTACAGATTCTTTGGATATAAAGGAACACCCCAAGGAGTCCCACTTAAATAGAGCAACCTATTTATCTTAGAAGCAATCTCATGACCAGTATAAAACATTTATCTCAAGAAGCTATTCTGTTTCTTTGTGTGCAATGTCAATTTCAATATCTCTAAATCAATAAATGATTGATTGAATAATTTGGGGACATTAAACTCTTGTATGTTAAACGAAATAGCACATTACCCAGGAGCATGTTAGTGATTCCACCCTGTTTAATGTATACTTGTAAATATCTGGTTTCGGTGAATGTTTCTTAGAAATGTGAGAAAGAGCTTGACGTTATGAACATCACGTTGATGCGACAACAAGCAGATCTCGAGGTAAACTAACCATTTCATTGTATTCATTTCTATGCTTGTGTGTGTGTGTGTGCTGTGTTGTGTTGTTTTTTTTGGTTACTTATTTCTCAGGAAATCGATTGTATCTTCGTTTAGTTTAGAACTAACACAGCACAGTATGATTACGTACAATCAGTGATTCGATGATTACAAGTTCATGCATGAGGTGAATTTAACTGTCTGCAGTGATGCACGGCAAACATCATTTTGTCAACATCATCATCATCATCATCATCTGTGAAATGGAAGACTTGGTCCAGTGACCTTTTCGACGTGCATTGATCAGAAGCAAGCGGTTGTTGATTTGAAAATCAAATGCATCAGAACTTAAATTGTGCAGCTGTAAATGTATTGCAGAAAGAAAATCAGCCGATGCTTATCTGTTTGTTGGTCTTAACCTTTTCGTTACTGCCCCCAGTGGGAACCGCCGTACTAACGCCATAGAGATGCATTTATATTAATTACTAGCTGGGGTAACCGGCGTTGCCCGGGAAATTTAGGAATAGACCCGCTCAGGCCACAACCAAACCACACCCCACCTCCACCCAACCCCGTACAGCACCCCTTCCATCCGTTCCCGCTTCACCCCTCCACCCCATCCTCACCACACCCCCACCTCCACCCCAAAACCCCCACCCCACCCCGTACACCCACACCTCCACCCGCCCCCGCTTCACACCTCCACCCCTCCACCACCCCCACCCTCACCACACCCCGTTCACCCGCCCCATGCCACTCATTTCACCCACCCACACCACACCTCCACCCCACCTTGTACACCCCACCCCCTTCCATCCATTATTTATATGTATTTATTTATATGTATTTATATTAATTATTATTATTATTATATTATTAAGATTTTTTATTTTTTTAAAATTTTATCTGAATATTTTATATATACATCGTATATATTAGCCAATATATATATTATATATAAATATATTATGTATTATGTGTTTTTATTTATATGTATTTATTTATTTATTTATATGCATAATTATATGCCACCGTAGAGATGTATTTTTTACCATAGATATGTATTTTTTTTAGCATAGACATTTATTTCTTTATAAAGTGCACTTGTTGACAACCAACGACATCTCTACACACTGCTAAGGGGTCTTCACACAGTACTAGGAACACATTATAACTCATTCCTTATATCCCGGCGCCGCGCCGGTATACGTACGGCGGCATGTTTTAATATCCCGGCGCGGCGCCGGGATACGAGGCGAAAAGGTTAATACATCTATGGTAGATTGTGTGCATGTGAGACCTGTGTGCTCAAATGTAGAGTGGTTTAGAGTGAGTTTCTTACTTGAGACTCGCTATCATTGGATTACCAACCGAGTGAGCATGATATCGAATGGAACTTGATGCTGGACACTGAAGAACAATTGAGGATGAGGTGACTGAGGGTCAGGCAACTGGGACGTGGTGGTGTAGTGGTGTCGTCGTTGCCTTGGAACCGGAAGGTTCAAGGTTCGAATCCACCTCGCCGCGTAAGGACCTTGGGCAAGTCCTTCACTCAAAATTGCTCAGTGCTTCGGCGTGAAACTCCTGTGCAGTGTCCACTCTGCATTCAGGAGCGCCTCTGAGTAGAGAGAGCTTGAAGGGGCGCTATAACAAGTGCACATACAAACAAACTGACATCGGCCACATACCTAAATATGCCTCTATCTCTGCCTATATGCGTGACGTTCTCCACTGGCCTAATTTTTCTCATCTCCTACTGAGTTGCTCTGCTTGTTTTCCAGTGTCTTCTTTGCTGTGTTCCATCAAGGTTATCTGATATTTGTCAACCTGTGAAGTGAAGTGAAGCGGAGTAACTCAATCAAATTTGTTGCTGGGGTCGTCACAACTTTGGAAATGTTGCCAATCGGTCACTGCACTAGAAAAGGTTGAGAAGCGCTGGCCTCTAGAGGCTAAGCTTCCCTGCTTTTATAATATGCTAAAATCTTACTTTGTTTAGCTGTGGCTGGGCTGGGAGCGCCTCTGAGTAGGTCTCTTGATGAGGCACTATATAAATTCTCTGAAGGAATGAATGAATGATGTAATGAATCCTTTGGAGCCGAGATCTCACTGAGATCTCACAGGTGTTGTGTGAAGTTAACGAATTCTTAATCATGTTTCTTCAAAGGTGAAGCGACATCATGCTCAACGAAAGGTTATGCTTCAGTAGTTAAGACCTCTTCTTGACTGCCCACCATTTTATATATATATATATATATATATATATATATATATTATATCCATATCAATGTTTTGCTTAATACTTCAACAGAGAACTTCATCAACAGATTGTCTAGTCAGCATATCTTCAATAGCTAGTTATGATCTACTCCTCACTAACTATGCATGCAAATAATAAATTTAAATGATTTTTCGTTAATTGTGTGAAATAACCCGCTTTACTGACAAATTCATCTTCAATATTTATTACCCTATTCTTTTCTAACCACTTCACTAGGATCATGTACATTTTAATATTTCTTCATGAAATGTAAAATGAAGGCTTTAATATCAACAGACTAGATGTTTGTACACGCTTTCGCACAGGTTATCTCTACGTAATATATATCATTCATTTATCATTCCTGCTTGATTTGGATAATTATCCCCAATTTCGGATGATCGTGCTTTGACTGTTAATCATTGGATGTACCAGATTCCCCTCCATTGCGTAACATTTCTTGTCACTCCTGCGCATGAGATTTGGTGCAAACTGCAGATGTCTGTATCTCACAATTTGAATGAGTTACTAAGCTCAAAACAGTTATATTGACGTAGAAATTTGCTGGAAACATTCAATACAAATTTCGTATTGCTGCAGTATTGCATTCACAAATTTTTAGATGGGCATGCAAATATATATTGATATTTAGAGGTTGGATTGTTATGTAAAATCATATTCAGTAGTTAAAGTCTATTCTTGACTAACCAACTCTGATGCATTTTAATGTTTTATTTTCATAAGATGTGAAATGAATGTTTTATCAGCGGTTTGTTATGCAGAAGTGTCTTAGATATTTAAGACCTGTTTTTTATTCACCAGCTTTTGTACATTTAATCCATCTTAAAAAGTGGAATGAAAGCTTTTCAGCTGTTTGTTATTGAAGAACATTGTCAATAGTTTAGACTTGTGTTTCATTCACCAAGTTAATGATAATAATTTTAATTGTTTCTCTTCAAGGCGAAACAAAATACTAATCAGCCTGAGACAACAACTTAAGATCCTTGCTTCAATATATTTAAGGCTTAAGAGTGACTAACAAGCTTTCTTTGCATTTTCTCGAATCACAATCCGGCCACTTCTGATTAGTGGCTTAATTTGTTACAAAGAAATCATTGGTTATATTGCAGGAATTTTTCACTGGAAAAATTCTTGTGCTTGCAGGAAAAGAATGTGAAACCTTCACCCAGAATTTGTTTATTTAAATTTTTCTTTGTTTAAGTTGACAATGCTTAATAATAATGTTGCAACTGTGAATCATGTTTGTAAGAAGTGCACAATGTGACAGACAGACGGACCACTGTATCTGTAATTTATGGACCACTTCAAAAGAACCTCACCAGAGCCGGTACTGGCTTTCGTGTTAGATTATGTTAACATACTGCAGGTATCGGAAGGTGTAAGAGACGGGCAAAGAAATCTGGACTTGCATCAGTGGGAAGGTGATGGTCTCAGTCGCGTTTGCTCGTACCTTCATCTTGCCAAAAATTTCTGTTGTTAACCCAACAGTATGGAATGGCCTCCATCTTGAGCTGCATCCCTAGTTCACTCTCCAACACATTCTATGAGCACTTGAAAAACTTTTATTTTTGGCCGTGCTGGAGTTTGGAGTACCTCTGAGTAGTTTCTCTGAAGAATTGCTGCTATATAATTACTTGAACGAATGAATGAATATTATTCTTGGTGCAGAAGTTGGAGAAGCAGTCTCTAAGCGTACTGCATAGGGCTCTGGCATCATAGTTAAAGATCCTGTGTCCCATTGTGGAACATGGGTAGGCAATCATTTGTGCTGGATATATATTATCCAGTTCTATTAGTGAAAGAAAAATTAATAATTTACCAATTAAAAAAACTTATTCTGTGTATTTTGCAACTATGTCCACTTCGGAAACACCCAAATATATACCTCAAATTTTTTTCAGGCTTACTCCTGCAGTTTACTTCTAATCATACACCAGTGATCAAATAATTCTGATGGATGGGAAGGGCATGTATAATTGTGTATGCTAATAATTACTTGCCCCACTGTTGTATAATTTCTGGTTCCTACTGAAAGCACTAAAGCACAGATTGGCATTTCTTTTCTAATGGTAATCAATGATTTTTTTGGTGTTCTTCAGGCGAAGAAGGAGGGCGCTAAGAAGCCGAATGGGTCGGGAGGTTGGTTCGGCGGTTGGCTGAGCTGGGGCAGCAAACCAGCAGCGACATCTGAAGAGAAGTCTGTCAGTAAGTGCAATCTCAAATTCAAAGTCTTCTGATCATAATTACACATTAATATCAGACGTATGTTGTTCGCTGGAAAATGAATGAAGAAACTAAGAAGTTTGAGGCTGCCCATGTATATTGTGTGTGCAGGGAGGGGAGGTGATCGGATTTGGGCAACAATGTGTACAGGTGTTTTAGGGTTAGAATTATGATTTATGATGTTCCTGCTTGATTTGCGTAGTTAACCCCACGTTCAAATGGTGGCGACATGTGTGGCTGATTGGTTGGAGTGCTTGACCTGTCATATGAATGTTGTGGGTTTGATCTTGCGCTAGGTAGTTGCTGTGTGCGCAGGGATCTTGATAGAGTCCTTAACTTACACAGGTGTTTTGTGCCATCGATATTCAGTCGTTATGGTCATGTGTACAGTTCTGAATCCATTTGCAAAGAACATGATGTAAAATGCTGTTCTATTGTGTTTTGTTGTATGTATGTTGGGCTACCCACCTAACAGTGTTTTATACATATTTGGCTTGACTTTCAAGCACTCGAATATCTAACTGCATCTTTTCCTTGGGGGCTGATTAACATTTCAGTGTGACCGTGTGCATGTTAAAAAGTTAAATTAATAATTAGGCCTAAAAAAATGTTGTGTTTCCGGTAACAGAGCTAAAAAAAATTGGGTAGGTAGGTTGGAAAATATTTTAATTTTGGTTAAATATTTTTATGCAGTGACTATCCGAAAAAGTATACCCCACTAGTCTTTTTTGCACGCTGAAACAAAGTACGTGTTCTAAGCAAGTATAAACTGCCTATTTCCCCGACTGTCTGCACCTAAAACCAGTCCTATTTTTTTTATTTTTTTTTTTAAATTAAATTTTTTTACAAAAATATTTGAGTCGCGGCCGTAAAAATGGGTCGGTGGGGTTACTGGAAACACAACATTTTTTTACGCCTTATAATAGTAATGTTTGCAGTGAGTTTTGAGTCACTTCCTGCAGAGTGATTTGACTTCCATGGTCTTTTTCTTTCGTTGTTAGGTGACAAAGTGCAAGAGCTGATGACACCAGAGGAGAAGCAGAAGCTGTACGACGCCATTGGATATCAGGAGAACGTCGACACCGTCTTTCCAAAGGAGGTAAACTATTACTTTCCAGTTGTTTAGTATTACTTTCCACTTGTTTACTTCCTATGCAACTTCATACAACTGCACTTAACTTTTCCCCAGCAACTATTGTAGACCGGTGTTTTTTTATATCTATTCGGCTCTATTTACGAACGTGTAAAGCACCTCTCATCATAGTGCAACCTAATGAGAGGTGTTCCCAGTGTGAAGAACCCTTGAAAAAGAAAAGTCATAATTAAGAGAACGGGCAGAAACAGTAGTGCCCCAAATAAGATGTCAGCATGAGTTATAGCAGGTAGGTCATTCCACAACAAAGGCTGACAGAGGCAAAGGTTTGATGCTGGAATGTAGCAGTCCAAGGTGCTTGAAGGTCAAGATGGTCTAAAGAGCAGAGAGAACTCCACTGTAGCTGAGATTGACCAGACAATAAGATCTCAGATGTAGTGAGGAGCTTGACCCGAAAAATTGCAACTGGTGAGAAAGAGAATTTTTTACTGAATTCGAGCAGTTTACAGATGTTTCTTGAAAATCTGTTCATTTTTATCAGTTTGCCAATGCTTAGAAGATCTATGCCAACCGTTTGCCGCTAAAGACCATTCGGCATTCTTTGCCATTCACTTCCCAGTTTACATCTCACTCAGCTTGTGTAATGCGAAAACTGTGATTGTTGTTTTGTAGTACGTTGCAACGCAGTTACAGTTGAAGCTGACGAATCTGAAGTTGAAGCTCGTCGATACGGAGGCAGGGTAAGTCAAACGACGATCCATGAGATGAGGAATATATTCTTGTCCAGCTGAACTTACAATTAGTTATCAAAATATATCTCATGTGAACAGGAACCAGTCTGAATTAATTCGATCGATTCTGATGTTGTGTGATGTCTGACATGCATCATATTTAGTATTAATTTACAGTATTAATTAACAGTTTAAATTAATATTGAATCTGGTAATCTAGACCAGATTACCATATGAAAGTTCACTGTCTGTTTGTTAACTGTTTTGTGTTTTGTGTTGACAGGAAGGACGAAGTGTTGCAGTTGCAACTGCAGGGTGTTGGCGCTGATGTGGCACAGCGCCCAGGTGCCAGCGCTGTCAAGTAAGTGCCAATCATTCAGTGCTGCTTGGTGCTGGAGCTTTGTGCCATCGTTTCTTAACTGCTGCATCTGTAAATATTGCGTTTATTCTCATTTGACTGTTGACGTTGTTGATTGGAGATCTGTTAGCACATTAATTAATTCCATCCATGGTTTTGTACGTATACAATGTTATACATGTATGGATTTCTTGAATGAATTCAGTGCTTTGCAAAGAGATTCAATGTAGCAGCTTAAGCATACGAAAGCTACTATACATGCTAAGAACATCAGCTTGCTTCTTAAATAAAGGTGTTGTACATGAATTTGATGAAGTCTTGAGAACAAGTCTGTGTAGCCTTCGCAATATTTGCATGCACTACGATCAGCGTATTTATTCACAGTGCTGCATATCAGCTTCACTATTTTCAGTCTATCTTTCTCAAACTACCTAGTGCTCAGTCTCCGTAATGAAATTCTTGGTCTTTCTTTTCTCCTTTTCCGCAAGCGTTTACAAACCATTCTGTTTGATTGTGGCTTTCGCATCTCTGATGAGTTTCTCTTTAAGTGGTGCTATATAAATTCACGATTGCGATCCAGGCAACATTTGTTTTGTTTGATTTGTGTAGAGTGAAGGCGAGCATGCAGTCGATGGTCGTAACAGGATTGGCGTCTGATGACAAGAATCCAGTTGTGCCTAAGCTCATCTCATCGTTGACGAAACAACAGGAGGCGTTCTTTGACGTTCTCTTCGAAACTAATCCTCTGGATGGCGCTTGTGACACAAAAATCGATGTCAGTGCGAGACCACTTGAGGTCGTCTACGCAGCGGTCAGTACGTCAGCGTCCAGTCTAGCTGTGAAGTAAAATCTATTGTCATGGAATCCATCTCATCTGTAATATAATGTAATGTAATTAGTAATTTCTTTAGCGCCACTTACAGCCATGGCCATTCAGTAGTGCTCCCAGTGTGAGAACGCCGAGAGAAAAAAGAGGTTTTAAGAAGAGAAGGAGAAATGTAGATAGTGATCTCATGCAGAGTGGAGGGAAGGGAATTCCATTAGGATGGTCCAATGATGGTAAAGAATCAAGTTTGATCAATTGTGGTCTTAGGTCGTCGGACAAACAAATCAGACCTGTGATTTAATTATGAATGGACTATGGTAGATAGAACACTGGATATATTACTGGATATATATCTCTGTAGTGTTCCTGGATACCTCCTTGGTATCACTTGATATCTTTGCAACTCAGTTGCTACCGTGATTCTAATGAGCTCTCTGATTATGTTATAGTTCGATTTCGTCTTCTTAGGTTAGAGGTTGATATCATCTTCTTATGGATGGCGATTGGTTGTCGGTGAACTGATTAATTTTGTGATATGGTTGCAGCAAACTATCATCTCATTGGCCGACTTCTTCAAGCCACCAGAGGAGGTGCATGTGGTTCAGTAAGTATTATTATCCACCTGTTTTGTCTTACTTAGGTGGTTCCAAGCTCAAGCCAGATCAGTGGTGTAGGGGGAGACTGATTTTGTGGGGGGGCAGCTATAATATTATGTGTTTTGCAGTTGTTGAGTCATATACAAGATTCACTTAATTCATTGGCTGATTCAAACTTTGAACTGCTCAACTTTTGAACTTTAAACTTTTGAACTTTGAACTGCTGAACTTTGAACTGCTCATCTTTTGAACTTTAACTGCTCAGCTTTTGAACTTTAAACTGCTGAACTTTTGAACTGCTCAACTTTGAACTTTTGAACTGCAAACTGCTAAACCTTTACTTACCTAACTTTGCTTGAGATCTGAATTGTTGAACTGTGCTGTAGACTGCAGGCGGCAGCGTTGGCGAAGTTTCAAGAGGTGAAGCAGCAGACAACAACAGGGTTCCAGTACGCGCTGCAGCAGCAGAAATACATGGACATCACTGTTCATCTGCAGCCGACCCACATCATCATACCCGAGAAAGGAGTCAATGAAGCGTAAGAGTTCACTTTCTGACAGTGATGGATATAGAAAAATGTTTCCTCTGAAATACTTCAGTACTCAGGGACTTAGAGGTTATTATTAATTAAGATAATTGTCTGGAGTGCTAGTTTCGTTTTCAAGGTTTGAAGGGAAAGTCCTTTTAAAGGCAGCCGCATTATTATTATTGTTGTTATTATTGTTATCATCGTCGTAGTCAGCGTCATCATCTTCATGATTACTATTATTAGCAATGCAGAAATGTAAATTTGAGACATGGGCATGTGCACTGCAGTGTGTACACAATTACATATGTTTGTTTATAAGTATTTATTTTTCTGCTTATGTATTTGTATGTGTGCATTTTTGTGTATGCTTTCTATGTATGCGTATGTAATATGTATGGGCTGTACATGTATATGTGTCTTTGTTGTTTTATGTATTGTATAGGCAGTGCCGAATGTTGGTTTTGGACATGGGTAAGCTGAGCATTGCAACGGAGAAACCCGCGTTTAGATCGTCATCCCAATCTTTGTCGGCAGGTGATGCTCCCGTAAGTATGAACTTTTGAAGTGTTTTCGAATTTGATTAATTTCACTGTTTTATTAATTTAATGAGTGATTTAACGAGTGTGTTAATGTTATGAGGTGGACAAATCAATGAATTCCCTTCTCTCCACTCTGCGTGGGACTCTACTCTCTGGATCACTATCCAGGCGTATATCTATCTCTTCTCAAGACCTATTTTTTTTCTTGTGGCTTCTTGCACTAAGAGCATTACTGAATGGCCGTGGCTGTGAGCAGCGCTAGAGAAATTACTAATTACATTACATATTTACATTACATAGTTGGTGATTTATAAACTGCATGCCAACTAAATACACCACTTGATCATAATCTATTGACGTGAATGAAGATATTGACATTCTTTCTGAATCTTTTGATGCAATGTTCCAGAGGCATTTCGGTTATTTTAAAAATAATTAATTTAATGTTGTATAAGTTTCCAGATAAATTGGCTAATTCGACTTAAATCCCAATTACATCAATATTTTGATGATTGATTTTGTTGGAATTTTTTCACCGCATCTTGAAATGAGTGAAATTCTGTGTTTTTCGTTAGAAACCGAAATTGTCTTTGGAAGAAATGAAGCAGCAAGCGTACGACAGATTCAAGCTGAGCCTCGATAGTTTCCAGCTACTCTTTGTTGGCCCAGGTCAGTTGCAATTCATTATTTATTATGGATATTTATGTAGCACCACTTTAAGATTACTACTCAGAAGCACTTAGAGGTGCTATACAATTATTAATTAGGTTGTGATATATGATACGTAACTCTAGCCAACCAATGTAAATTTGAAAACAATTTCATGTTTCTTCATTTTGCCATTATGCAACTGCCAGGTCATTTTATTTTTTTCCCTGGTTATTTATCTAATTTCATTTGCCTAGTGTATAAACTTAAAATAGGTCATCTTAAATCATTCTCTATGTAATTTTTGTAATATTTTACAATCATCATAAGACGTATTCAATAGACATAATAGACAAAGACAATCTTAGACATAATTTTATATTCGATTTGATCAATTGATTTTTTACCTGTTAGCTTTGTGTCTATCAGTTTTCTCACCATTCAATGAACGTAGAAAAAAATAATGTCTAAAACTAGGATGTTTCTTTGCAAACAGAATTTCTTGGTTGCTTGTTCTAGATTTTGAAATAGGCAAAGGCCTGCAGATCTGTTCTTTCTACTAAGTAACTGAACATGTGATGAACATTCTTTTAATGTGAACGTGTTTTCGTTTCAGGTGAGGATTGGACGAAGGCGCGTGATCCCAACGTTGCAACCGACATGCACATCCTACGACCGATGTCGCTAAATGTCAGCTTCTACAAAGTCATCATACCAGACATCGAACTGCCAAAGTAAGCTGAAATTCACGCTGATACTCTTCATTGTATGGAGCATTGTATGCGCTGTGATACGATTTGTTGGTCATATCCCAAAAGTTGGTCATGTCTCGTGTCATATGCGAGATGTCTTGCATTGGCTCCCTGTCCTGCAGCGGATTGGTTACATGGTCTGTGTGTTGGTTAGGTGGTGCATTGAGGGTCTGTCTCCACCGTATCCAAAGTGGAAAGTCTTCAAGAGTAGTTTATAAAATCAGAGGGGAGGATAAACTCCAATTTATAGAGGGACCCACGATTGAGAAAACCATATTCCGTCTGATGATTGTACAAGCATGTGCAACCACAAAGTCGCCTCTAGAGACTTATCCAAAAGAGAGCAAGCCAAAGTTAGGGCTTCTGAAGATAGACAGATGTAATATTGGTTTTTCCATGTGTCGTGGAAATAGGTTTCCAGAATGTTGATTGTTGCTGTCTGTGAATTTACATTTTTTTATGTTGATGATCTGCTTTCAGGATGCGTATCGTTGGTGACCTACCGACTCTGAGCGTGAGTTTGTCTGATCAGAAGCTGCTCGACATCTTGAGTCTAGCGAACAGCATTCCTCTTCCAAAGGGGGCGCCACCGACACCGGAAGAGGAAACGGACGTAACGGTTGGTGATAAACGGAATGCTTTCTACTGCCATCGAAAATGAATTTCATTATTCATTACAAGGAATTATATAGCTCCTCTTCTCGTTAATTCTGTTTCTCTCTCTTTGTTGTAACAGTCTTCTTTGTGTTTCCTTATGCACAAGAACAATGCAAGGCTTTTTTTTATTATTGTGGCAGATAGATTTAGTAATGATATTCTTTATTATTCAAACCCAACAATTGCGGTATGATTGCAGATAAGTAATGAACGGTTGATCACAACTTATTACAAGAATTGAATTTAGCCGTATATTACAGCCATGCAAGGATTGCAAGGTGTTCATCATGTCTTATTACTCATTTTACCATCAATGTCTAGCGAATGATAGACTGAGTGGAACTTTGGGATGGTAGACCTAGTGGGAATCAATCCTGCTTCCAATTTTATGCTCTTCTCTTCACGCCTGCGATGTTACCATTACTCTACGCCCCACCCCATTCCAAAGCAGGTCTTTACCAGAGGTTCATTGTAGTGAGGCAGTAACTTGTAAATATTGTGTTGAATGATTTGTTTGCAGCTCAATGTTCCTGATCTGAAGAATTTGCCGATTAGAGAAGAAACAGACGAACTCGTCGCTAAGTTCCAAATGGGTGAAGGGGATTCGCCAGGCGAAAATCGAAAAGTAAGCGTCGAATTGATATTGTTTCTCTAAATAATTTAGAAATATATATAACTTATCTATCGTGTGGTCTTCCGCTCGACGTTAATTAATTAATTAATTAATTAATTAAGATCATTTTTGCAGACTTCATTAAGTTCCATTTTGGTGTGAAACGTTATGCATCAGAGTGACTATTTGTGTGCACGTAGATTTAGATCGGCTAGAAATGCTAAGTTGTGTGGTGCTGATAAAGTTCTTGATTTGTTTCTGCGCAGGAATTGCAACGTCAGAAAAGTACGATCTACAACGAAACCGATCTGGAACTGCGATTTGAAATCAAAGAGGTTTGCTTCATGTCTTTATCGCTTTTTATGGTGTTGGAAAGAAGGTATTTGGATTGGTTTTGGCAAAGAGGGTTAAAGATAACGATGCTAAAGGTGACGTTGCTGGAAGTTGCCATTGAAGTCAGCAGATATGGAAAGATGTTAGAAAAGGAAGTTGTTACTATATCGAGTGAAATTATTATCATGATTTAGGCCAATCAGATTAAATTAGGTTGTGTCATTAAGACAAAATATTTTGAATTGGGTTGTGTTGTTAAGGCTAAGTATTTAAATTAGGTTGTGTCATTTATTTCGATGTCTTTCAACATAATTTCATGCTCTTACAAAGTGGCAGCGCCAGCTATAAAATTTCTGCAGGTCATGTCAAGGTCAAGAAGATATTCAGCAGGTCGGTGAAATCATATGCAAAGAAGATATAAATTCCAAAGAATATTTTACAGGTCATAAGGCAGGTCAAGAGTGGAAATATATGCAGTATGGCAAATGATTCAAGTGTCAAGGCCCATGGTGACAGTGCCATCATGGACATGCTCTATGGAACATTTGAGTTTCATTTGCAATTGATTTAGTGTTTATAGCAGACTGTTTTCAGAGAGTTTGTTGCTAGTCCTGTGTCCCACCTGAACAGCCGTAGTATTCTTTTAAAATTATTCTATGATGACGTTGTCTGTGTTGTAATCAGATTTGTCTCAATGTCTCGCAACGCAAAAACAATGTCGATGTTCCAACGATCAAAGTCGTCATTGAGTCGGTCGGAACTGAAGTGCGAGTGCGCACGTACGATACGAGCGTCACCGCTTTTCTCGGCGGTATCTATCTGCAGCACACGCATTTCAAAGGTAATCCAACACCGACAAATTCTGCAGTCATAACTCACAGAATGTCTCGTTTCTTGTGCACTTTTGCATTGCATCGTTGCGCTTTCCGGTCTTTTCTTTGGCTGGTGCAAGGCTTTGTTTGAGCTAATCTTGACCTTTTTTCATGCTGACTTCATAATGCAAACGACATAGATATGCTTGCAAATAAGTGTAGCCTGTTCTTGTGTTGGAAAATTTGAAGTCCATGAAGTTGTAACTCGCTAGCATTCTGTCAGTTCCTTATTGTCATTTGGCCATAAAAACTCCCTTAACATGGCATGGGTTCTGTTTCCCGTTACCCATGAGATATCAACTGGACTTCTTGGATGGTTAATAGAGGATTATTGTAATGCTACGGCTTGGGATGTGCTTTTGATAAACTGAACAAGTGCTGTTGAGATCATTTGCTTACATCGCACTGAGTGATAACAGGTTTGGGATGTTTGGTTGGTGCGTTTGTGGGTTAGTATCGTTTGTTGTCAGCGGTTTGTTGACTCTCGTGTTCTATTGATTATTATCTAAAAGCATCAGAGGAACTTAGAGCATGGTACGCTGATGGTGGAGCCCGCAAAGGTAACGAAACAGTTGTGCGTTTCGGAAATTTACTTTTCCATTTTCTACGATGTGTTCAGTTTGGTCCTGATTTTCTAATAATTATTGCATGTCGTCAGTATCTTAAGTTTTTTGGACTTGATGTGCTGCTATTTTGGTCTGGAAGTGACCTGTTGTCTTTTATTCAAGCTTCAAAAGACTTTGAGTTCTTTTATGTTTGAAAGTTAATCGTAAGTTTTTAAAGTGTGGTTAGAGTTGAATTAATTTAATTCGGTTTTCATGGAAGTTTTGCATTTGACGGGCTTGCTATAATGTTTTCCTAGTTTTGTTAACTCTTATTAAGTTTGTTAGTTTTATGTGGTGCATAGAGACTTAAAGGAACAGTTATCATTTAGATGAATGTTTATAGACAACTGTTTTCTTTAGACAATTGTTCTCATAAACCTCCGGTTCTCATCGACTTTGAGTTATTTAAACAATTGTTCTTATAGATCATCTGTTCTTTGTTAAAACTCTGTTCTTAGTTCAACAATGTTTCTCAGAGCTTTGGCAGAGGAACGTGTAGTTGGCCAATTTATCTAATTGACGAGCCGCTCTTGATTTGTGTGATAAAGCCGAAAGTTTGTGAAACTATGAAACTACAATTTCAGCATTAAACTTTTGCTGTAGCTTCTCCATTGTTACGCAATGTTAGGAACCAAAGATGTAACTTTAGCATTAGATCTTTAACATGTCGAACTGAAGTATTGAAGCGTGGTGCTGAGATTCATTGTGCTTTAACATGTTGTGCTTTAACATGTTGTGTTTTAACATGTTGTGCTTTAACTTAGTTGGCTTGTGAATTGTTTTAAGGGACAGCTTGAATGTCAGTTAAATTGTAAATTGTTGATATATAGCGTTGTGATAATAATATGGATGTTTATATGTGTGTTGTCAGCCGTCAGTGATGGACCTCTCGTTAATCTCATCAACACTCCAATCATCGATGAACAAGCCTTCAAACTGCTGACCGTTCAAGTGCTACTGGTCAGTAGTTTATTTTGAATTATATGGTTTCTATGTATTTGCACTTGTATGGTATCTATAATCTAATAGACCTGTTTATGTAGCACCTCTTGAAGAGTGACTGATCTGAAATGCTCTTAGCATGGAGACTCTGGGACGGTGAAGGAGATGCATTTAAAAGAGTGGGAGATTGATGAAGAAAACGAGTCATTAGTTTGGCCCTAGGTGAGAAAGGTATTGTCGCTTTATCCATTGGTATCTGTCTGTCTGTCTGTTTGTTTTTGTATGTCTGTATTTCTGTCTATATGTTGGCATTTGTCCAGTTGTTTATTTGTGTGTTTCTGTCTGTTTGCTGATATCTGTCTGTTTCTCTTCCTGTCTGTCTGAGTGTGTGTGATCTTGCCTTGCAATACCTTATTATTATTACATAAACGATTGATTGATTGATTTACTGGCTGACTGACTGATTGATTGGTTGATTGCAGGCGCAGCGTAAGCATCCAGATTTCGCGACGATCTACGAGAACACGTTGCAGAAGATCAGCATCAACTTCAGCGCGTTGGAACTGTTGCTGCACCAGGAAGCCATCCTCAACATCATGGAGTTCGGTCAGTCGATCCAGCAACGCATGGAGAAGCCGAAGGAGGAGGAGGAGGGACGGACCCTGAGCCGGGCCATCTCCAGGTCTTCCATCTCATCCGTGTCTTCCGCCATGAAGAAATTGGAGTCACGGAGAAGTAAGTACGACCAAAGAAACTGTATTATTATCTGTTGAAAATACATTTAAACTGAAAATATATTATGTTCATAATTTAGACTTGTAAATTAAAGGATATAAAGGATGGTGACAAGATACGATAAGATGAGAATATTCTATAATTTACCAATTGCTAATATCCACATTTTGGTGAAGAGACATGGTATAAGAAGTGTACATCACCCATAGAGTCAATAAAAAGTCAGTTATGCTGTAATGACACCATTCTAATGTGATGTACATCCAATTTAATTATATATTTTTTATGATGGCCAACTATTTACCCCGTACTTTGGTTTGCATTACATTTAAAATAAGATAAAACATTGTTGTCAGTGAGCTTCTTAAATGTGTTGAAGCAATTTAGATTTAAGAACAGGCAGCGTGTAGGCCTGTAGGGATATGCCTCGAAGCTTTGAAAGTCAGTATTTATCATTGGCAGTAGATGGCAAAAGCCGATGAATTCAGCGGCCAAAGACAAGTTCTGCCATTTCTCAAAGAGCCTGTCTGCTCGAGCAATCAGTATAGACAAATTTGCAATTATTTCGTGGATTTTGACGAGACTATTATGTGACTTAGGTGTCCTGTTGAGTGTTACCCCGTGCATTAGACAATTGTTTTTTAAGTTACTTATGAAAGTATGTAATTGAACTTGATGCTTTGATGCTTTTCGGTTTGATGTGAAGATAATTATTAAGTTAGAAAATGAATTCAGAGCTGATACTTGTTCGGCGTTGTGCTGAGAAGTTTATTCGAGATGTGTTGTTATCCAGGTCGTAGGAAGAAGAAGGAAGCGGTTGAAATAATCGAGGTGGCTGTCAACGCTCAACTCGACATTCTATCGATCGCCATCTGCAATCAGGAACGCATTTTGACAGACGTTAAAATCAAAGGTGCATCTTTCTATTATATACCTTTTTCTCTGTTCAAAAATAACTGGTTGAGTGAAGTTGTTTCTATATAGTATACTTCACTGGGATTTAGTTTCTGTTTAACGATATTGTGTGGTAATAGAAATCATTTGTATTGCCCTCCTCCTTCATTCATGCTTGGGACTGGCACTTTCAGAGTACAAACATTGGTGGAGTTATGCAAGGCTGTTCTTTCTGAAATATCTGTATATATTATTTGTCATGCAAACGCATGTAGAATTGCAGATGGACGATTCTTAATTCTTCTGTTTTAATGGTCAGGTCTGGAATCTCGAGTGACGTTACAAAAGAGCAGGACTTGCGTGGCTGCATCTTTGAAGGATATCACTGTGTTCGATCATGGGCCGCAAGTCATTTACCCAAAGGTAAGTTGCAGAATGCACAAGAAATAATATAAATTTTGGCCACAATTGTTTTCAATTGTCAAAGACTACAATATTTAATATTTAGTAGATTAGTCGCTGTGGGGCAAAATTGTACTCAAAATTGTACACTTCGTACGATTTCTGCTCCATGTCTTTCATTGGACGTTCAGACAACGGACGATTCTTAGGGAGAACGACGAGCGCATGGTAATAGTCTTTCATATATTGGTCTTTGCCAGATTCTTTCATTCGAGGGAGGCGAGGTATTCAAGGCCGACATCACGTTGTTCAACAACGGGACTAAAGGCTCCAACTACTCGGATATGCAATGCGTCGATACGAAGGTCGTCCTCAACACAGGTTGCATGAAAGTCGTCTTCCTCAACAAATTCGTTCAGGATCTTCTGGTCAGTCAGATTGCCACTCACAGCTTTTTCCACCGACATAATTATTTGTCATCGTAAAACAAGTCTAGCTTCTTCTCTAACCCTTTTTTTTAACTGGATCTATGGATGTTAAATGATAATTAGAAATGTGATCAGCGGTTTCTAAAGCGATTATCAGTTTTTAATGTTTACAATCCGATAATCGAATTCATTTACAAGAATCATATGTATAGGAAATTTTTAAGAGATGATTCATGCATTTATTTGTAGTGACTAGAAACTTAAAGGTTGTCCTGAGAAGAAACTAATTCCAGTAAATAAATGTTGAATGCAATGCTCGAGCAATCAGAGTTTGTTGACCCACGGTTCGATAGATGTGGATGCACATGGCACTGTGATGCGGTGCTTGAAAGTAACGCAAACTAAATTATTATATCGTTAATGTTAGTTATAATGGTGATGCTATTATTCTTAATATTCGGTATTTGTATAGTTAATGTGATAATAATTAAAATAATAATTTTTTGATGTGTCTGTTGGAGGACACTCATTTAAATATTCCATCTTTACTACTAAAATAATTACAATGTGGGTTTTGCATAATTGTACAGAGCACCTGTATTGTTCATCTTCATTGTTCTGTATTTATTGTCGTTTGTGTAGAACTTCCTCAACCAGTTTCAAATGGCAAAGGATAAGATCAGTGAGGCTAGCTCCGCAGTCAAAGACGTGGCGGCGTCTGCTGCTCAGGATCTATCCCAGAAGGCAACACGCATCTCTCTCGACATAAAGATGAAGGCACCAATCGTCGTGATTCCAAGGAATTCAAAGTCAAACGACGCGTTGGTTGTTGATCTCGGAAAACTGAACGTATCGAACACGTTTCAGGTGCTTGGAAAGAAGGACGGTCAGGGACTGCCGGCCATCTTGGATTGCATGGTCGTTGAACTGACCTCATTGAGGATATTCAGGTGAGAAAGAAGAGGGTCGTGTATCTAGGTCGGTTCAGGTCAATGCTTGGTGACCCTGAAGTAGAAGTATCTGCGAAAACTTCTTGGGTGATATTATTGTTGGATTGTGTCTGAGAGAGAGATGGACAGAGAGAAAAAGACAGAGAGTGACAGAGAGAAAGACAGATTGATATCTAGGTCAGTTTACACAACAGATGAGATCAGCAATGGATACATCATGAGGTGGGATAGGTGGAGTGCAGGAGGGAAAGGGATAGGGAGGGAGGTGGAGGTCTGCATGCGAGTCTATCATAGACGGATGGGTGCAAGACACTTTGACTACACATGTGAGATTGGTGTGGGCTAAGTGGAGTGTGCCAGTAGACTAATGATATATGACACATGCAACACTAGGACTCTGTTAAAGGGAGGGGAGCTTGAGGGGTTAGATGGGAAGGGAAGGTAGCGGGAGGTATTTCATGAAAGTCATTTCAACCATCTTAGGTTGGGCAAACATCTAGTATTAATTCTATCAATAGCTTTGGGTTTCTCCATAGCACCTTTTAATGAATCTTGTTAAACATTTAAGAGGGGCTCATGTGTAGCGTTGTGTGTTGCCATTGCATTTGAGTTGACGATGATGATGTTGGTGCGTGTGTGTGTGTGTGTGTAGGGCGCTTGTGATGGAGACGGAGGTGAGAGCTGAGTGTCTGATGCTCGAACCAGTCACTCTGAAGGTGGAGATCATCCGTAACCTCGCCGCATCATGGTACCACGGTCATCCAGATGTCGAGATACAAGCCACGCTTCACAGCTTCTCTGTTCGTTCACTCTGTCATTCTACTATTCTAATGATGATGATGATGATGATGATGATGATGATGATGATGATGATGATGATGATGATGATGATGATGATGATGATGACGATGATGACGATGATGATAATGATGATGATGATGATGATGATGATACTGATGATGATGATACTGATGATGATTATGATGACGACGATAATAATGATGATTATAATACTGATGATGATGATGAAAATTGATAGTAGTAATGATGATGATAATGATAATAATACTAATGATGATTATTATGATGATGATAATTATTGATGACAGTAATGCTGATGATAGTTTTGATAATAATGATGATGAAGTGACGCCTATTGTGCGTAGATTCTGACGAGCCAGGGTGACCTGGGTACGACATTTGGCATTCTGAATGAGAACCTACAAGAAGGTAGTTCCGTAGCAGCTACACCGCCATCAAGTGCTCCATTGCCGTCGCCTTCCGCACCGCGAAGTGCTCCATTGCCCTCAACTTCCCCAATGAAAGGTAATCACACTTCATCTCTCTTTGTATGTATAAAAACACACGACACTTGTAAAAGACCTTGCAAAAGTATTGTGTTGTATTGTATCTATAAATTTATTAAGTGCCTCTCTTAGTGCTTGCCATTCAGAGGTGCTCCCATTGCGAAAGACCCTGAGACAAGAAAGTGGCTTTGAGACAGCGAGAAGATGTGCTTCAAGTACCAGTTAACAACAAAGAACGTGTCATTGGAGAAAGCTGATTGCAAAGTGCTGGACGAATGAAAGCAAAAGCTCGAGTTTTGGCCAAAGCATTCCTTGCTCGTGGAACAAGGAGATGATGTCTGTCATATGTATTGGTTGAAAGAACAAATTTACTCTTTTGTTACTCAATTGAATTGCATTTGTCAAGCATGATCGTCAATGGATGGAGCTTATGTTACCAACAACATGATAATGAATTTGTTGGTGACATGCTATAAATGATGAGTGTTGAAATATCTTTCCTTTCTTGATTTACATTGTTTTGCGTTAGCAGCTTTTTTTTCACTTCCATATCTAAGCTTACTTTACCTTGTCATGATTGCCTTTTCTCACACTTTCATGTCTACTGTCTTACTATGCATTGTTTTTCGATATTTTGCCTTGCCTATAGTTTGCCTTGTCTTTTGTCAGGTTGTCTTAAAGTTATAACTCTTGTTTTGTGTTAGCTGTCCTCTGTCTTGCTGAACCAAAATTCTTTCTCCACTTTGTTTGTATGTTTACATTTGCATATGTTTGCATGACAGTGTATGTTTACATGTGCATTTGCATTTGTTTACGTGGCAGTGTATGTTTACATGTGCATTTGCATTTGTTTGTGTGACAGTGTATGTTTACATTTGCATTTGTTTACGTGACAGTGTCGTCGCGTGTCCCATCAGCGTCGCAGCCGACTCTGAGCGTACCTGGCACAAGACCTGCTGTCGCACCTTCACCTGCGACCGATGACATCTACTCGAACCTGAAGGCTTGCTTCACACTCGAATCCATTGCATTGGAATTGTTCACAGGAGACAGTGAGCTGGTGAGGAGATACGGACGAGTTGTATTGGTTGAAAACTTTTAGACAGTGAATACTTAATGATTTTGTTGTCAAGCTGAGATTGGAAACTGTGATAATTCAAATGCATGGCCATCTTTCTCTTAAGTTAGATTTTGTGAATTGATGCTGACAGTGATGAGGTGACTGGATGCTCTTAAGAATCTTCAGTTCAATTGTCTGACAAATCTTCCTTAACGTTGTTACTCCTCCAACAACTCTGAGCAAATGCATTGACAGAACTTGACGGTGTTAAGTTCCGTCAAAGTTGCTTGCAATTTATGGTGCTATATAAATTGCTGTAGTTACAATGTATCAGTTGTTACATGTATGTTTGTAGTCGGTTGGCGTATGTCAACGCGATGGAAGTCGGTCGTTGGCGAAGGTTGAACTGAAGTCAATTCGCGTTCTCGCAAACATGAAGTCGGACAAGTCGCTTGAAGCAACCGTCGATCTCAGCGCCATTCAACTGCACGACTCACGACCAACAAAACAATCGGGCATTACACTGTAAGTGCTAACGAGTTATTGTTCTCTGCTTGCGCACTGCAGCACTGTGCCTTCTCCGTGGCTGGCCCTACGACCTGCAATGGGCTTCCTAGTCCTACTACTGTTTGTCAAATAACTATTGGTCTCTGTTTAATTTCTGACTGCACTTAAGGTGGTCTTATTCGACCGGGTTGGACTGGGAGTGCTTCTGAGTAGACAACCGTAAAGAGGCACTATATCAAATTGCTGTAATAAGTACAGTAGTACACTATTCATCTATTTCTCCAGAGTCAGGTCCAGCAACCACAGAGCTTGTATTGCAAATAAATGAATTGATTGATTAATTGATTGATTGATTGATTGATTGATTGATTAATTGATTGATTGATTTCTAGTTAATCAGTTTACATATAAAGCGTGCTGACATCGCAGTGTACATTGTTTTCTTTGATTCTGTTACAATGCGTAGGATGATATCTCCATCGAAGAAAGGAACTGGAATGATTGAACCAGAAAACATGATTGTGCTCAAGTTCATTCAAGACTCACAGATGAACAAAGATGGTAGGTTGATATGCATTTAACCTACTTGATATAGCGCCTCACAATAATCTCACATGTATACGTAGATTTTGTGTATACGAATATTAGCCGGTTGGCCGCTAAAGGGGTTAATGGAGCTAAAAGGGCTTAGGGAGTGGATGGCTTTAGAAGTCAATATAGCTTCATTTGATTATATGACATCTCCCAAACTGTTCTCAATTTCACTAACTGTTGAAGACTGCTTTTTTCGCTTGGCATGAGCCGGGAGCGCCTCTGAGTAAAGATCTTGAAGGGATGCTATATAAATTCTGGTCTATTTGATTGATTTATTGATTGATTGATTGATTGATTGATTGATATGCCCCCGTCTCTGCTTATATGCGTGATGTTCTTCACTGGCTCCCTGTTTCACAGCGCATCTCCTACCGAGTTGCTGCACTTGTCTGGCGTTGCCTTACTGATTGTGCTCCATCATACCTGTCTATTCTTTGTCGACCTGTCTCTGACCTTGCAGCCCGTCGAGCTCTTCGCTCTACGACAACGGGGGAGCTTTTGGTTCCTCGAGCTCGCACTTCTACAAGACAGCGCCGAGCCTTTTCTTCTGTGGGTCCCGCTATCTGGAATGGCCTCCCACTAAACTTGCGACTTATGCCTAGACTAAATTCACCTGCTTTTTATAAGTCGCTCAAAACCTATTATTTTAGCTGTGGCTGGACTGGGAGCGCCTCTGAGTAGTTTCTTGAAGAAGCGCTATATAAATTCACGAAATGAATGAATGAATGAATGATTGATTGATAGATTGTGCAAACAGTTAAACTGTGATCATATTACACTGAAGTGATGTGGTTTTGATCAAATTGCAACTGTTGCATTGATTGTTTTTCGTGTTGCACAGTTGATATGAAGGTGAACGGACTCTACGTTGTCGTCTGTGTGGAGTTTCTACTGAAGGTTTCGAATCTCTTTCTTGAAGCGCTTCCTAAGATCGAGACTCCTCCAACGCCAGCACCATCATCTCCAGGTCAGAACCTGTCTTTCAAAGTCAGAACCTGACTCTGGTCGGAGATATTTAGACATGCGGTTTGTAGTTTAATTTGATGTGGGAAGGATGGGTGGATGTATGGATGGGTAAATTGGTGGATGTATGGAGTGGTAAATTGGTGGATGTATGGATGGGTGAATTTGTAGATGAGTGGGTGGTGGATGGTTGATTGGGCGGAAAGATGCGTGAGTGAATGAATTTGTGGATGTTTTAGTGGATCTTTGTAAACGGCAAAAAAGCAATTTTCGTTTTCAGAACTGAAATCCGGATTTCAGATTTTCTTTTAACATCTCTAATTCTAACCAGCACTCTTGTGATTCTTGATGCTGCGCTCTGTTGAGTATAGCTATGACAAATTGTTGTTTACTTGTTTTTCACTCAGGTTCTCCAAAGTCAGAGCAGACTTCTCTGCCTGCTGGTCCATCCACTCCTCCTCCATCTTCTCCGACAACAACGGACGACGTGAGTCAGGCGGAAATGAAGATTCGATTTGCACTCAACAATCCAGAAATCGTTCTTGTTGAAGACGCTATGGACCTCAACACAAATTCACTCTTCCTTGGAGTACGCAGCTTTTTTATTTTCCATTAATAGTCTGCGGTTAAACTGCTGGCCTGTATGTTCTATTAATATTTATGGTTGAGCCTTTAACCTTTCACCTGATCTCTGACTGTCCAGCATGATAACCATTGCTATATAGAGATATATGATCCATCTGAGGCCCAGCCAATTCAGCTACAATGTGTACACTGACTGTACACTGTCGGTGGGATGATGAGATGGCAAGGGAGAGGACTGGTCACCTCACCTTTATATGCTGAGACTAAGAAAATGAAGTTGCTCACATTTCAGACCCATGGCTGCCTCACTGCCTCTTGTCTTCTCTAGACTGTTGACTGTGAATTTGATGGCTCTAATGTTCATCAGATATTTTGAGAAAGAATGAATCTTGTGTACTCTGGTTGCAATAAAAAAGAATTTAATTTAATAGATATCGTTTGTACCGTTGACTGCGTTAAGTCTAGTGTCATGTTTTTTTTATGATTGACACTTGGATGACTGTAATACACTACATAAATGAAAAACAGTTCACATTGAATGTTTAGTTATAATAATTATGTTTCTTCTTCTTTTGTTGTTTTTCTACGTACGAACTTTAGTTACAAATCAACTTTCTGATGCGAAGCACGCCTTCTCTTGAGACGATGAAAGCTGCGATCAAAGGTCTCAACATCGTCTCATCCACTTACAGTGCCGCTCCAGACGCACCAAGGGCACCGGTCAGTCGTCTCTACCCTCCTTCTCTTCGTCAACATTATTATGTGTATTGTTATGATTGCATGCGAATTGTTTAATTGTGGCAGTCCACACCAAGATAGGTATTATTTCGGAAATTATTATACATCAGAGCAACTTAGGAAAATGGCATGTTTGTGTTTTTCGGATTTCGTACAGAATTTAATCGAAAATATGTCTAAAATACTAACATTCTTTTATTTTGTTTGAAAGAGAAGTTTTAAAGCTATTTTGTGCTCTTGATATTTGATATGAAATCAGCCTGTTACACTTATCTAATTTCACGAAGGCTTAAATTGATATGCAAGACGTTCAGCTCATATATTGACCTTTGTTACCATAAGATGTTTACATTAAAAGCTGTTTGATCTATCCATTCCTGGTGATCAGAACCAGTAGGCATGTTGTATGATACCAATGTTGTGTAAGATGAATATTCTTTTGTTTTTCAGATTCTAAGTCCGTTGGATATTGAACTGCAGAGCAGCGCTCCATATCGGCGCAACCATCACATGGCTCTCAATCTATCGGATGTTTTCTTAACGATCTCGTCTGACTCCATTCGCATCATCACTGCGGCACTCGCTTCACTCTCTGTGCCTAAGGTACGTCGTTGTCGTCGTCACTCAACCTCGTACGCTTTAATACACAGTGTAAAGTCACTTTGTAAAAGTACTCGGACATACATGTATGCAAGGTGAGAAAATGTGAATCTGAGTCATTTTGCAATGATTATGAGCCGCAGGTGTCTAAATGGTAGTTTTATCTCAAGGGACAGTTGAATCAGTGCTCTCTGCATTACATGCTGTGTACTCTAATCTGTGGCTATGGCTGTAATCGAACAGATTAAAAGGCGCTCAACCACCAACGTCCAACAAGGACCACCATGCTGTATGTTCAACAATGGAGGCAATTCTGGTTTAAAAGACGGCATGAGTAATTATGCAAACAGATGATTTTGTGCATCTTTTAACGATGAAGTTAGTCTGAGCCTGAACTGATGTTTTCTCTAATGCCAGGAAGAAGCGGAGGGACAGGAGCTGAACAAGATTCCCAAAGATCTGTGGGCCGTCAAGAAAATCGAAGATGAACAATACTGGTTCTTGAAGTCAAGTGAGTCTTGCTGCAATACGATTGCATTTCTCTGTTCTAAATGATTGCATTTCTGTTCTAAACGATTGCATTTCTGCTCTAAACTATTGCATTTCTGTTATAACATAACATGAATGTGAATTTAATAATGTGCAACTTCATGGAAAAAACTCACAAGTAGGGTGCACACACTGCACAGCTATATTACTATCATTAGTAATTGGACGCATGTATCATGCTGATTTATAAATTCCCCTACTGTGTTTTGCATGTCACTAATATTAGTTAATGATTTTGTCTCATGATCTCATCTTCTCACTATGGTTTGGATTTGATGCCTTTCCTTACAGTGCTATTGTCACAGGCACAATAGGTGTTACAAAATTTTACACTCCTCAGTCATTAATAATAATAATAATAATAATAATTACGACGATTTATATGGCGCAGTAACACAGTAAAGGCGCCTTACAAAGCAGCTAACCACTGGTCTTCTATTGTTGTTGGTATTCTGTGGTGATACAATGACTTTCATGGCACCAATACCAATTCACACAAAGACAAATGTTGAATTGTATTGTATTTAAAAACTTGCCAACTGCCTCTTACAATTTAAGCTATAAGAATGATAAGTCAGCGTGTGGGAGCCCCAAGGGAAAAGGATTTCAAGTGAGGTAGGAATAGATGACTATTGTAGCTTCCAGGTCAACATATTAGCAGAGATAGAAATGGTTGATCATTCCATGATGACCAGGATCCAGATGTTCACAATGGCAAAGATTTCTAAGTTTTTTTAGAGAAGCTGATTTAAATTTGAATGATTCAAGAATCGAGAAGTCTGATTGGTGGATAAGAATTGGTGGATAAGAAAGATGCAAGAGATGATTCTTAATAGAGGAGTTTTAAGAGATGAGTCCTATTAGATAACTTTGTGCTGTTTCTGTCTCCTTGTATGAATTTATTTTAACTGTAAATTTTCTGTTGTTTATCTTTTACCCTGTATCCTACTGATTGAATGATTTTCCAGTGGATATACCAGGAGAAGGTAATCTCCTTCAACCAGGTGCGCACACACACTCACACACACACACATGTGGTGCTTGCTTCCACAATCCACATATAAATACGCAAACGCTTCTGCAATGTTAAACCCCGGCTTTTGGATCACCATTTGGCAAGACGCTGTTGCTGATATCAATCTTCAGTTGTGCTAAAAGAGTTCTTTAGAAGGACCATGTGATTACATGGCTACATAATTACTGTCTTTCTTACGAATTTTGGTGGCCTTGCAAAATGTCACGTAAAAAATTTCATGGTCAAAATATCGCGGACAAAATGTCATAAATATAAAAGATTAAACAAGTGTTTATTTTAATAATTGATAACCTCAAAATCCACTAAAAAGTGAATGTGGCACAACATTTTCGATGGTAGAAAAACAGGAAGAAAACAAACTTTGACTACTTAACTATTTGATAGTACTACAATGCTGAATATAGTTGGTTTCAAGTGTTTATAGACTTTGTAGTGTTTGTATTTTATCGAAACAACATACACCGGTGATATTAAGAACTCTTGCAATGTCTCTTTTTCGATGGTTAAAAACTTTGATTTTGAGGTTATCATTTATTGAATTAAACACTTATTTACTTTTTTATACTTTATACTTATGACATTTTGCCCGTGACATTTTGTTTGTGACATTGTACATGACATTTTGTCATTGAACCATCATTCTAGTTTGGGATTATTTCCTGAAAACGTATCCTAACGTTCTCTTAACTTTTCGTGAATTCCTTCATATTACTTGTTCCTGCTTTGGGCTTATTCCTGCCAGCAGTTGCTTTAATATTAATATATTTATGTTTCTATGAATCTGGTTATTTGGCATTATATGATTCTTAACACATATTGACTGCCTACACGCCATGTTAAATGAATGGTTGTACTGCGAGTTAACTCGTAGCTGGTGGTCAACGTGTTAATTACTGTTGACACAACTACAACTAGCGCCAAATTGAACTTGTTCAGTTTCAATGTTTGCCCGTGACGAGAAATTATTTTTAATGTTGATCAATTGCAGTCATCTCCGTACTTTCTTGCTTTGCTTGCAGCATTTGAATTTTCATCATATTTTTTAGATGAGTTTATCTTGCAATTTGCTTTCTTTGGTTTTTGGCTTGCTTAAATGTCACCTTTATCTCTCCTTTTATGAATATTTAGACATGAACAACAACATTAAATCAATGGCTAAGTTTATATGGTGCCTTTGGCCAGAAACTCAAGCTTTTGTCTTCATTGGTCGTGCATTTTGGAATCAGATCTCTCCATTGATACGTTCTTCGTTATTGTCTGATACCCGAAGCACATATATTCGCTTCTGTAGGACACGGAAAGACTTTGACGGTCATCAGTTGATGGATGTTGATAGACCTGTCAGCGTCAGCTGTAGTCGGTGATTGATGCACAGCAGAGCCATCTAGGGAATGATTCGATCCTAGAACACTTTGGTGCATGGTTTTTAGGTCTAAGTTGTAGTCTTTCAATGGATTAGCAAGACCTCATCATGGACTGTTTAGCCAAGAGATGTGGATTCAACTCTTAGCCTCTGGAGTGTAAAAATGTTTAAAAGATTTCCAATCCTCTGTAGTTGTGGATGATAATTAATAATGTTGTTATTATCTTATACTGTTAATTATTATCGTCATATTTAGTGATTACAGCAACTAGGTGTGATGATGATTGTAACATTATTTCTTTATTCATTTCTTCTCATTCTTAGACGATGTAACTCGTGTTTTGGAGAAAGAATTGGCCGTCCTCAATGCGCCCGATATCGAACGTGATGAACAGGTCAGAGATGTTATCAATCAGTCAGTCAATCAATCAATAAATCTATCAATCAATCAATCGACCTTGAATTGATAGCACTGGCACACAAAGCTCCCTAAGATAAGTCAGGCCTCGTGTGCAATTATGTATGAGCATTGGAATCTTAAACTCAATGAGTTTTTGCATAGGCAGTCGGTTATTTGATTCTAATCCAATTAATTAGCTACAAGATTTGACTACCGGTAATTCTAATCTTGATTATCAGGTTTCAGTAGCTTATCAGAATTCTAATAGAGATCAATTTAACTAATTAATCTCTGATGACTTTGCTGTTTGTTTTTTTAGTTGATGCTTTCGAACACTAAGATAACCGTGACGTTGATGTGTGGAGTTGATCAGCGAACAATACCTCTGATGATCACGCAACTTGTACTTAAGTCTGTTGACGTCAGGAATTGGAGCACACCAAGGGTGAGTGGGATGGATGGCCCTCTCTACTTTACAATTCCATAAGTTGCTCCTTAAGTAACCTCTTAGTCAATTGATTGTTTTTTCATTATCCTGACTTTGAACTGCAGCGTTTGTGCCTTGTTGCGTTTGTGTTTTGTTGCGTTTGTGTTAATGACTCTGTGCAATAAAGGAAATAGTAGTATCGGTAAGTGTGGTGGCGGCGATAGTTTGTCTTGCCGTTGTTGGTGTTGAGTTGTGTGAATTCTTTTGTGTGCTGCAGTTGAAGGTTGATTGTGAATTAACACTCGAGATGACGTACTACAACGAGAAGTTGTCTGTATGGGAGTCACTCATCGAACCAGTGGAAAGCGAAGGAAGGCACAGACCGTGGGAACTCATCGTTGAGGTAGGATGCTCACCAACCTAAGCAGTCCCACAGTCATTATTATTATTAATTGCGATATTAATTACCATATTGGGGCATGGTGGTGTAGGGGTATGTTCGGTGCCTTGTAGTCAGAGAGTTGCAGGTTTGAATCTCACCTCATCTTCGTTGGTTGTTGCTCGTAATATCAATGGAACTAACTCTCTTCTTACTTGTCTCCTCTCTCTTTTTTCTGGTGGTAACACAACTCGGAACTTTATTCAGCACCTCGGAAAGAGACAACCCTTCTGACTAGACTAAACGATCATAAAGATCTGATCTGCGCTTGTTTTGCTACTAAAGGAAATTTATGTTCGATTATGATTACGATTCCTGCGTTGTTAAAAGTTTGCGATGGTTTGTGTGACATTGCCATGTGCAGGTGAGAGCGCTTGAGTTGTTGGCTGCTATTGATTTGCAATGGGTTGTGTGACATTGCGTTGTGCAGGTGAGAGCGCTTGAGTTGTTGGCTGCTATTGATTTGCAATGGTTTGTGTGACATTGCGTTGTGCAGGTGAGAGCGCTTGAGTTGTTGGCTGCTATTGATTTGCAATGGTTTGTGTGACATTGCGTTGTGCAGGTGAGAGCGCTTGAGTTGTTGGCTGCTATTGATTTGCAATGGTTTGTGTGACATTGCGTTGTGCAGGTGAGAGCGCTTGAGTTGTTGGCTGCTATTGATTTGCAATGGTTTGTGTGACATTGCGTTGTGCAGGTGAGAGCGCTTGAGTTGTTGGCTGCTATTGAGGATGAATTGGACGCCAGCGTCGATCCACCAACGTTTGTGACGCCGCCACCGAAGATGACCGTTGGCATCAATTCTGCCGACGTCATGCAAGTGACCGTGTCAAAGACATCACTTGACGTCTTCAAAAGTCTTGGACAGGTAATGCTATCGAGTGACGCAATATTACTGAGCACTTGACTTTGCATATTACGTGATATGCAATGTGTGTGTGTGCTAGGTTATGTGATTTATGACGAACGTAGCTGTTGACGCACACTTGGCTTGTGCGTCAAATTCAGATTTCAAAATATTGAACGCCTGATTGCAGTTGGGTACAAAAAATATAAAGAATATACTTAGATGAAACCTTAATGGGATTTTTTCGTCAGGATTTTCATGGCTCAATCCATATGGTCCCTCTCTCTTTTGAATCTACTTCCACTATCAGTTCGCTCTGCCTTTCTCTCTAGTGGTCCTTCCTCCTCTGTCTCTCATCTCAAATCAACTGCCATTTCTTTCTTAAATGGTTTTACTGAGAGAAGCGCTTTCTAAATGATCGTATAACAATACAATAAATTGTGGCATTGTGACTGCGTTGATTTTTAACATTTGTTTTTCTTCATTCTAGTCTTTCAGCGATGCATATCGCCTCGTGGCAATACCAGCTGCGAAGAACGAAATGGTTGCGCCATATCTCATAAAGAATGAGAGTGGAATGGTCGTGACGGTTAAACCAGGCGAGACGTTCATAGGCAAGGCAGGTGCACAGGTGAGACAACAATGTCTATTGTTCATCTATTGTTTCCATGAGACAATGACATGTGCTGTTGTTTTCAGTTAGTAAGTATGTGAGAATGTATTCTTTACAAGACAACCCAGCAATGCATGTTTCCTTTCAGACGAAGTAACTGTTGGAAAATTATTTCTGAATCATGCATCGCTTGGTGAAGGCATCAACTCTGGATAGTTTTAGCTCATGATGCATTATTATTCACTGTGGTATAGTCATTAGAATGGATCCAGTTATCAGCTAAAGTCATATGGCAGATGTTTCAGAGAGCGCATAGTCACAGGATCGCTTCATTGGTTAAATTAATGTTAGAACATGATGAACGCCTTGCTTGACTGCAGAACAGTTAAATCTGACCCTGTGATTTATTACTTGCACTCATCCGTTCATTCTATGAATTGCAATCATATTGTCATGTGTCAGTTTTAAATGTTGTTGTTGTTGTGAATGATGTTGGTTGTTCTTCTGTTCTCAGGTCAAACCGAATGCCGATGGTTCTTACGTTCTTGAACCGGATCAGTCGGTTGAGTTGTTGAACAAGACGGCTGGCACTGACAAGCACATACGTGGAATGGATTGTTTGTTCAACAGCGTCGTCGACGATCAGAATAGAAAACTGTCGATCACTGTGAGTCAGATGACAGATCTCCTCTGCCGTAGATAAATAAGTCCATCCTTCTACATGTATAATCTATATCTCCTTACCGCTCCTTGTCACCTTATCTTACGCTTGCTACCTTGAGCACCACTGAATAGTGTTTTCTTGAAAAGCACTGTTTAATTATCAGATTGCAATTGTAATTATAACAACAATTAATCTTACCTGTCAATACCTTACATTACTGTACGATAGCTGTTGCAAGGTATTTGATGCATTGAATTAATAAATGTTATTGTTGTTGTGGCAGTTTGAGGATCTTGGTGAGACTCGTGAGCTTCACTTGCGACGAGCAGAGAAACGAGCGTTTGCGCTCATTCAGCGAGCAACTCCTGGTGAGCCGTGGCATCTTGTCGCTCAAACAGACACGTCGTTTGGATGCAAAACAATTACTCTCAGGTCCATTGTACAGGTAAGTTAATTGATGCAGAAGTGAAAGGCAGCTTTTCATCATGTCTGTATAACTGTATATCATGGACTTTCTTCCTGCTTATTCTAATTCGTGCAAAATAATCAGCAACCACGGAGCTATTCTTACTAGAATTGCTATAGCTCAGTTTCGATCGTTTGCATCAATTGGTCCTTCTCTTTGGAATGCACTTTCTCATTCTGTTCGCTCTAAAATTTATCCTGCCTTATTCTTCTTTCTCTCTTCTCAAAACCTGATTCTTATCATGAGGCTTTGTGCATTGGGAGCACTTCTGAACGGTTCATCCTACTGGGGTAGCTTTATAAATGCTTAAACACAATACAATACAATAAGAAGTACGTTTAGATATCATTTTAGGTATAGCTGCCACTCGCGGTGGAAACAGTGAACTGCCATACAATACAGACTGATCTTTCACATATTGTGGCTTAGTTTTGGAGCGCTATCTGTTGGCACTGGCGCAATAGAAGTTGCTAATTACGAGTACATTACAATTACATTACAACGTAAATGCTGTTTGTCTTAGATACATAACTGCCTACCAGTCTCTGTTGAGATGTATTACAAGCTGAGCGATGACGCGAGCGCACGATGTGGATTTGCAAAACCCGGCAGCATCTGCAGTCTGCCGTGTGATGCGGTCTACACTGCACCATACGAGATATTCTTCAAACCAGCGCAAGGAAGGTGAGTGCGGGATACGGCGGTTGATTCAGAATGGCATGGGATTTTCTTGCTGGTTAGTTTGATTCATGCAATATAGCCATTGACCATGCTGCTTATTCTACTGTAGTGGACCGTCTTGTTGATTTTTCTCATTTATGTAAATTTTAACCATGAACCTTCTTGTTGATTTTTCTAATAAATTTATGTAAATTAAATTTTTAACCATGAACCTTCTTGTTGATTATTTGTTTCTAATTTATGCAAAACAAACATGGGAATTCGTGTTGCTGTTCCTGATTTTGCTGACTAAGAACATGGAATGTGATGTGAAAATATGGCAACTTTATTAGAAATAGGAACAAAGCTGCAACATAGGAGAGAGAGAAACTTTAATCTGACATTGAAAACATTGAAATTATTGTTAGTCAGCTTGTGGGTCTTGTTTTGGATATAATTATTCATCTTTTGACAAATGAGGATTACAGGTATTTTGGTTGTGTCAGAGTGTAGCTAAGTGTGCATTAAATAAGTATAGGGCGTTTTCAAGGACTTGTGTTTCTTGATGCCAGTGTTCTGCAAACTTTTAACTGGCTGTATATAATATTGTATATATTTTATATGCGGTTTTTTTCTCTTCTTAGTTACTTGGAGTCAAGCACTGGCTATAAATGGAAGAATCTAAGTAGCAATGGCAGCCACTGTCAGCTGTTTGAATGTAAAGGCAATAAACCGGACTCTCCTACAGTTTTCATATCCGTAAGTTCCTGTTGAATGTTCCATGCTTTTACTGAATTTCATTGCTAACGTTGACTTGCGTGATGTTTATAGTGAGCATTCTACCATTTGTTTACATTGTCACAAGTATCTGTCAAATGTTCTTTACCACGTTTATTATGTTCCAGTCTAATGTTACTAAACTGCATTACATTACATTTATTTATCAGCAGGCTCTGACCAGTAGTTGATGTTATTGCGCACCCAGTGTGTAAACAGTGAACCATACTGACCTCTTTTAGTTTTGCTGTATGACTTTGTCAAGTTATGGGTTGCTTTAGAATTTCACACTGCAATACACTACGTTGTGTAGACTTATTTTTGTGTTGTAGATATGTTGCAATTGTGTATTTCTTGAGTTTGTTTACTGGTTTTAATCTAATTCTTCCAGAGCACCCTGCACTGTTAAGTGAAAGGTCAGAGTTTAAATTCCACCCTTATAATGCCATATCTAAGAAAATGAAGTCACTAACACTTTATACCCACGACTGCATCAAGGCTAGCTAGAGACACTTCTCTTCTTCTTCATCCTAAGTTTATCTGATTGCAATAGTTGATGCAATTTTTTAAAAGTTTTTTGTACTTTTTGTGTTGTGTGATGAATTTAGGCGAAGGTTGAGATTGAGAACATTTTGTTTGAGTGGACGTCTGAGGCATCTGCCAAGTCTTACTTGATCACGCTGAATCCAACAGTCGTCTTCCGCAACCTTCTGCCAACACACATCGTCTGCTCTATCGAGGTACAAAGTAGTCAGATTGCATTTCAATTAGAAATCTGTCTCTGTTATTGTATCATATCTAAAAATTTAAAGAGAGCCTCTTGTAGCATTTCAGACACTTGAATAGCACTTTGGCTATTCAGATGCGCTCTCAGCACAGAAGCAGTGGGGGAGGGGTGAAGAAATGTCTGGAGAGAGCGAGAGCTTTATTTCCTCTAGTAGCCAATGATCCATTCGTAAAACAATCTGAAATAGCTATGCAACTCATCGAAAATTTATATTTTTTTAATAAAAAAAATATTCCACCTGTTGCATGACGCCTGGTGTACGACTGGTGTTACGCATACCTCCATTTGAAACGATTGGTCTGGAAAGTTTTACCACTGATAGTTGCAAGGTAGTGGCCAATCTCACAGATGGTGCCTGCCATGGAAGAGTGTCAATAATAATAAAAATTGTTATGACTAACACTTCAACGTTTATGTTTTTGGCGAGTAGTAAGATAATCTTGAATGGCATGTGATGAGTATTAATTTAATTTCTCTTTCATACAAAGGAATTTTCAAAGACAGACCGTCTCGCAATGCCAATAATAGAAATAGGTGATATGTGTTGATGTGTTTGTGTATATGCAACCTAAGAACCTATCAGAACGAGTTAAATTGCATTTCACTTGAACTGTGAAGTTCTGCTTTCTGTTGTAGGGATCTGAATCGAAATTCCGCGTTGAGGCTGGCGAGAAAGTTCAGATGACGAGTGTCAATCCTGGCGCAACATCCATTGCTGTCAGCGTAAGTTGGAAATAAAACTACAGTGTAAAAAATTTATGTAACCTTCGTCACCTCAAACAAGTGCATCAGAATGTGTGCAAACATAAATATGCAATTATATGTAGAGTGACTTTCCATTCATAGATTTCTATGTTGCTGTATTTTTTGCAGTGTGAGAAGTGCTTTAAAAATTTTATAGATAATTTGAAAACGAACTGTGCGCTTGTGTTCTGTGTAGTTTACGTATCAGTCGAAGGACTGGACGGCTCATCAGGTGATAGATGTTAAGCCGGAGACACTCTCTGTCTGGACGTTTGAATCGATGGACAACGGACAAAGAATTACGATGGTCAGAACTTCCCTAGAGCTATTGATTTCCTAAAATTAGCTTAAATAGGATAATATTACCGGTGGTTAAACTGCATTTTGTATGTTTTATTTTCTTCTAGTTATGCTGAGATATTTACTGAGCTATGTTTATTTTCATATAGCCTCAGTAGCATAGTAGTAGAAGAATTTTAGCTGCAAAATCATCAATCGACTCAACAAATTTT
The DNA here is from genome assembly GCA_945859605.1 of Lumbricus rubellus. NCBI lineage: Eukaryota > Metazoa > Annelida > Clitellata > Crassiclitellata > Lumbricidae > Lumbricus > Lumbricus rubellus. The sequence goes on along the minus strand of OX243811.1, from coordinate 66,036,238 downwards.
TACAAGTTAGAGACTTGGCAGAGTTGTTAAGTACACCACACTGATGAAAATACTAAAAGTCCCCATAAATCCGAGCTGTGCTCGAGCCGCCATCTTGGAAAATGGCGGCCCAATTTCGGTTTTGTGGCAATAACTGCAGAACCGTCACAGCTACAAAGACATATAACAGAGCAAAAATGATCCTCATTAAAAGGCAAAGAAGTTTGCTATACAACATTTGTTTCTAGGATCGAAAATAAAAATGTTAGGGCTAGTTTTAGGTTGATCTTAAATCATCATTCGCAGCACACTATTTCCATGTATTCTTCCCGCCACAAAACTTTGCATGTCACATTGATATACATAATGATGACTACTTTAACATATGTAACATTTTTATTTGTAAACCTAGAAACAAATGTTATATATCAAACTTGATTGTCTTTAAATAAGGATCATTTTTGTAATTTTATATTTCTTAGTAGCTTTGACGGTTCTTGAGTTATTACCGAAAAACAGAATATAGGCCGCCATTTTCCAAGATGGCGGCCCGAGCACAACTCGGATTTATGGGGACTTTTGACATTTTCATCAGTGTGGTGTACTTAACAACTCTGCCAAGTCTCTAACTTGTAAAAATTTGTTGAGTCGATTTTCCTAAAATTCTTCCACTATAGGTTAAGCCGGAGACATAGGTTAAACTGAAGCAGATGCAGCTGTATTGGTCATGTAAGTTGAGGATGTGTAGAGGGTGATATTGTTTGATGAGTAGCACATGGTTTGTCTTTGTTGACAGGATCTTGGTGTACATTCAGACAACAGCTTTGGATTTCTCCAGCTCTCTCTCTACAGTCCATACTGGATGATCAACAAAACTGCACACAACCTGTCATACAAGGTAGACTGTGACATTCCAGATGATGAGATCAGCAATTATTGATATCTTTTCTCTTTCTTCTTATCATGACAATCTAACCTAATTAGATTTTCATTGCTCTGGCTTCCTTCTTCCTTTGGCTACTGTGATCATTCATTCAATCATTCATTCAACAGGCACTCCCAATCCTAGCACCAAAAATTATTTTCATGAATTTCTATAGTGCCTCTTCAAAGGAGACTACTCACAGGCACTCCCAATCCTAGCACCAAAAATTATTTTTTAGTTGAATTTAAAAAAATGCTTTGATGAGAATCTCAGGAAGCAGGCACAGTTCCTGGAGGAAGCCCATTTCAGATCAATTGCTCAAGCTCAAGCCTCTACCATCAATGGGATCTCCATAGTATTGTATTGCCATACCTCCACTCTGCATGGGATCGCTATCTACATCTCTTCCTCTTCTTAAGACCTATTTTTTTCTCTTGCAGTTCTCACACTGGGAGCTACTGAATGACCATGGCTGTATGGCAGTGTACGCAGCATTATAAGAAATTATTAGATTTGTACATAATTACATAAAATTATCGTGTACTGGTATTGATTGTTTTTCTTTTTATATAGGCATCAGATGACTACATAGTGAAGCATGAGTCATCTTTCAATGAAGCCGTCTTCTTCTTGTTTAAGAAGTCATCTGTTCCAGGCAGTTCGAAAAAGGTAGAACTTACTTGTTTTGGTTTTTTACTTTCATTCCGTATACGAAACTGATTGTTGAGTTTAGCAGGGATTTCTGCTTGTTTTCTTTTATGGTTGTAATCTTGCAGTGGCTCAATCATGAGAATTTGAAGAGTGTGCTAAAATCAGTATCCAATTTCTGCTTCTGTTTGTGAGGTCAGCATTTTAATTACTACTAGCGACTGTAAATCCAATGCAGGTTTTCATTAAAGTTTTTAAAGAAAACTGAATCACAAATGGCTTTTCAGAGAACATACATGGAAAGATATTTAAGAATCAGAAAGACTGAATTTCAAATTTCAAAAGAGCTTCAGGTATCATGAGCTTTCAGATAATTATGTAAAACAGTATTTAAGTTGTTTATGGACCAGACCAAATGCAAAGTATGTTTTCAATCTTGATTCAGCAAAAAGAATTAAGGCACCATTGCTATTTTTTGATGGTAGGACGCTCGACCTGGAATGGTCTCCCCTTGATGAACGTTGCTCTCTTTCTAGGACTCCTTCTCAGGCATTCTTAAGACAGTTTCATTTGGCCACGCTGGGGTTGGGTTGGGAGCGCCTGTGAGTAGTCCCCTTGAAGAGGTTTTATAGAAATTCATTTAATGAATGAATTTTGTTGCGATTGCAAGACCATTGCAGACGTTGTAACGGGTTTAGATTCATGCACAACAGTCATAATTCATCGAAAAACCTGATTCATATAAGCGCATATAAGTCTTTTCTCATTCTGGTTGATGCTGCCTGCCTTCCAATAAACAAAAGAAAAACAAAGAGAGCAAGGGAAGTCCAGTCATTGGTGACTTATCCGCTGATGAAGTTGAGACGCCTTCAAAGACGTGTAGTCCTCGACGTAGTAATGCGTCGATTGCCACAAATGCTTCGACGAAATCGACTGAAGGCAAGAAGTCATCTAAGCATAAGTCACACATCAACAAGAACGTCAAAGTAAGTCGCTAGTCAACGGCGGCGTCACGTTTAATGTCGCCTTGAATGTCGTAAGCACGCCTGGGGCTGCCTGCATGCTTGGACATAGATCTCTTAATCGGTTGTTTCGTTTTGTGTTTTCGTGCTGATGTGGGCCGTGGATGTCGGAATAGCTGGGCAGATCTGATCACACTTTCGGTTTTTGTATCTGTTCCAAAATTTTGACGACATCGTATGGCTGATATGGCCATTGATGTCTTTAGAAAAAAGTAATTATATGAAATTTCATCATTTTCTTAATTATCGATTATTCATCTTCCAATGTATCAGATTATTTAGAAGCAGGGTATGCACAATTTCTTATGTGTATGTCCAAATTGTCCATAATTTGACCACTTGACCGCCAGTGGCCACATAAGGCTCTTTTGGACCATTAAGACTGTTTTCCTTTGATCTTAAAAGAATCTTTCCACTGGCCATCCAACTTCTGTCCTGATATCCAACTGCATTTATACAATATGCATAAGTATTACATATCTGTGTAATGCAACTTTTTAGCCTCTTTATGCATTGCAATTCATGAGAACTGTTGAATTATAGCGGCCGTTGGTGCCACAGGTTGTTGATAAACTATGAATCAATCCATGTGCTTGAACCGTAAGAGTTTCCTGATCATTCTGAATGAGAATGTGCTTTGACATGATTCGGAAAGCTTCTCTTGCAGTGTCAACTTTGCCTGCCTGTCTTAAAATACTCCAGAATTTCAATTGAAGAATTTCAGTAAAGTGGAACGAGTTTCCTGTACACTGAGAGTGTTGGCAATGTCAAGTCCCAGATTCCGACATGCCTACCCAGATGGCAACCGTTATTGTCTGAGCTTTTGTTGGGAAACTCTTAAGTGAACTCGTCATTTGTTTGTGTTTGTCAATGCCTATGTTTTTTGCACATTATGTGCGTTGTAACATTGTAAGTCTTACCCCTTCATTCAAATCCTTGTGCGTTTTCTTTGAAATCTATGTTGTTTAGCTACACTGGGTTTATGTTGTCATTTTTTTTGCCTCAGTTTTAGGTTTCGTAAGTCTATTCTACCGTATTTTTATTATATGATGTTGTTCTACTTCATACTCAATTCATTTACTGCAAGAATTTGTATGAACTATTTTTAAAGGGGGCTATGCAGACTGCAGAGGCACTCCCAAACCCAGCACGGCCAAATTAAACTGTCTTAAGATGAGAGAGGAATGCTTGAGAAGGAGTTCTGGAAAGGGAGCGGAGTGTTAAGGGAGACCATTCCAAGATGAGGGTTCTGCAACTGAGAAAGCATGGTTCTGCTGCATAGTGGAAGTATGAGCAAAAGAGACAGCAGACATATATACACAAATATATGTGCATATGTTATGACATATTTAACCATCTTATGCTGTGGCATATGCTCTCCACTGCCATGGTCTTCATTGCATACTTCCTCTGCTGATTGGTTCGTAGGTTTGTTAAAGTACATAGCTTTTCTTTTGTGGTCTAGTTTTGTATTGAAACGCATTTTATCAGGTTTATCTTAAGTTGGTGAATAGTCGATACTGTCTTAGAAACGCATAGAACTTTAACTTTAGCAATTACTTTTATTGATTTTTTGTGTTTATTTAATTTTTGCATTTTCTGATATATGTTGATTCAATATTTACATTTTAGCATGTCATGACTGCGGTAATAATGCTTTAAGATTTTGCCATTTTCAGTTTGTTGCTTTTTTGAATTTTTTATTTTGACGGTTTTCAGCTTTTCAGAGTTTGATTTTTGATAGGTTTTGAATAATTTTTTTGCATTTTTCCACAACACGAAATCTATGAAATCTTGAAGATAATGAGGATGTCAACGTGTAAGGTTTCTCCAAATTTACTTTTTGATGGAGAAAGGAACACAAGGACTGGTTACAAGGCTGTTCGATATATTCATTCATTCATACCAAAAATTTATGTAGCACCCTTCAAGAATACTACTCAGAGGCGCTCCCAAGGGACACCTGATCACAAGACTATAATCGTGATAGAATGGCTTCATTTGTGTTTGCGCAGCGATCAAGATACTTGTATCTGTGGAGACATACGTGTCTTGGGTTAGTTTTATCAGACATTGGGAAATGTAGACGAATGATCCGTAAGATGCTGACATCAACAACGAAGGTTCGGTTGCTTGCATGAAGTTGAATGATAGATTATTATTCGTAAGATTATTATCTGCATCGGCTTCATTCACCCGATAGACTTGTTAGTTATAATGAAAGATAGCGGGTAATGGACCCAGGGCCGGATTTAAGCATGGGCTACACGGGCGCCTGCACAAGGGCCTCACCAGTTGAAATTTTTTCTGAGATCACTTCACAGAGGCTGAGAGCAAGGGCAGAGAAATTTCTGGAATGGCAGAATGTGTTAAAAGAAAACAGTGACGTCAAAACAAGCGTATCGGTCGTGTCATTGCCGTATGACCGAGCACCAGAAACTGTACTTGCTGATTCATAGAAGTTTCAGATTGGAAATTTTCTACTCATCATTAAGCAATAATCACAACTGAATTTACAATGAGACTACGATCATACGGCCTAAGTCTACTCTGCTAATTTTTGAAGATGAAGATAATTAAGAACGGCATGCATTGCCTGGTCTGACGTGTGAAGGTCTTAGCCACCTTGCACTGTTGAACACAGATTGTGATCTTCTACGCCAATTAGATTTCATAAATTTATTTATACTTTTGCAAATAAGACAGTTTGCAAAAGTCTCAAAGCATTGGGCATATTCAAATTTACTAAATGAGCCTCAACTGATATAATTAACTGACTCCGGCTACCTGCTTTTTTATTTTGGGTCCCGCTTATTACTTGTGTGTTTCAGCAATGTCTATTTTAAAAACCTGAATAAGAAGTTTAAAGCTAATCATTTTTATCAGGGCTGTTTTTAAGGAATTGTTATAACTGCACAACTCCTTTCTTTCATTTCCCACCCACCATGGTAAATTACTTCCAATGCGGAAGACAATGACTTTTTTACTAGTTACTGCACAAATCCATTTAGAACTGCACATTTTGTGTACAACTGCATGCTTTAAAAAAACCGCATTTTATTATTTTTAAGTTCTATTTTTTATTTATTGGGGCCTACATATAAATTTTATAGAGGACAATATCTTTTGTAATCAAACTATTCTTTTGATTCATTTTTATCTATGTGAATTTTAAGTACAATTAGTTGACAATGAGTCAACAAGTTAATGCCGTTAGAGCCTTTGCCTGTATGAGTTGGTATGACATGTAATTACTGCTGGCATAGTGGAGATTGTCCCTGACAATAGGCTATATATCAACAAAGGCAAAAATTTGCTGGAGAAAAAGGCCCCACCACATTGGGTGCCCATGGGTCTCCACCACCCTAAATCCGGCCTTTGGTGGATACTGTCTTAGAAGTGCGTAGAACTTTAGTCATATTGAAGTTAAATTCTCTCATGCAGTAGCTTTTCTCGCCATTTCCAAGTATTGTTTCGGCTTCTCTAAATGGATCGGGTTAATAAGAAACCTTGGATTTGTTAAGCAATTATGGGAGAGCTGGCTGCCTTTATGCTGTGCTATCGGCAAATATGTTACTAGTAGAAAGGTCAACTCTAAAAATGATTAATTGTGATAAGTAAGTAAGTAAGTATATCCCTCATTAACCAATTGCTTATCCCCATTTTGGTGTACATACTACATACGTCTTAACAACAATCCACTGTCAATATGAGTACAATATTCGAACTATAACTGTGTGGTGAAATAACCTGAAAGGCTGTGCTAGAGTTGTCATAAAGACAAGAACATCTGTGATAAGTGCCATAAAGGGGCAATTACAACAGAACAGCCTTCTTATGAATATTATTATTAACAGGGTTTCTTTTCCTCAACGTATGTATTTTAAAAGGTGTATTGTTTTGTTCCGACTTTTATATTATCGTGTGATATTTAATATTATTTGTTACTAATTTCATTTATTGATCCATAATATTATTTCGATACCCTTATGCTCTATTATTCTTTGCCTGTAGTTTGCATTCGAATTTTGTATTTTGCTTTGTGCTTTGGAAATGTTTCTGCAGAGGTTTAAACTCATGTTAAACTGAGATTTGAGCTAAATCTCAAGTCTTTTGTTTATCTCTTCAAGCTGGTGTTTTACTGATGGAAATATAGAATTTAGGTCACAAGATTCATACTTTTTTTGACTCGTGTTAAGATGTTGATTGTGCAGCCATTTTGATGCTTTGCTAGAAATGGCTTGGTGGCTTAAGTATGGCTAAACTGTTTGTGACATCTGCATTATAGACGAAGTTTCCAGTTTATTGTGGATTGTTGTAACCAATGAGAAAATGAATTGTTTATATTAACAGAAATATGACCTTTGAAATTTATGAGTTATGATGGCAGTCACGACAGTTGCTGGATTAGGTAAACTGCTATTATCAGTGATGTGTGCGAACATTTCCACCATGCAGTCACATTGCAGTGGGAGTTTTGCTTTGGTTGGTCCAACTTTCTGGAATTGCTTACCAAGTTATGACATGGGATCCATGGTCTGCCTTTACTTCTATTCTGTCAGAACTTGGAAAACTTCTTTGATCTTGGTTTTCTGTGTCTAGCACCAGTTGTCATTTTTCTCTGTGGAAGAGGTGCTATATAAACCTACAGTTGGACTTTAGCTGAACTTGACTTGGCTTCTTTAAATCTAGGCTTTGACTTTTCCAATGGTTTCGCTTCAATGAATGTCTTGTGGCTTTTGATGCATTACAGAATTTTCCAGTAGCTTTTAGGTCTATGATGAGTTTGACTGCTTGACATTATTGGTGGAAAGGTCTGATGGGTGACAGGGAGAGAGGAGTGTGGCTTTGTAATGTTAAGATCTATTGAAGTTTGAGGTGTTTCCATACTCTTGCTGAACTGCCCTTTAAGATTAATTTGAAGTGATTTGGATTCTGATTATTCGTTTTCATCGTACTGTAATGCATTTGTGAATATGGTATGCAACCATTGATGTGTATGACTAATTAAATACCGTAGCTGAGATGTTGACATTGGTTAATGCCAGTGGTAGGCATATTGGAATGGTAGCAGTGCTCAATAAATTGGAATCTGAGTTATTTTGGACAGTTTCAATGTGGCACTATACAAATTACAAAGATTGATCAAGACAGGTTGTTGCCCACTAACAAGCATTGCGATTCAATGTGTTCAAATACTTGAAATAATGTGATAAATAGTTAACATCTCAAAGTGAAGATTATTTTCATGTCTTGTTTGTCTTGTCTTCAACCTTCAGTGTTCCGAGGGTTGGTCGCTTCGTAAACACACAAGGAAAATCAAATTATGACCTTCATACCATTTAAAGTGCTGGCGTCAAAATGACAATCCAAAATGGGCAAAAATTCCCTGCAGCATGGATTACTCTTTCATATAAGCAGTTTACATGCCGCCAGTTCAACACAGCATAAGATACGACAATTTCATGATGTTGAAAAAATGAATTCTAATCATAATATTATGAGATCAAGACACACCACACACACACACACACACCACTCACACACACACACACACACACACACACACCACACATGCACCATACATACACACACACGCAAGTCCAAGACTCATTCAACAAAACTCTTGATATCTCCAGTCATGCTACTGAACTAGATTGCATCAGAAGATTTTGTGGCAGATTTCTGTGAGGCTTTACGCATAGGAAGACATTTAGTCAGTCAGTCATTTGAAATAGGTGTAGGTATGTTGAGTGGTCTGCAGTGAGTTCTTTTTTTTCTGCAGGTGTCTCTCAGACTTAAAGAGTCTGAATGGTCCGATAAATTCTCTCTCGACACGGTTGGAAGCATTGGCACCGTGACCTGCAAGGTGAAAGGAAGCGAGAGTCAACCGGTGAGTGTGCATCTTTCGACCTTCTTCAACTTTGACCTTGGTGCATGTGACGAATGAGGATGAATTAACTGCTATGCTCTTTTATCATTGGTTTCGATTTTTTATTTCGAAGTTGTTCTTCCAAAGGGAATAGGTTGATGTCCTTGGGAAAAGAGAGATAGAGACCTTTTGAGGCAGCTACTTGAAGGGTGAATGATTTGCTCAAAGATTTCCTTCCAGTTTACATCCGATTTTGGCATCATACTGAGTTTTGTGAGGATTGTACTGGTTATACATTACTTAAATGACGTCTCATGCAATTTTTGACCCTTCCCCCTTCTCATGCATCAACACAAAAGTCATATATCTTATCCAGTATGGGAACGCCACGCTTCAGTGTGACCCCTCCACTAGGTGCGTGATGTCATTTATGGAATTATGGATGGTCTCTTAATAAGCTGTATAACAGACTTTATTTTTTTATTTAATTGTTTACTCGTGTAATATTGTCACTTCATATATTTCATTGATTAGTTCATAATTACGGAAGGTTGAGGATATCTTCAGATGAAGATTCTATCTCAGTCGGAGCAGAAGAAGTCTTGAACTTTGTGTGTCGTCACAAAATCGCATTAATAGGCTCTTGTCCAAAGCTTCACAATTAACTGCTCAGTTTGTGCAAATATTCCACAAGTTCTCTTTTGTCATTCAGAACAAAGTTCCAGTTGATGATCAATGCATTGTGTATTCTGAGCATTTATAAAGCGCCTCTAGTAGTGTCAGCCATTCAGAGGTGCTCCCAGTAATGTGTTATTTTATTTTTGGTTATAATGTTTTTATTGCAGTATTGTATATATTGGTATTGGTCTCGAGATTTCAACGTCATGTCTGATCTTGAATCGATGTGGATGAAATGAGATTGCGATTATTTTAGTTGCTTGTTTTCATGTTTTTTCATTGTTCTCAACGTTATTTCTGATCTGATTGTTTACTGTGTCGTGTAGACGAACAGCAAAGAGAGCAAAACATTGGCAGTAAGTGACGACGTAGTAGTGGGGTCTTTTGGCTGATAATTACTAGCCATCATCCCTGCATGTGCCAACGTAGATCATGTCTCGCTTGTCTATTTAAACCCATAGCTGTGTATTAGATGTATACATTAGATGTTGCCTGCTCACGCACATGACAAGATGAGTAGTTGGTGTAGCCACAGTGTAGAACGTAGATCACTAAATTGCTGTTGTTCTCACTAGAATCGTGGTTGTGCAAAAGGAAACTGTTCAAAGTGTTTGTGGCATGACATGAAAAAGCCATATTCAATGACAGCATCATTCACTGTTCTGCTGATAGATATTGTGGCTTGACAATAGAGAGCCGTCATCAAAAGCAGCATTGTTCTCAACTGTGTGAATGAAATCATGGTTTGACAAGAGAAAGCCATTATCATTGACAGCAGCATCATTATGAACGGCTCATTCAGGGATCATGGTTTGAGAATTGAAAGCCATTATCATTGACAGCAGCATCATTATGAACGGCTCATTCAGGGATCATGGCTTGACAAGAGAAAGCCATTATCATTGACAGCAGCATCATTATGAACGGCTCATTCAGGGATCATGGTTTGACAAGAGAAAGCCATTATCATTGACAGCAGCATCATTATGAACGGCTCATTCAGGGATCATGGCTTGACAAGAGAAAGCCATTATCATTGACAGCAGCATCATTATGAACGGCTCATTCAGGGATCATGGTTTGACAAGAGAAAGCCATTATCATTGACAGCAGCATCATTATGAACGGCTCATTCAGGGATCATGGTTTGACAAGAGAAAGCCATTGTCAATGACAGCAGCATCATTATGAACTGTTGGCAGGGATCATGACTTGACAAGAGAAAAACTGTGAACATTAGCGGCATTGTTGTCAATTGCTGATGGAAGTCATGACTTTGCAGGAGAGAGAGAAATTATAAAATCCAGCATCACGTGGTCAAAGCTCTGCTGAGAAAACAGCAGGAAACTATGATGATGATGACAAAGAAGTCATTTCTGTTTTGTGCACAAATGGAGTATATTTTATTTATTTATTTAATTCACTTTTTACCAAGCTAAACAAATCTGCATGTCTGGCATGAGGTGAGTGTGCTCAGAGTCACTACGTGGATGAGTCTCCTCAGCACGCTTGAACCTGCACTCGTTAGGTTACAGACCCAGTTCACTACCAAACAGACTGTCAAGCCACAAAGAACGGAACTGTAGTTAAATGAATGAAGGTGTTGAGCACTAGAATGGCTTAACATGGTATGCTTTATCAAAGGGGTTAGGTCAATCTGGCTTAACATGGTATGCTTTATCAATGGGGTTAGGTCAGTCTGGCTTAACATGGTATGCTTTATGAATGGGGTTAGGTCTATCTGGCTTAACATGGTGTAGTTTATCAATGGCGTTAGGTCAATCTTTTTTAGCATGGTATGCTTTATCAATGGCGTTAGGTCAGTCCGGCTTAGCATGGTGTAGTTTATCAATGGGGTTAGACCATTCTCTAACATAGTGCAGTTTATCAATAGGGGGTTAAGCCACCCTTGCACTCTGCACCTCAAATGAATTGTATAACAGAACAATTGAATGCCCCTGTTCAACCCTGGATTTGATAGACTGTTGAGCATAATAGCCACAATCACAATTGGCCACTCCCATTATTACGGCTAGCATGGCTTTGTTATTAATGTGATATGGTGCCTGCAACAATTATGTTAACGATTTTATGGTGTATTTACGATGTATATTTATAGTATTCATATGGATGGCACTAACTGCTTTCCCATTCTGTGCGCATGGTTTTAAAACCTTGTAACAATATTCTAACACATTCTTTTCCACTAGTTACCTAGTAGAAAGTAGAACTTTCAATCTTGCTTTAAGGTTTCCTTTCAGTCTATCCTAACCTTTTGGTGAGATTCATTCTGACCGCTAATTTAAAATTATATAGACGTGTTTACAATTTAGGTTTTAGTGGTGATTTGGTTACTGTTTCTCATGTCATATGATTTAGCCTTAGAGTAGCCTTCTGTGTGATTTAGCTCGTTTTATCCTTATACTGTGTTTTTCCTTGATTTATGGTTTAGCGGTACCTAGATTAACCTTGCCCGTGAGTTAGCCCAAGTTTGTCTTGTGATGTGATTTAGCCAGAGTTAGCCTTGAACTGTGACTTAACCAGAGATTTCCTTGAGCTCTAATATAGCCAGAGTTAGCCTTAGGTGGTGATGTAGCCAGAGTTAGCCTTGAGCTGTGATTAACCAGAGTAAACCTTGAGTAGTCTGATGTGTAGTTATTAATTCCTGTATCTGCTTGACTAACTAACTAATAACCACTGTAGTGCAACCATCAGATCTTTGGTTATTATCAGCTGTGACTAGATTCTCTTCTAATACTTGTCTTTGAATTCATCTACAATCTGTCTTGAATTTCTTTAATCATTTTTCAACAGAAAGTATATTTTATTCTGAGAATTTGTTCTTCATAATGAGAATGTATAATATTTTACTGGTAGATTATATATTAGTAGATTGGTTGCTTTACAGATACTTTTATCTATTGGTAGATTGCATGTTTTATAGATACAATGTACCGTATGTCTCATTGGTATAATTATGTATGTTGTACTGGTACAGTATAAAGCATTATGGTAGATCGCATGTTGGTAGAATGCATGATTGACTTGTACAGTGTAGACTTTTACAATGCATGAGTGCATGATAAACCTTTTCATATTGTCTTCTCAACTAGTTGACTGGTTTCGTTACTTTATTACAGTTTATTGCTTTAAATTAATTTTTTACCAACACAAAAGAAGTACATTGCCACGAAAAATAAAACTTGGAAATAAGCCATCCTTGATCTGACGTTTCATAAAATTAATGTGAAACATTGTTTTTGTTTTTTATGGTTGCTGAAAATTATCATATTCGTGGGTTTAAAAAAATCATGACATTGTAATATGGCTTGTTTAAAACAAAGAAAATGAAATTTTTTGCCTTTTTGTGAAACCATAATCATGTCAAGTTGTTTATGGTAGTATTGAAGAAAAGGTTACTGTGGTACTTTGACAAATGCAGAGTTGAAATGAATTTATCTGCAGTAGTCCATTTCTGTATTTGACATTATTTCCATCTCGTCATCTTTCCGTTTCTCAGGTTTTCATTGTTAAGAAATGAGACGTCTGAGTTTGTCGTGATTCTTTCGTCTATTTAGGTTGGCGTTAAGATTACTTTGGCAAGCTCTGGACTGACAAAGATTGTGACGTTTCTACCTTTCTACAACATCATCAACCAAGCAAAGGTGCATAGTAGCTCTCACTTTCACTGTTACAAGGTCTTAAGTAATTAATATGGTAACAGAGTTAATTAAAAAATTTCAATTATGAATAAGACAAAGATTAATAGTAATGCTAATATGATGCATTCATTATTGGTACAGATTAACCATAGCTTCTTTTTTGCCTTCAATAGTTATTGCTACCTGTTAGGAGGTAGCTATATTACAATTATTATTTCTAATAATGATGCTACTGGTATAAATAAGAACAATAATGATAATAAGAGCAGTAATGATTATAATTATGATGATGGTGATAATAATAGTAATAATAATGATGATGATGATAATTGTATCATATTAATGTTATGTTTTCAGTTTACGGTTCGCTACAAGGAGCATGTGCCGAACGCACAATGGTCAGAAGTGGAGCCGGGTGCGTGTGTGCCTTTCTGGCCGAGCCAGGCCGGTGTGACAAAGCAACTTGTGGCTTCTATCAAAGGCACAGACATTGAGACGAAGCCATTTGACATCACAGATTCACACATCACTCTCCTTCAATTGTACCACGATGTTAGTAGATATGTCATTTTCAATGTATAATGCAAAGTTATCAGTTTGAAAACCCCCATTAGTATTGTGATTGATGCCTAGGCTAAACTCACCTGCTTTTTATGAGTTGCTCAAATCCTACTCTTTTAGCTGTGGCTGGGCTTGGATTGCCTCTGAGTAGGTCTCTTGAAGAGGCACTATATAAATTCTTGGAATGAATAATAATGAATCTTTAGTGCTTTCTGGAGACTGGAGGAGAGTGCAATTCAGGAAATACTTGTGCATGAACTGCTTTGAAGTGCATGCTTAAGAATTTTATATTTTTATATTCTATTTGTTATTTCATTCCATTGATCTAACTTAAATGTTTTCATTCTGTTTATTCTGTCTTCTGTGTAGCATTGAATATTAATTGTTAAAACATTTAAATTCTGTTTTAAATTCTGTGTAGTATGGCGGAATAAACGTAGAGGTTCAAGCGGTTGAAGGTGCGATCACAATAACGTTTCAACATTACATGCATGGATACGCATCAGTTCTTCTCGTCAATAGTACAGCAACGTCCACTGTTGATTACTATCAAAAGTAAGACATGCTTTATGCAACTGTACCTGGACACAATAAGAGCACCTTCTCAGCATGTGGCAGAAGCCATTTTTGCGTGCTGAAAATCTTCATTGTGGGTTGCAATCTGCAATGTTCATATCCACAACTAGCAAAGCTTCTCTTTGATATGAATAATGTGTCGGTTTTAATTCAAACTTTAATTTAATTTGAGAGGCGATTCGAGTGAAAATTTGTGATTTGCAGGTCCCTAAAAAAGGAACGTGGGACGTGGTGGTGTGGCGGTATATTATATTGTATATTCTGTGTGTTGTAACCGAAGGTTTGAATCTACATGAGGCCACTGCATAGCGATTTCTGGACAAGTTACTCACCAATAATTGTCTGTGATAAAGGCAATAGGAAACCACCTCACTCATCTCATCCTCAGTTGACTTTAAAGCCAATGGACTTGCCTTCGGGCAGAGAACTCGTCATCATCATCATCTTCATTGAAATTCAGTGAATATTCTTCATAGATTTGGGATACTTACTTACAATGTGATTTGTTCATGCATAAGGACATAATCAGAACATCCGTATGTTGTGTACAAGCCGTACATATTTATGCGTGTCTTCACATTGTCGTGGCTTTTCTCTACATTGTCGTGTCCTTTCTCTCGCAGAGATCTGAAGGATCAAATCCGATCGTTGAAACCGAGTGAGGCGGTCTTGTACACGTGGCAAGACCCCAACATCAAACGAGAGCTTGTCTGGTCTTGTGGAGACACGAAAGAAGTAAAGGATGGTCTGATCCAGGTGAGGAGGCTAATAAGTCAACTCTGCTTTTTCTCTTACTTACGTACCGGTTAAGTGTAATTAATGTTGAAACGTAAGCTTCAAAACGGTCGCGCTAATAGCCAACAGCAGCATCGATAACCATTAACCAGCTTATCAAAATCCTCCCATGCATTAACAATTCGCTCAGTCAATCATTTATTGATCCAGTGGCTTTGAAATTGAACTCTCTATACAAAGATATGATGATGATCATACATTTGCTTTAACCCCTTGATGCCGGAGGGTATAGGATTTCCCATACCTTTTACTACATTCTCGGCATTAAAGGGCTGATGAGCTCTTGCTGGCAGCCATTTACAATGAAGAAAATGATTTATTAAAGAAGATTATAATTTAAGAATTCAATACAATCGTTGCAAGTCAGATAGAGGGCCATCATCTGGTGTATGCATATAGTTATCATCTGAACATTTTGTAAAGGTTTATTTCTTCATTCATTCATTACAGAGATTTCTTGTTTCGAGGTTACCACTCAGGAGCGCTCCCAACCAAACCACGGCTGAAAAAGACGGTTCTAAGGCTGCGATAAGATGCTTCCGAGCAAACCCTACGCATTGTCCGTGTAGACGATGGAACCTATTCCATACCATTGGCAAAGAAAGCAAGGTTGCTGTCTAAAAGTCATTTGTGCTCGAGTGAATGAGGAGTTCAGCGTGAGTGGAGGAATGTAGAACATGGCAACCCTGTGCAGCCAGAGTAGAGAGACTGTGCTCTTGCAGATATGTAGGAGCAGCATCTTTCTTGTGTTTTAACTTACAATTAATTAATTAACAATTGATTAAGTTCCCACGTTTATTGTGTTTTACAGGACGGAGCGAAAGACTTCTTTGCCAACTCAGACACGAAGCTCTTCTGGGTGTCGTTCTTGGATGGAATGCAGCGCGTTCTTTTGTTCACGGATGACGTTAACGTTGTGTCAAACGCGAAAAATGTATGTCAGATCTGCTAACAAGGAATCAGAGCTGTATTGAAATTTTACTTTAATTATTTGTATTGTGCTTCTGAGTGCTGTCCTGCACAGGCACTTTATAAATTGTTTGAAACAATCAAGAAATTACTGAAATGTTGATTAGAAAGAATTTCACATTGATTGCATTATTGTAAAGCTAGATAATTTCTCTTACCATATCTCTATTGTTCAAGAATATGTTCCGGATTTAACATTATTATAAAAAATACTTCAGCTTATATAAATGAAGATTTATGTAAAAAACTTTACAATGTTTTTATTGTCAATGACGAGATGAATTATCAGGTGGATTACAGTAGAGAACAATTAATTGAATTCTGCTGGACTGCTAATTGTATTGTCCATCAGTGAATGACCATAGAACATTGTACGACGTTGTACATGTGATGATTGATTGATAGGCCGGTGAATTGGAGCGAATTGAGATGGAGATTGAATTGAGTCTGCAAGGATTTGGTTTGTCGCTTGTCAACAATCTGCTGCGAAAAGAGATTGCGTATCTTGGCATCACAAGGTCAGTCGGAATTTTAGAGAAGTCTTTTCAATGTTGTCTCATTTATGTTTTGTTCTTTACACTCACCTTGAACCCTCGTACGCAGACCTATTCACACGTCTGATGATGTCACTCCTCTTAAATAATAATAATATTATTAATAATAATGATGATTCATGATAACAAAATATTAATAATAATAATAGTAGGACCTTTCCAGACTTTTGTTTTTATACTAGGTGATGGTGAAATGAAGTCCCTTAGTTAGTATATTATATACGTCAGGGCAAAGAAAAATAACGTAATTAATGGTGATAGTTAATAATAATAATTCATTATTAATAATTGATAATATTGCTGTGACTTTCACTAGCTCTTTTGTTAAGCCCTTAATTGACATGTAGTCCTTCCAGATGCTTCACTTTTTAATTTCTAATACTATTCGGTAAATAAAGTAAAAATAATAACAATATTCAGCGCTTATCTTTGACTATCCAGCGCTTCAATGCAGTCGCTTTCTACAGCACTTTTCCTATCACCTATAAAAAAAACATTTGCAAAGTAATAATAATTACAGAATGTTTGTTTAGTCTATTATAAATAATAATTAATAATTAAAATGATAATTATAATAATATAATAATAATGAAGATGATAATGTGATGATGATGATGCTGATGGTTTTAGTTCGGGCATCATATGGGAACAGCTGAAGAGGAAACGCTTCAAGGCGCTCAAGTTGAAAGTGAGTCAGGCGTTGGAAGAAGGATTCCAGAAGTTTTCGATGGAATTGCTCGCCAATCCTCTCGCAGCAAAGAAGAGGATGCTCGATGATAAGATAGAGGTAAGGCTGCACTTCCATCTCACCTCTGCCTCTGAATCAGGAAGCAGGTTCGGAGAGATGAGGAAGATGATGATGTTAGTGAT
The DNA here is from genome assembly GCA_945859605.1 of Lumbricus rubellus. Classification (NCBI taxonomy): domain Eukaryota; kingdom Metazoa; phylum Annelida; class Clitellata; order Crassiclitellata; family Lumbricidae; genus Lumbricus; species Lumbricus rubellus. The sequence goes on along the minus strand of OX243811.1, from coordinate 66,019,127 downwards.
GATGACGTTATGTGGGGTAATGTAAAAAATTCGTTGATGATGATCATGATGATCAGGATGATGATGATGATGATGATGATGCTGTACCTGTCCTATCGTTTGTTGCTAGGTTGACTTTGGCGCTGATGTGATGATGATGCTGAAACCTCATAAGGTGAAGATCCGACGTAGTTTTGAGCACGGCATCTGGATGCAACATCGCACGTCACCACATCAAACGCAGATCCATCTCAAGATACATCGGCTCCAGGTAGAGAACAACAACAACAACACAGCCTATATACATAATATATATATCTTAACGACTATGTATATGTGAATGACTATATTAACGACTATGTTAGCGACTGTGTATTGACGACTATTTATTGAGGACTATATTGGCGACTATTTTAATGGATCATGATCCACACTGAACCCTTCAGACATGCTTGGCTCTTGCTGAAAGGTTTCATTATATACCGAATACTATTGACTTGTATTATAATATAAGAATTCACGAATGAATGAATGAATACAATGTTATTGTATTCATTCATTCGTTTGTGAATTTACATAGCACCCTCTCTAGAAAACTACTCTGAGGCACTCCCAACTCATGCGCTCCATAAACAGAACAGTTTCAAAGTTTGATGATGTAGGTTTCGAGTTGAGCCACAGAGTGTCGGCGTTATTTTAAAGGAAGGATGTTCCAGATCACAGAGAAGGGTTTACTCTACATAGTTGGAGTGCAGGCGAAAAGAAGCAGAGAATTTCCTTTCCTGCATAGCGTGGGGGATGGGGATGTTGGGGATTGTTGAGGCATTAAGCTGAAGCAAACATTCTGCAGAAATATGAACTAAATACTGATGGAAATATCGAAGACAATGACGATGTTAATTGCTTATATATTGATTTCTGTATTGTTTCTCTGACAGTTAGACAATCAGTTGGCTGGCGCCGTTTTCCCAACAGTTCTGGCTCCGATTCCTCCTCCAAAGTCTATTGCAGCCGACAGCGGTTGGTAGCAACATTTTTGCAACTCTTCTAGCTTTTTAATTTTTGAAATTTCTGCTGGCTTAACAAGACATTCTTCTTGTGATCGTTGTAATTCAATGTTGCGTTACACATTATAAACTTGAATGTGTTGATTTAGAAGAGAAGTTTTATGATTGGGAAATGTGCGTAGTTTATGTTACAGATATAGCATGCTGAATATTGCACTGCTGTGGTTTACTATATAATAATGTACATGTATGATGGTTGTTGTTGTTGGTGTTGTTGTTGTCCAGTGCCAAAGCCTTTCACAGAATTGAGTGTGATGATTCGCAAGAGCAGCCACAGCAGTGTCAAGCAGTTCAAGTACGTCACATTATTATGATCATAATAATAATAATAATAATAATAATAATAATAATAATAACTGTATAATAATAAAAATTATGATTAAGTGTTAATAAAAGTCATCTAATGACATTGACTCATCTGATCATAATATCTCAATCTCAAAGGTCATCCAAACCATATTATGTATTTGTGTATTATCGTATCTATATAGATTTATATAGCGCCTTTTGAACAATGACTATTCAGAGGCGCTCTCTCTCCCCATAAAAACTGCTTTTAAAGAGTGAGAGACTGGTGAGAAAAAGCGAGTCATTCGTTTCGTGTTCTTAACGTGGGAGGAAGGTAATTCAAAGCAGAATGACCAACCACAGCAAATGCCCAATGTTGGGCAAAAGAGCAAAATTTCTAGTATAGACCCAACCGGACACTATGAAAGCTCGATTTAACAAAACAGTTTATTATGTACCGCTACATCTGATTTCAATTCCTCCCTGATGATACTCCCTTCTTTGAACAGCTGTGTGTGTGAAGGCGGATTCCAATATCGCTTTATCGTTGTACTGATGGATGTGGGGTGGGGCATTTACAGCATGATGAACCAAAGAACAATTAACTACATCTTACACCGAAATGATTTATAATTTATAGTATGGCGTTTCAGCGGTGCATTAATTATTTTGACGTCTGCTTCAACAGGTATTGTAAGCTGCTGATCCAAGAGATGGCTGTGAAGGTTGACCAGGGTTTCATCGGTGCCATGCTCGCGCTGTTCGCATCTGGAACGATAGATGAGACGCAGCAGATGGTTGCGTTCAAACAAGATTGTGAACTCATCGACCGATCGTTGCTTGACGACGCTATTCAGACGTCGAGCAGTGATCTTAAGAACTTCTATGACATGCTCCACTTCTCACCACTCAAGGTACGCTCTATGTCGCTAAATACCCATGCATCGACCAATTTTGGGGGTTTACGGGTTCGTTTCAAACCCCAAAATTAAAATAAAATAATTGATTTTTGAATTTTTTGCCAAATCTGTGCTATTGTAAACTCCATAATAAATTTCAAATTGTTTTACCAAGTCTGTAGTTTGCGAACATGTACATTGTAAGTCCCCTTGAAATGGGAGACCCTTTCCAAACTATTTTTCTGGCTATGCTTGTATTGCGTGATTTGGGGTAAGCTAAATGCGAGTTAGCATTTACAAGTCTTCAAGGAAACTACGTGGGGGACTCTCAACTCCAATATGGTCAACAATTGAGTTGTTTTCAAGTACTTATAGAATGTTAACTGTCTTTTTTAGGTCCATCTGAGCTTTTCCATGTACGGAGGGGATGAAGCAGAGAGCGACAAGAAACCTCAGATGCAGTGGAACATACTGAGTCTCTTTCTGCAGAGCGTCGGAATTGTTCTGACAGACATACAAGATGTCGTCTTCAAGTACGTCTCCAAAACACTTTCATACCCATCAGGAAAAATTCACTTCTTTTTTATTTATTTTTTTCATAACGGTTATTAATTAAGCAAAGCAAATTGATCTTATACGTCGATATATGCTGACAGGATTGGTAATTATTATTATTATTATTATTATTATTACCCTGGTAGTTAGGCTGCTTTGGATTTTTTTGTTAAATATTATTAGTTGGGTTGCTTTGTATGATTAGGATTGTTTGATAATGGCAGACAGAAACCAATCCACAGTAGTGTCTGGTAAATGTTGAGAGGATCAATCGACCAAGAGAGAGAAACTGTTAAATGTTAGATGAGAATAAGTCAAAATGAGAATTGATGACGAAACAGAATGAGCGGATACTAGGTGGGAAGTCTATAGTTTAGTAGGAGCAGGAGAGAGACTGCTAGACAGAATTGTAGAGTGAACAGAATGAGAAAGCACATTCCAAAGAGAAGGACCAATTGAGGCAAATGATCGAGACTGAGCCATAGCAGTTCTCGAGCAAGGAACCAAGAGGTCAAGACTGTTGGATGAACGGAGTGGTCCCCTCTAAGATACCATCTATTCAGAGGCACTCCCATCCCAACTCTGCCAATTAAGAACCGTTTTCACATGCTGACAACTATTGGTGTGTGCAGAAAACAACTAATGCAAGTTGATAATATTGTGAAAGGATGTTGCATCACAGGCATAGTAAAGACTGAATTGTTTTTATTTGTGTGCGTTTACAGACTCGCTTATTTTGAGCGGAAGTTCGCTTTCTACAACCAGGCGCAGCTTACGTCGGAGATTACGCGACATTACACGCAGCAGGTAGACTTTTATAATTTCTGCAGGATGTTATTAATATGATTTCAGTTCATTGGATGGTTGTTTTTTCTCAGACTCTTTCAGGCAACAACATGTACCGTACATTGCATATCTTGATGATCATTGATATATTATCTGAAACTGATTAGAATGTAAACGTTGCATGTTGTCCTCTGTTCCTGTCCTCTGCAGGCCCTCAAGCAGATGTACGTCCTTGTCCTTGGCCTCGACGTCCTTGGCAATCCGTTTGGAGTGATCCGTGGCCTTGCGACCGGCATTGAAGACCTTTTCTACGAACCGTACCAGGGAGCAATCCAGGGACCAGAGGAGTTTGCCGAGGGACTGGCGCTCGGAGTCAGAAGCCTATTTGGACATGCCGTGGGTGAGGGAGCATAGTAGCATCCATTCATTCTATCCATGGACTTTTATGTTAACTCGATCATTATTATAGAGAACGATTTGGGGAAGCTGTAGATATAACTAGAAAATATTTATTCTTAATTTGTCAGTAGTTTCACTTTGTGATTCAATAATGTCATTAGTGGTTTACTGCAAAGAAATTTGTTTAACCAAAGGCAGTACAGTTAAAATTTAGATTGCATGCCAATTTTTCATGGTCCAATGCCCCTTTTACCCTAAAAAAATATGTTGGTGCTCATGCATCTTACAACTTAAGGAACGTAATGAAGTTGCGAATGTAGAGATTAAAAATCAACGGACCGTGCATTTGTTGTATTTATCACCAGGTGGCGCTGCTGGTGCAGTGTCTCGTATCACGGGCGCCCTCGGCAAAGGAATCGCAACACTAACGATGGACGAAAACTATCAGAAGAAGCGAAGAGAAGCGCTGAACAAACGTCCGGCTGATCTTAAGGAAGGACTGGCAAGAGGAGGAAAAGGATTGGTCATGGTACGTTGAACACACATTCTCTCTATTGCATTAAACAATTTGCTTACCTACTTAGAATTGCCCAAATTCACTTTATTTTCAAAGCTTTTCTATCTACTCGGGTGTACAGGGTATGTGTATTGTGAGAGTTGGTATAGCACCATTGCCATTTTCTTTTTCAAGACTCAAGAGGTTCCTTGCACTGAGTTATGACGTCATATAAATCATTCCAGTAGACTGAATTGACCATTCTTTGCTGGTACGTCTAAACCATGAGACTCTAGGAATCCTTCCTCACTTTAAGCTGATCGTTTTTGGCATGCTAGCGTCGGCAGTGCTTCTGAATAATTTCCTTGAAGTGGTTCTATGTGAATCAGTGAATGAATTCTTATTATTGTAATTATTATTATTGCGAGCTTTTTACAACTGCCTGGAATGTAATCGTGCAACTTAAAAGATAAGTGTGTTTGTCTTGGTTGTTAGGGTGTGGTGCATGGAGTGACTGGTATTGTAACACAACCTGTGGAAGGAGCAAAACAAGAAGGTGTTGGTGGATTCTTCAAAGGTTTGACTGTTTGTTAACCATTGCTTCACTGACAGATCTTCTAGGCTTTAGAATTTAGATTAGCATTTTTATATTTAAACATAATATTCCCTCTGTGAGGCTCTTAAAAATCAGGTAAATCTCCTAAATTATGTTTAGTATTATTAGATTACTAGCTGTACCCGGCCACACGTTGCTGTGGCAAAAAAGACCCTCCACCTCCCCCTCTCTTCGGCCCGCTCCTCCCCCTCCCACTCACCCTCCCACTCACCCTCCCCGTCCACCTCCCCTCACCCTCCCCCTCCCTCTACCCATACCCCTCCCCACCCTCTTCGTCCCGCTCCCTCCACTCCTTTCCTCCCTCACACCGTCCGGCCCAAGAATGGTGAAGGCCGGAAAATTTTCGACTCGCTTATGACGTCACGGCAAGTGACCTCATGCATGCTTCGTCTGTCTGGTCAGTGTGTTTTGGGTCAATGCAGCGATGTTGTTGAATTTGCAAATGGCGGTCGAACGGAATTCAAAGTTCACTTTTTGTGGGAAAGATTGCGTTTTTTCGAGAAAAAAAACATAATTCAACACGGTTCTATTGGAATGGAAGGTTTTGTCAAATTTTCGAAACAATCTTTCCGTTAGTTTTCGATAACACTCATAACGAACTATTGGAAAGTTTCATTTTTATTTATATAGATTGAGCTATCATAATAGTTTATTGTGTGCCTAAGCAAAAAGGATCTTGCACGAAAGTGCATAGCAGGAAAGTCTATAATAGATCTTAAACAAATAAGTCTTAGCTTTAGTTTCTTGAAAAGACGCAAAGACAGCTGATGGTGGATAAGCCGATGTTGATACACTGATAAATATGGTTGCATTAATTTATTGTATTGTTTCATTGTCTTGAAACGGATTGTTCATGTGAATTAGGAATGGGCAAGGGACTTGTCGGTGTCTTCACTCGACCGGCCAGTGGTGTTGTTGACTTTGCATCCAGTTCATTCGAGGGCATTCGAAGGTAGACTGTGGCAGTTGTATGCAAACATTATTTTATATAGTGCCTTTCCTAGAGGCCAATGCTGAGGTAGGATTGAATTCAGATATTATTATTATTATTATTCATTGTGCTCCATTCCGCTAATCAGCTCTCTCCATTGACGAGTTCTTTATTTTTAACTTGTATTCTGAAGCGCATCTTTCTGCTGTCTCAAAACTACATTTTTTCTGCGTCTTTCGCATTTAGAGTGCCTCTGATTGGCGGGCACTGTGAGAGGCGCTTTGTAAATGTATAGATGCGATACAGTAATGATTGTATATATCATCATAATTACCAGAGCTAAAATTAGTGACTGCATTTACTCGATGTTGTGAATATATCATTGTCTGTCTTTTCCATGAAAACAATGAACAAATTGAAAGCTGCAACCTGTGTAATATATGTTAAATGATGATCAAATTGTTTTTTTAGGGTTGCTGAAATGTCGGATGAAGTTCACCGACTGCGACCTGCTCGCTTCATTCAGACGGACTCCATTCTCCGACCGTACATCTTTCGAGAGGCAGACGGAAACCAAATACTACAGGCCAGTTGCTATGAGATTTCTCTCTCTCTCGACTTGTCTTAAATAACAGTGAAAAATCAATAATTCTGCGCAGAGCCACAGAGAGGCATGTCTGAGGTACAGAAAGATGTGTATGAGGTACAGAGAGGTGTTTCCGAGTTTCGTAGGTACATAGAATTGTATCTGAAGCACAGAGCTTTAGGTCTATATCTGAGGTGTGGTTTAGTCAGTTACCAGGTGAAAAACAGATAGTTACCAAAAGTTTGAAAGTCGCAGAGAAACAAATGCCTTAAAACTCACTAAGATATCAAGCATCAGAGAAACATTGACAAATCAATTTTTTGGTGTCATTAGTATTTGTTCTTTTATATAAATTGCATTTCATTATATTTCTATTATTTTATGTACTCTGATTTATATAATCGATAAATTACTAATTGGAGTGCTGTTATTATTACTATCTAATTGATGTATTTATTGATTGATTGAGTGATTGATTGACTGATTGATTGTCTGTTTAGGATGTTGATAAAGGGAAGTATGCAAGTGACGTCTACATTGGACATATCTATGTTTCTGGTGACGCTCGAAATGTTCTGCTTGGAACAGACAAGTAAGATAAGATAAGAATCAATGATTTCAATTTATAGAAGTCTCATATGTAAAGATATTGTGTATAACATTTTAGTTGAAATATTATAGAGATATTTTGCGTTACAATAGAAGAAAGTGCAAACAAGGGGTTCTTCACACTGGGAGCGCCTCTGATTAGGTTGTACTGTGAGCGGCACTTTTTAAGTTCATGAAGAATAGAATAGAATGTCAGTTCCATAAATTTTAGTAAAATTCTGAATTTAATAATGTATGTTGCAACAATTGTTCACCTCCAACTTATTATTAAAAGCCACAATTGAGACAACTCAGTTGAAGGTTAATTCACAATTGGTTGTTATTATGTTATATGATAGTGTGTAAGTGCAGATCTGATGCATTCGTTCATTTTAGACGCATCATCTTTTTGAGCAAAGGCGATCTGTTTGGCCACTGGGACAGCCAGTGGGTCTATACGTGGGATCTGCTTAGAGAACCTCCGTCACTTTCACCGAAGGGAATACAGGTCTTGCTGAAGGTAGGTCTCGCAAAATGACAACCCACTCTGATGAAGAAACCTTTAGATGCTTAAACAGACTGTGCAAAGTGTCTGGGTCAAAGTTAATGAGCACATCAGCACAAGTAAAAATACGCGATAAAAACCTTTTTAAACGTCTAGAATGTAAAAATTTGATGACTTGCATGTTAAAAATGTGAATAGTAGACAAAACCTTAGGATTATTCATTTGGGCAGAGAACTACTTTCACTTAAAGCAGTTAATTGATTTATGCCATAGCACAGACTTGTTATATTATATATTTTATTTGTCATTTTATGTGGCACCAATTGTACAGGACAAACTACTCAGAAGGCACTCTGTTTTGCCTACCCCTGTGCCACTTGTAGTGATTACCATGATGCTACTTCACCATTGCAACTATGTCTTCCTTTAATAGTAGCCACAAATGTCACCACAATTGCCGACCTAACTTTGCCAGTCATGTCAATTCAATTGCCAATTTAATTGTTGAACGCCATCGCTTAATTGCAACTACTCTATCTCTCTCTTAGCACTTCTTCAATTAATTTTCATTCAGAATTTCACAATTCTGTTCTGAATTTAGTTTTTGTTTAGTATGGTTTCATGAGGCTTCGTCTCTTTTCTGTGTCTCTTTTCCATGGTCTCTTTTCCATGGTGTCTTTTCTGTGTCTGTTTAGGAGAAGCAGAAGAAATTAATTGGAAGTGGAAGCATCGGAAAAGTTGTAAATGTTCTCGACAAAGACAGGAAATACACGGAGGTGAGTTGGGTCTGATCAATTTAGGTTTTCAGGGCAGATTAAGTCGTGAAGACATCGTGCTGTACATGTAATTGTTTTTATGTAATTGTTTTTATTGAGTTTTTACGTTGACAATACAGCTGTTTACTGTGCTAGCTTTTAGAACCAGAAATCATCGGTTTGTGACATTCTTGAAAGATGCGTCGCATGTAGCCAGCTACACACATACACACTTGCACACACGCACTCACACACACTGTACTCCATTTGAGTAGGCTGTTACAAAGTCACCTTTGAAGCTGAACTTTGTTCTTATGCATCTGTCTATGTCATCAGATGTTGAGCTACATAAAAGTGCATAATAATATGCTGACATTGAGTGTAATATTATGATGGTTTGTTGTTCATTTCAGGCATTTGTCGCAAGGATGAAAGCAGCCATGACTGCAGCAACAGAGCAGTGATGATGATGGCCAAGACAGACAGACAGAAGTCGATCTTGGGATATTGAATCTTGGCGCTTTTGCCTCTGCTTTTGCATGCTTCTCAACATGCTTCAAATCTTCGTTCACTCAACAGATGCAAAAAACTGCATTTTACGTTCCTCAGTGCGAACGAAACCGTCTTTTCAAGAGTCTGCTAAGAATTCTGTTGCAGATATTAACTTGTGAATATCGTTTATCGCCGTTAGAATGCATTTATAAGCTGTTTGCAATGGTAACAGTAGATTTTCTGTTTCGTATCGGTGTTCAAAAGATGAACTACGCTTACGATCGAAGTTCATTAAATTCGATCTAAGGAGTTGTAGATCTGAATAGCTGTGTACGGATGATGTAGCTTTTGGCAAATGATTGTTTCTTTTCAGCTATTGTTAGATTGCTGTCGCTTTTGTCTTTGTGCTTCAATTTGGAATCTCCCCTGCTTTGCATTTCATGCAAGTCATTCAGCATCTCTCAATCGCTTGCAAAAGTCTTCTTGTAGCTGTTCAATATAAACAATATAAACAATACCAATTGACTGGCCATGCACAGCACTGACCAGTTCGGAATAGACATAATTATGGAATGGGTAATATTTATTCGATGTTGGTGTTTGGCCACAATTGAGTGTTTTCTTATGTCATTTTCTATGAATGTGTGTATGCATGTATACAACTATACATACATGTTTATGTGTCTTTGTATGCATTTACGTACGTGTGTGTAGGTATGTCAACAATTTAGAAAAACCTTTCTGAGATCACGTATTAATCAGACTTGTATGCAAGACAGTAAACTTTGAGACTGAAACCAACACAGTGGGAATCGAGACAATAGACTCCAAGATCATGACATAAGGTCAAGACCGAGGCTTTTGGTATTTATTCCACAAGGCAGGACACATCTAAGAATAAACAATATTTAAAAATCAACTCGTGGACTAGTTTCCCAACTTTGCCTATACAGTGTATTAGCACATAATTATGCTTGTTGGCTTTCTATTTGCCACACCAGCACACGACAATTTTATTGCGTACATGAATATACATGCATTCTCGTACATACATACATGTATAATACCGGTCTACATACATGAATACATACATAAACATACTGAATACATACAGAAACATACGTACTTGCAGTTTACCTTGTGATTCAGTTAAGCACTTCATACTTGCAAACTTCAAGGCCGAAGAATATTGGAACTGTTAAATAAATTCTTGCTTGAATGCTTAACTGCAAATTTCTAGTTAGGATGATTTCCATGATTATGACTTTAGAACCCGAATCTGGTCACAGAATACATCTTCCCACGGGTATTGGTTTATTTGTAGTTCATAAAACTTAAGTTAGTGGCGGTTAGTACAAACTTCTACCGAAGGTTGGTTCGGTGTAATTGCGATTTTCAGTTTAATTATTTGGCTGTTGTCGATTAAGGCGGGTAGGGTCAACTGTGAGGCGAAGTTTCATATGTCTGTTGTACAGAACGTATGCGTTGTTACATTAAACTTCACTGATATTGCTGTCATAAAATTGAGACCGTCCACATGTCACGGTAATTCGTACATTTTCGTACGTTTGAATTTTGGAAGGTGTATTGGATTAGTTACACAAGTGATCAAGGATAATGTGTTTGGCCTTTTTTAAATGTCGGCGGCAGTAAAACGCCGTCAAACATTGGTAGAAATGGTAGACCCCAAACCGTAATTTTTAAAAATACAGCTTATAAAAAAATTCGGCTTAGCCACGTTTGACGTAAACCCAAAATTGCAGCTGAAATTCAGCTAACCGTAAAAAAACTTTGACTTAAATAAAGCTAAGTATTTTAAAGACATAACTTACAGTAGGCCTACAGCGGTCAACAGTTAATGTTAACTACACGAGGACACTTTTAAAAAAACATTATTTTATCTTTAGAAATAAGACAAATACATGCACAGTTTCCTCTCAAAGAGCTACACTTCTATTAGTTTATAATTATTGTCGTGCATGGACAAAAACATATCTTGTGCAATTTTTCTGCAGACAAACTTGAAAGGATAATTATTAAATAAATTTTTGGCGGGTGATGGCTGACACCGAAATATTTTCCGCGGATTCCGGCGTGACCAAAAATAATTTTGGCGACGGCATAGGCGTCTAAACATTGTTAATTTCTACGTTTCTCTCTAGTCCATGTTTATAATAGTAAAGTACGTAGTGCTAACTGTTCTCGCCATTACATTACTGCTTATAAAATCGATCGATTTGGCGAGGATTTCACTGTTTCAGGCTCATTAAGCCTATTATTCAGTGAAGCATTGCACAACTAATTGTAATTCGTCCAGGATGTCTAGGGTAGGTTATGTGAAGGTAATTAAAGGAGAAGAAAAGGAGATGGCAGAGAAACTAGATTCTTTACAAATGTTTACGTCTAGAGTACTCTAGACTATTTATCAAAAGCACTCCCGAGTCTTTAGACTTGCCTTGCAAGTATACATATAGGCCTAGTCAGATTTAGTCCAGCCGAAGTGACTATGCAAATGAAACGTCTGACTACTCCCCGTTATTTTCTACTGTTCATAATGGGCTACTGTAGGCCTATTATATGAGCAGTGTCGACTGACCGAGTTTGGCAAATTGACGTCCCGAAATAGCAGTTTACACCCTATACTATAGGCCTAGTATAATCCTACTATAGCAGTGCTGATCGCAATTGCATGGGCCTAAAACTGCCAAAGGACTAATTTAACTTTTCACCAAACCTTGACCAAACACTATAGGCCTAGATGATGATAATCATGATGATCGATGTGGGGCGCGGTGGTATAGTGGTGGCGTCGTTGCCTTGAAGTCGGAAGGTTCGAGGTTCGAATCCACCTCGCTGCGTAAGGACCTTGGGCAAGTTCTTCACGCACAATTGCTCAGCGCTTCGGCGTGAAACTCCGATGGAGTGTTCGCTCTGCATTCGGGAGCGCCTCTGAGTAGAGAGCTTGAAGGAGCGCTATAATAAGTGCACATACAAACATGAACGATTATGATATGATGACTAAGCCATATGATGGCTCGACGTCTTCATCACTCGAGATGACACGTCGCTGATCGACCTCAACATCGATCCTCCGATCGTTGGCCTATCTGACCATGGACTCGTCGTCGCTACTGTTCCATTTCTCCATGATGCCCCGTTCTCCATCGTCAGGGAGGTGCGCAGCTGGCGGAAGTTGGATCGATTGGCGTTTCGACAGGCGCTTCTCAACATTCCTGCCATCGCTGACCCGTCCAGCCTGTCCGATGCATCGGTCGCCGAGCTCTTCGACGAATATGAGACTTCTATGACGACTCTCGTCAACAATCTACTTCCTTCGCATCCGGCCAAGATGCGGCGCTCTGGATTAACGCCTTGGTTTGACGCCGAGTGCCGCGCTCTCCGACGTCAAGCTCGCCGTCGTGAGAGACTTTACAGACGTTCCAAATCGCCTACTGACCGCGCTGACTGGGTGAAATTCGTCCGAGAGATGCACCGTCGATACAGGGAGAAGGAGACACTATATTGGGAGCATAAGATCATCCATCACTCCAAAGAGCCCAGGAAGCTCTGGGCTACATTCAATGACCTTCTCGGTCGGTCTCATCCCGGAAGTCGGCCCGCAACACCGTTGTTCACAGCTGGTGAATACTTGGACGTCTTCACCTCGAAAGTCAGGTCGGTTCGTGAAGGGACGGCTGGATCTCCTCCGCCAGAGTTTCCTACTACGGAATGCTCTCTCTCAGCTCTTACTCCGATAACCAGCGAGGAGCTAAAGCGAATGATCTTAGCT
>OX243811.1:65926394-66001394 GCA_945859605.1 Lumbricus rubellus | reverse complement strand
AAAATTTCAATTAATAGCCTATAATTATTATTACAATAATAATTTCTTGAATCTTTGCGTATAAAGTTCTGCAACTCAGTTCTGCTGCTTCTGGACCATTGCAGTAGGCTGTAATGTAGGCCTATAACAGACAAGTGTATAGTCTATGCCCGACTTTCTTGCACTGGAATTAGCTTATTCCCGCTGCTCAAAAGGTCCTACATTGCTGACCAGGACACGAATAGTTACAAATGTTACACAAACCAAGGAAGAACTACCAAAATCGGGAAGCCAAGTAGTAGACTAATGATGCTCAATATTATAGTTGTACAAAAATAGTGTTTGTAGGCCTATAGGCTACAGATATTAACAGTAAACTATACTCATTGTAATAGTATCATATATTATATTAGTGGATTTTATCATTATAATCACATAATTATAATCTAACATTACGATATTAGAACTCGGGTATTGCACTAATGTAAACGGCAACTAAAACTATTATTATTTGATCAAATTTCTAGGTAGTCACTTCTAGGTGGAGCTCCCCATGAAGATGTCTAGATTAAACACTGAACGTAATCCGATTTCAGCCTCAATCTCTCAGTCACAGATATATAGAGTATTGCATTCATGCATTCTATGTGCGTGCATGCCATTTTGCTAGGCCTACATTGTTAATAATTTATGGTAGCCTATAGGGTATAGGCCCTACTCCTGATACAGCTAGCATAGCAATATTTGTACTAAAAGTGTAAAATAAATGTTAGTTTAACATACATCAAAGTTCGTATAACATGTTGCTCATTTGTTATGTGGTGTAGTCTATTATTTTGGGTCGCCGCGGGGACCCCTGTTGCGCGGGGCCCTATAGGCCTATGCACGTACCTCACGTGCCTAGGCGTTAAAACGGCTCTGATAGGGACTGCTCTTGACCAAATTGAGCGTTTGCGGTGGTTGTCGCCTCAACATGGAATGACCATCCTTCCACACTCAGTCTAAACTAATGATTCTTTTTTCATCGTCAGTCTCTCTCACCTTTTAAAGGCGTTCCCCCTCCCCCCGTTACCCTAGCTTCCCCGAATTCTTTGTGCTGAGAGCGCTTCTGAATAGTCATTCTGTGAGAGGCCTTATCTAAATTCATAGATGACATAGGCTACAACACATTATTATTATTATACAGTAATGTGAGGCGCGTTGGTGCAGTGGTGGTGTTCTGTACCTTAGAACCGGAGGTTATCGGGTTCGATTCTACATTTATCTACCTCAATTAAGCAGCCGCGTATAGGGCTGCCAACTTTTTTATTTTTGCATTCCGGGATGCCCGCAGTCATTCGATATGCCATTGGATTTACACTGTCCATAGGCTATGCCTTTTAACTGCACAATGTTTGTTTTGTTTGTTTGTATGTGCACTTCTTATAGCGCCCATTCAAGTTCACTATTCAGAGGCACTCCCTACCAGCGGTGCAGACACTGCATCGGAGTTTCACGTACGTCGAAGCGCATGAGCAACTGCGAGTGAAGGACTTCCTCAACGTCTCTATACGCGGCGACTTGAGGTGGATTCGAACCTGCAACCTCCGGCTGCATAGCAACGAACATACCTACTACACCACCGCCATGGGCGGAGTTTGGTTTCCGTTCTTGGGGGGGGGGGGGCTAACCCGAGTTTGGGCCTTATTGGGAGGGCTAACTCAGAAAAAGATACCGTTTTCATGGTAAAAAATTTGAATTTGGACCTTCATGGAGGGGCTTAGCCCCCCCAGCCCCTGATAAACTCCGCCCATGACCACCGCCCCACAATGTATATAGTATCTATACAGTCTACAAAAAATCGCTAATAATTATGTATAAAATAGTATAAAGACAACTAACCTAATCGTAAGATTAGAATCACCTTCAAGAAAAGAGCTTTTTAAATTGCAGGAACCTGAGCCCCGCACGAGCGAAGTTCATACGTAGCCTAGGTTTAAATTTATGCGTCATATATCCTACATGCAGATTGCTGATTGTAGGCCTAGATGGCATTATGATTTATTAAATTACTAGCTGTACCCGGCCACGCGTTGCTGTGGCGAAACAGACCGTGCAATCATCCCTTCCTACATAAATTCCCACTCCCTTCCCCTCCCCTCTGCCACCCCTCCTCCACACCCCTCCCCTCCCCTCCTCTTCCCCCTTGACCTCTTCCTACACCCTCTCCTCCTTCTCTCCCGCTCCCAGTCCCATTCCCCTCCCGCCCCTCCCTCCCTCTGCCTCTCTGCCTCCTCCATCCCTCCCTCCGGTCACTCCCCTCCCTCTTCGTCCCGCTCCCTCTTCTTTCTTTCCTCCCTCAGACCATTCCTTCCCCACAGCTATAAAGTTGGTCATTCGCGACTTTTGAGCGACTTTACAACGTGATTTGGCGTTTCCGAAATATCGCGACCTTTGGGCGACTTTACAACGTGATTTCGGGACAAAGCGTTTCGGAAATCTGGCAACCCTGCGGTTTTTGTTGAATTTGCAAATGGCGGTCGAGCGGAATGCAAACTTCACTTTTTGTGGAAAAGATTGCGTTTTTCGGATAAAAAGCATCAAAGAACACTGTCCTATTGGAATGGAAGGTTTTGTTAAATTTTCAAAACAATCTGTGCGTAACTTTTTCAAAACACTGGGAACAAACTATTGGAAAGTTTCATTTTTATTTATATAGATTGTGTCTGAAGCCGGAGAGTAGAACTTATCTTAAACTTAGGCCTATAGGCCTATACTTGTGTTGAACTTTATGCAGTTCCAGAACAATGGGCACAAAGTCATAGAAAATGTAATTAACTCATGTCGTGTAAAAATTTAGAGCACCTGGCCTAAAGGATTTATCACCAGTTCCTCTTTAACAAGGTCGATCTATCATATAATGCTGCAGCAGGTAAGCCTAATTGCAACTGTTATACAACAGGTCGTCCATAACATTAGGCTATATATTAAAGCTGAAGATCTCTCAAAAGCATTAGAGACGGATTAACACGGCATAGGCCACAACATGATATGCTGAGTGTCAGTGGCTTGTAAAGTTGTGAAGGCTTCAACCCTGCAGTGCTGTCCAACGTACGTTCGGTGTTCAGCCAACAACGTTAGATCTGATAGAGCGCATGAAGAAAGCAAAATTCATCGGCTTATTGAGTTTATTGTGCAAAATAAGAACCGTGCACATTTTGGGAAGTGGATCTCTACAGTAACTATCAAATTCCAGGACAATTTTAGATCAATCCTGGACACGCAAACCGCAAGGTCGATTCCGGGACTGTCCCGGCGAATCCGGGACGGTTGGCAGCCGTTGCCGCGTAGGGACCTTGAACAAATCCTTCACTCGCAATTGCTCATGTGCTTCGGCGTGAAACTCCGATTCAGTGTCTGCGCTGTAGTCGGGAACGCCTCCGAGTAGTGAGCTTGAAGGGGCGCTATAGCAAATGGAGAAATAAATAGATAAATAGGCCTACGCCTGTGAGACAGCGCCAATCCAAAGAAGAGATCCGGTAAGTGATCCTCACTCCTCTGTTAGGTGGGGAAGGGAACCAAATCCAGACATCCCGCATAAAGGCTATTCGATCAGTGACGTCGCCTCGCAATAAATAGTCCTACAACAACCAATGACGTACGTAGCCTATCCACCAAGTTTCAAATGTAAATCACCTCTTCGAAAGGTGACAATCGTACAAAGTGGAGGAATAATGTCCTCCGAAGTTGAAACGTGCGATTAATTCCTGCTAACCGACTTGATCAAGCAACAACTTGGTTCGGCGTCGCCGCCGCGGCACCATTTCTTAAAACTCAAGACACAGTTTTTCCCGTTGAAACTAGAAAATCAATCGTCCCATCGCCGCTGAGTGTTTCACGCACTGTATTATATCATCATCATCATCAGCAGCAGCAGCAGCAGCAGCAGCAGCAGCAACCATGGGCTCAACGCCCGTATAAGGGTGTCTCAGTGTCTGATTCACTAGACTCTTCCATCGTCCTCTGTCCATTGAAGTGTGGCTCCGCTCTTGGAGCGTTCAGCGTTGCTCTCCCCCATCCGGTTATGTCGTCTAGACACTCACTCTCGATCTGCATGTATCTATGCAAGCCCTATATGTGTGTGTATATGTATATGTATAGGCCTATGTAGCCTATATGTATAATTTTATATAAAAATTATGTAGCCTGTATATATATATATATATATATATATATATATATATATATATATATAACTTAATAGGTTTGTGGTGCATTAATGAGTGCGTTTCCAATATTTTAGGTAGGCCTAGAGGCCCTAGACTATCGAACATCGTCGTTCATCGAAGGAACATTAGAAGGTGTCTGTGTTCGCGCTTAAAAGCATCACAATACCCGATGGTAATGGCAAGAAAACGCTTCATTGCGTTAGGCCTACTGATCGTTGTAGCGATACTGACGACATTGATCTTTATGGTGAGCTTCCCTGCAGTGCATTTTCGCCGGGATCCGCCTTTTTTGCTAAAGTCACCTGGGATCGGAGAAAATGCCCCTGCAGTGAAGCTTCGACTGAATGGCGAAACGCAGAGTTCTAATCAGAACGAGAGTCTGACGATAATGACACTCGACCGTATCCATCCTCCTATCGACTGTGTCCGGCTGTTTGATGGTGATCCAGTTGAACAACACAATGCCGAACTCTACCAGGAATCTCATTCGAAGCAGAACATTTCGAACGGAATGTACGCGATAAAGACGAGAGACTGCGACAAGTTCATCACACACATGGGTTACATCACAGCGCCTGCTAGCGACGAGGAAAGAGAATTTCCTCTTGCGTTCAGCATACTCGTCTTCAAGGACCTCGAACAATTCGAGAGACTTCTACGGTCCATCTATCGTTCGCATAACTTCTACTGTGTTCACGTTGATAAGAAATGCGAGACATCTTTTCATGAAGCAGTCGATGCAATCGTCGGATGCTTCGAAAACGTTTTCGTTCTGCATAACAATGTCAACGTGACTTGGGGCACGTTCTCAGTCGTCGAACCAGAGATTAGATGCATGCAGGAACTGCTGAAGTACAAGAAGTGGAAATACTTCATAAATCTGACTGGACAGGAATTTCCATTAAAGACGAACTGGGAGCTGGTTCAAATCATTAAAGCCCTCAACGGATCGAACAACCTCGAGGGATCGCTCAAGAACAACTTTCCACATCGTCGAGCCGGAAGACCCCCGCCCCCGCTGGGTATAATCCCCGCTAAGGGTTCGGCACACATCTTGGTGAGACGGGAATTCGTCGAGTTCGTCATTAACGATGACCGTGGTCAACTGATTATGAACTGGACAAAACTGTTAGACATTCCGGATGAAACGTTCTTTACGACACTCAATCACAATCCGAAACTCGGTATTCCAGGATCGTACCTCGGCGAACCAGAGACGGATCCGGAAAAGTATCCCTTTATAACTCGCTATAAGGTAATTGGCATTCTCAGCACAGTGTCACGTCGGCGAAGTTCCGAAATTTGGAATTGATCTAGTTCCAAAATTTACTTAATTTGTAGAGCAATGAGCATCTCAATAACTATAGAAAAGAATTCTTATTCAACTTTCTCTTATATTGTAACTGGTGCTGGGGCACCCGGCGTTGCTCAGGAAAATTCAGGTTTTCGCCCCACTCACCTCTGTAGGGGTAACCAACGTTGTTAAGTAAATCTCGGTTGTCGCCCCACCCCAACCCTCCACCTCAACCCCGTCCCACCCCCGCTCCACTATCATATTCCAATTATTTTTATTATTGTGTATCCGCCTGAATAATTTTGTGTCTTTGTTCAAGCCTACTCGATCGTTGTCTGCATCGACGTAATATAATTATATCGATCGTTATCTGAAGGCATTTACTTTTCCTTGATTTTTCTGCATGCACTGCACTAGAGCGCCTCCGACTAGTTCGTATTGCTAGAGTCGTTTTGTACGTACCAAGAATACTGATGGAATGATCCTGCTGTCTTCACGCGGTTGTCCGTCGTTTTCCAGGGTCGGAAATGTTCCCTCTCGCCCCCAAGCGATGATGTGCCCCACTGATGTCAAATGCAGACGTATTTTGTGCAGAATTGTGTCTTGAATCTTGACCCATGTTAGTGAAATTTTATGTTGGCTAATAAGTTAATTTCTTTGCTTCACAAAGTACCATGCTTTCTGTTGCCTTGTTTCGTTAGCTTCATGCTTACAGAGCCTTCTAAGACCGGTCTGCTGTCGGCAAGCTCTTCCTCTGCTCAAAACACAGAATTACAGAAATTTTAATGATTCATTGGAATATAAGATTTTACTTGACTGTGTTCCTACTTTTGTACCATTACATTCAGCACTGCTGTGTGGCCAAAAGACAGATTGACCATTGGCTGTAACACAGTAACGGCCTTCGGGGAGGTTCCAATCCTCATGCAGTAATAGTCTAAGAGGGGAAGGCTCAAACCCTTATGCAGTATTATCCTTGGGAAGGTTCTCAATCCCGTGCTATCCGCACTACATATAAAGCATAATTTCCCAATAATTAACCAATAGCCACTGTGCCCAAAAATAAAAACATAACAGACTATCTGCTTGTACATAATATAGTAAATGAATTCTGGCAGTCAATCTGTCTTTTGGCCACACAGCAGTGCTGAAATGTAATGGTACAATAGTAGGAACAGTCAAGTAAAATCTTATATTCCAATGATTCATGATTTAAAATTTCTGCTAATTCTGTGTTTTGAGCAGAGGAAGAGCTTGCCCACAGCAGACAGGTCTTACAAGGCTCTGTAAGTATCAAGCTAACGAAACAAGGTAACAGAAAGCATGGAACTTTGTGAAGCAAAGAAATTAACTTATTAGCCAACATAAAATTTCACTAACATGGATCAAGATTCAAGACACAATTCTGCACAAAATACGTCTGCATTTGACATCAGTGGGGCACATCATCGCTTGGGGGCGAGAGGGAACATTTACGACCCTGGAAAACGACCGACAACCGCGTGAAGACAGCAGGATCATTCCATCAGTATTCTTGGTACGTACAACTCAAAACCAGGCAGGCAATGAACTCAGAGGGAAGACATACTGTCAAGGCGTTCCTCTAGTTTCTCGCGATAGGTTTTGTACCTGAAACACAGCAGAAGTCCAGATTAGTATAGGCCTATATTTGCTCACTAAGATTTCAGTTTATTGTTTAGTTCATCTCATCATAGATTTGGCCTCCGACTAGTTCGTATTGCTAGAGTCGTTTTGTAAATGTCCAGATAGCCTACGATGCGATATTATTTTTTATGATATTTTTCATCACTGGCGAACATCCTTTCATATTGGGCCCTATCATTTCAGTTATTTAGCCTATGCAAATGCGCTTGAATGCGTGTAGGGTCGCCTACTGCGAGAAATGACGTATTCATGATCTTTAACCTGACCATTCTGCCCTCATGCCCCGATTGCTTCAAAATTGTGGCCGTGCTCGTCTAACAAAGGCACAAACACACAGAATATTATTAGGCTACAGAAATATAATAGGCCCTAAGCTTATATAAGATATACTGGACACGGATGAAAAGCAGAACACAAGCAAAGGTGTCATAACTCGGTCAAAACGTTTAGGATTTGCCTGAAATTTTAAACACAACAACAGTGGCCATACTGTACGTAGGCTATTTACACGAGACACTATAAAGCCGATTGGAAATATTCGTGAGTTTTTCAGATTTATGAGCGTTTGAAATGCAGCACCGAAAAATTGAACTTTCCAACATGGAAACCTGAAAGGAAGTGAAATTCAGCTAGGCCTAGGCCTATATTTTTATGGTGCTCAAATGTCCTCCTATACAGACAATTAAATCCTAAACGTTTTGACCGAGTTATAACGCCTTTGTTTGTGTTCCACTTTTCATCCGGACACAGCTGTATTTCCATGTCTCTGTGAAGACTCATTGCAACTATAGGCCTACTGAGTTTTTCTGTCACTGTTTTATCGATTGTAGGTTTGGCAATGGGACAAAACGAAGTGTCATGGGAAGCATGTACTTAACCGGTTTATCTGCATCTTTGGAATCGGTGATTTACCTTCATTGGCCGGGAGTAGACATCTCTTCGCCAACAAATTCCACCTCAACTACCAGCCTTTAGCTCTCGACTGTATAGAAGAACTCATCCGCAACAGAAGTCTTAGAGAAATCGATGGACCGCGAGAATTATTCAACACGTCCTACTACAGCGCTTTGGAAATGGCGAGAAATCACGTATAATATTGGAACGTTTTAACATTCATTCTAGAGTTAAAGAGGCGCTGATGAGAAAGCTGCAGCGGCTAGACTTGCCAATGAACTGGCGATTCTTCGAACATATCACCACCATGAAGCGAGCGTCAGTAGCGTTCATTATAGCCTATAGTAGGGGAAGTAGGAGCGAGACGAACCCCGTAACGGATTTCTGGTTTTAAGACACCATAAACGTGCTTCACGGGCACAAATGTTTTTTACTCGTAGCTTATTTAGCTTATACAGCACCATAGCTAAGGGCAAAAAAATTTAATTGCATCCCTTTTTATATGATTTTTTAATTAAAAAATTTCGTAGTAATGGTCCATATCCTGCTCCCACTATGGGGCAAGATGGCCCAGTCTAATAAATCATGACCCACGCATTAGTTTTTCATCATAGCATGTTCTGACCACATGTAGAATACTATTTTATGCACAAAAGTGTGATCGTCTATAATGTAAAACAGTGATAATAACATAGAAGTTACATTGGACTAGATTTTTCAACTTTCGGCGATTTTAGTGCTCCATCTTGCCCCCATGGTGGAACAAGATAGGGCCTAGACCACTACAATCATGTCTTTCGCGTTAATTGTCATTATTATTGTATCCAACAATTACTGTTATAGTAATAATAGCATAGTAATTAACTAACATGTGAAATCGGATGAAAAAAGTCGAACCACACAAAAAATTCACACAAGCGGGGCAAGATGGATCAGAAGGTCCGTCTTGCCCCGACGGTAACTGATCCAACTCGCCTCCATGTATAAGGTAGGCTATATAGCCTACACTTGTCACCGATTAAAAATTAAATCTACTTGGTATTCCGCCAATACCGAATTCGTTAATACAGCAGAAAAGGGTGTTTAACCAAAATTAATATAGGCTACCTGCATCCTGTGACAATGTACAATTGAACAGGTCTACTTAGCAAATAACTATTTCCTGGAAATAGGATCGGACAGGTCGAAAATAAACTTTTCATCATAAAAAACGAAAAAATGTCGTTTCGATTGTTTATTTTGGTCAAATCACCAAAGCGCCAACAGTATTACAGTAATTGAAGTTCATTCGGAAGGTGGCGACATCATAGATACCGCGGGTAGGCTACCTCAAATGACGGGATCCATCATGCCCCAATTAAGGGTCCTTCTCGCCTCGCCCCTACTTCCCCTAGATGTTAATATAACTGTCGGGCTTATTCTGATTCAATATGACAGTCATTCAACACCAACTGTTTATTTTAACGACAATAATTACATAGGCTAATTATGTCGGATGGGTGCCAGCTCATGACTGTAGGCCTGCGTCGCTACTTTATTGCAGAGGTTCTCAACCTTTTTTCGCGCGCGACACACCTAAACGTGCAACCAAATTTCGCGACACACCACGCAATCATCATGTGAATATCGTTAAAAATTTTAATTAGGCATAAGCCAGCTTAAATATATATTGAAATTGCTACAAATTTTAATGAATGATTGTTGAAACTGAATGCTTTCTGTTTTCGAATTATTCTGACTTTCCAAATTTTACAAATTTTACTAATCTAGCCTAAATTTACGATTCTAAGTCGTTTTTTGACTCTTCATTAATTGCCTAGCTGTCCTAACAGTTAGGCCTATAGTGAGAATTTTGCTCCTGGATTTTCTTTGGTGTGTCGCAAAAAAATTCTCACAGCATAGATCTACAAATTTTTGTTTCTACACGATAAGGTAAGATGAGGATCCACAGGCTTTAGGCCTATGAGTTATATGAGTTTCAGATTTTAAAAAACCCATAAATTGGCCATAGTCCAAATCACTAGTTCTGATAGCTCAAGGCAAAATAAGAAAACATGGGATAAAGGCATAGGCCTAGCTGAACACTACCGAAACTAAACGCCCTTCATAACGTCGAATAATTGTAACGGAAACTGGAAAGCGCAGGCCTAGGCCTACAGCAATTTTTTAGTAAAAAAAACCGCCCATTGGGACTTCCAGGTCCCTTGACTATTGTGCCAGGGCCGTCTTATGGTCATCGTAGGCCCTAGGCACTTTTGCATATTAATCTATTCGTAGGCCCCTATGGCATATCCGACTCAACTCTGTTTTAATTCAAATTGCAACACATTTACATTATTTCTTAAAATTATGGTAAACCATGTTTTGTGAACGTATTTCAGTTTTGATTTTAAATCTCAATCTACTTTTTGTAATAATTATTTATTTTCGATACCAGTATTCGCTAAATGTAGTATTTCCGGTTTTCGATTTTCGAATTTCGGTTTGCGGCGTTTCGGTCTAAACTCTAACTAATGTTACTGTTTCATTGGCTAACTCTAGCCTTGAAAAAAGTTAGCAAGTTTTCGTTTTCTGTTTGTTTTTTCCGGTCATTGACCAATCACTGCATTTATATTTTAATATTTTTTTCTCAGGATTTCGTAGGCCCCTAAAAAGTTCGTAGGCCCTAGGCACAGTGCCTACTGTGCCTACTGGATAAGATGGCCCTGCCTTGTGCACCTTCCTTATATGGTAAATTGTCACGCTCTGAATACACAATTACAACCTTTCCGCGTCAGCAATTTTAGAATCGTAAAATTTGAGTTCCTTCATGATAATTTTCTCCATTATTTTAGAAGGTGACAGCATTGGGCAAAATTTTAATCGGTGCGCTCGCTGACGTCTTATATGCCTAATTATAATAGCCCATGTCATGTAGGCCTACATAGGGAGTGCATGTGTGTTTATAAGGCAAACATTGTGGCTGCTCCTGATTGAGATCAAATGGAATAGATTCAATATGCCTAGATGAATGAAGTTCTTCGAATAGCCTTGTTTAGAGAGTATTCTCACAGCCTGACAAACTGTTAAAGTGAACAAGTCAATTTAATGCAAGAACGACGGTTGTATGCTGTGAGAATTCGCGACACACCAATTCTTCGCGACACACCAACGACACACCACTTTTACGCGACACACCTCCGGTCGCTTCGCGAGTCGCGACACACTAGTGTGTCGCGACACACCGGTTGAGAACCTCTGCTTTATTGCATTAATTATTATTACTAAACTTTATTATTACTTTTGTTTTATTTTACATCGCTGACCTGTAACCTGGTGCGGTATGTCACCACTCACCAGGATTTGTCGTACTTTGAAAGAATAATTATTAAAAGGCTAAGAATACAAGGACGAACGGTTCGAATCTATGCTAGGCGTGTAATTCGGTCAATATCAAGGACGTTGAATGTTGTGTTGACAAAAGTTTTACGATCTTTCGTCCTAGAATTAAGTTTGTTTACTGTTTACGAATTAAAATCGAAAAGCGTGTTATGTCTGAAATTTCGGCTAAATATTAACTTGTGCGAAATACTTGGAGTTTCATGGATGCAATTAATTCTATTTTGTCATATAAGCCAAATCCAGACGAAGATTATTACGCGATTCTTGGCTGTGATGAGTTGTCGAAAGTAAGTAGCATAAGCTTACACATGCATTAGCTACATTAATAATATTGACTGCTAAGAGGGTATGACTCAGACACTTGCAACATTTACAACTTGCGCGTGCGGATGCTGGGTCCCATACCGATGGTGACTAACTATCTAAGAATGCTAACGGTTTATCTTTCCAAACGGAGTAACGGACAGGGAGGTGGAGAAGAAAGAGAAGGGTCGTGGCCATACCTACGATATAAAAAACCCGTGCGAGTTTAATGATGTTATAAATAATATAGAATATAAAAGTTAATTTACCGTAAGTAATTTTGAGTAATGCATTGAACGTATAGTGTATTTTACCCTATTTTGTTTGTTATTTGCGGCATAAATGTAAGTTGCATTTGTGATTTTTTTTAAACATGTCATAAGACGAACGCAGAGGTTGCATGAATCGATGTTGTCTTCCTTTTTTTATGTAGCTCTTCTCACAGTGTGTCGCCGACATATATTGTGATGGTTTTGCATTTGATAATTAAGTAAGTTCTTATTGTTTTTTTATGATCTGATTGAATTGTCTGATCCCATCCTCATGGTTCGAGTGTTATGGGTGGTCAATCGTGTTATGTTGCCTATCTGGTGAAACTTATCTTGCCGTGGTCATGGACAAGTTGTCTAGCTGGGTCCACTTTCCTTTTTTCTCTCTTTTCTCGTATCTCTAGTAAATTTTCTTAGTGTCCTTTTTTTCTGTGTTCTTTTGCAACTCTTACCAGGTTGGTAAGCGGTTAGTTTTTGGCACTTTTTACGTTGTTTATTTGTTTTGCAATGTTTGAACTATGCTATTTATGCAATCGTGTCGATGGAGGAACCTCTGGTGTCGCTATATGTGCTGTATGTAATTCCTATTACCACGTTAAATGCCTTGGCTCATTGTGGACCCCTAGGGATGGTGCTAATTGGTGTTGCAATGAGTGTGTGAGTTCTAACCTTCCTTTTGCTGATGTATATTTATGTGATGCTATTGATGACACTATAAATACTAATCATGTTTTGTTGGCTAATCACCATGACAACTGCCTAGATGTGAATGAGATCAATGATGAGTGCAGATTTTTACTAATGGATGATGGCATTGATGCTGACATCAACTTCTATAACATGAGGTCTAGTTACTCAAGTACTTACAAAGAGGTTGAACAATTACCTGAGTTTTTTTCTAACATTAAGGCTACTAATCATTTCTGTATCACTCATCTTAACGGTCGGGGGATTAACCTAAAATTGGCTGAAATTTGCCTTTTATTAGCCCAGTCCAATACCATGATTTTGGCTCTTACAGAGACGTGGCTTACTGATGACCTGGCATCAACTATTTCACTCCCCGGCTTTAATTTTATCCATTGCTCCAGGGTAACTGGTAAGGGAAGGGGAGGGGTTGGCTTTTTTATTAGATCTGATATTGTCTTTGAAATCATTCAGGCTGACTGGACGAAATCCAAATCGAGTACTTTTGAAAGTATGTTTGTGAAACTGCCTCAACCAAAAAGCAAAGATATCATAATAGGCTCTATCTATCGGCCTCCTGGGCAGCCTATTAATGACTTCACAACTGACTTTGAAAATACGTTGATAAATCTATCCAAATCTAAAAGTCGAGTTTTTTTGGCAGGTGATTTTAATGTTAATCTCCTTCGTTATAAGGAGCACCCCCCGACTGAGGCTTTTCTCAATACCATGTTTTCTCACAAGTTTATTCCTACTATACTTAGACCAACTAGAATCACGGAAACTTCAGCTACACTTATTGATAATATTTTTACTAATAGTTTATGTGTGGGACAAGACTCCTGTATACTAATAAATGATATCTCAGACCATCTTCCAGTTCTGCTTCATATTGACCTTTACCCTTCCTCTCGCACCTCATTATCTCCTAGTTATAAACGTACATTTAATGATCAGGCCAAATCTACCTTTATTAATTCCCTTCTCACAACAGACTGGACTTTTGTTGATGAGCTCTCTATTAGCAGTGGGCCTACTATTGCATACAATGCCTTCTTTGATGCCTATAAACGCTTTTATGATGAAGCCTTCCCTCTTGCACTTGTGAAAGATAGGGGGCGTAGCTCTATTAAACAGCCTTGGATGTCTAAAGCTCTTCTTAAATCCTGTAAACATAAAAATAGACTATATAAGAAATATTTACAGAATCCTTCTGTTGATAATAAACGTGTATTTACACAATATCGTAATATATTTAAAACTATTAGAAATGAGAGCGAATCTCGTTACTATGCTGATTGTTTCCTTCAATGTGGTAATAACCTCAACCAGACCTGGAAAATAATTAAACAAATCATGAACTCTAAGGAAGAGTCTTGTCTCCCTGACACCTTCCGCATTGGATCTGATATGGTTCGAGATGCAGGGGAAATTGCTAATGCATTTAACAGGTACTTTACTACTATTGGTACGACTTTGGCTGATAAAATCCCGAATTCATCCACCACATATGAGTATTTTATGCCTACTCCACCCAGATTTTCTTTTGGAATTGTCCCAACGTCTGCTAATGAGATTATTCAAACTACCAACCTATTGAGAGCCTCTTTTTCCACAGGCCCTGATGACATTAGTCCACCAGTTGCCAAATTGTCTATAACAGCCATTGCAGCCCCACTCTGTAGCATAATTAATTCTTCATTTAATACAGGTGAAGTTCCAACTTTATTAAAAATGGCTAAGATTATACCTATCTACAAAGCGGGAGAGAGGGATATGTTAAGTAACTACCGACCTATATCTGTTTTATCTTTCTTCTCAAAAATTCTTGAAAAGCTAATGTCTAATAGAGTTATTGAATATCTGAATAAATATAGCCTATTATCATCCACACAGTACGGATTCCAGAGGGGTCTTTCTACATACATGGCTCTATTGGACATGCAATCCAATATTGTTGATGCGATGGATAGCAATAAATTTTCGCTAGGTATTTTTTTTGACCTTTCTAAAGCTTTCGATACGGTTAATCATAAAATACTAGTAGAAAAACTTGAATATTATGGACTTAGAGGAACTACTAAAAACTGGTTTATTGACTATCTCAGTGACAGAACCCAGTATGTGTACTTTAAAGGTGTACAGTCTCGATCTCTGTGCATTTCCTGCGGTGTGCCACAGGGATCGATACTGGGTCCGCTTTTATTTTTGCTATATATAAATGATCTATCAATGACTTCCTCAGTTTTAAAATTCATCTTATTCGCTGATGATACGAATGTCTTTCTTTCCCACTCTTCCATAGATCACCTTTTTAAAATAGCTAATGAGGAACTAACAGTAATTGCTGAATGGTTTAAAATAAACAGACTTTCATTGAACCTTGAAAAAACAAATTTTATATTGTTTCACTCTATAAAGAAAATTACGTACGGTGACAACAGACTCTTAATTAATAATGCCCCCATTGCCCAAACAACCTCCTCTAAGTTCCTTGGAGTTATAGTTGATCAACATCTTACTTGGAAGGAACACATAATGGCGATTTCCAAAAAGATTGCAAAAAATATTGGGGTTTTACATAGGATTAAGCACTGCCTTCCAAAGTCCATTCTAACCAACCTATATTATTCACTCATTTTTCCATATCTCTCATATTGTAATATTTCTTGGTGCTCGAATTATCCCTCACGTCTTGATCATCTGATCACATTACAAAAACGAGCAATAAGAATAATCTGTGGTTCTCATTGGAGAGCTCACACTGCTCCCCTGTTCAAAAATAATAATTTGTTAACTTTACCTAAGATAAATAAATTCCAGATTTGTTTATTCATGTTTCGTTTTCATTTACACTTATTGCCTATGTCTTTTAAACATTATTTTACTAAGGGCTCCGATA
Source organism: Lumbricus rubellus (assembly GCA_945859605.1). Lineage (NCBI taxonomy): Eukaryota > Metazoa > Annelida > Clitellata > Crassiclitellata > Lumbricidae > Lumbricus > Lumbricus rubellus. The sequence goes on along the minus strand of OX243811.1, from coordinate 65,985,812 downwards.
TTCATGGTCATTTCACCAGGCACTCGCACTCATATAGAAGTGAATTTGCTCACTTAAGAATCAAGCAGTTCTCAATTAAATATTTGGGTCCTTCGCTATGGAATGGATTGCCTGGTGACCTTACTAGTCTACTGTCTTTTGGTCTGTTTAAAAACACACTTAAACGATTTCTCCTGCTCAATTGATGAATTTGTATATTTGCCTTGTTTGTCTAATTTAGAGCTATTACTATCACCTGTTTATTCGCCTTGGTGTAATTATTATTATTTTACCATCATATGATGTATTTGTTATAACCATAAGGTATTCTGATGAGTCCATCTGATCTGATGGGTTTAACTGGGTTATTTGTGATTAATTAACCATGGCTATATTGTTGTATAACCAATGATGATAGAATTAATAATGTCCCACTTGGTATAGTTACGATGCTGGGTTTTTTTCCGACTGGTAATAGGTCTGCTCAGTAATTTTCAAATATATAGTTACCAAGATGCTTATTGTGTTTTTCCTCTGGTTCCTTTGCCTCGATATGATTACTACTATCTTACATGTGCTTAATGATTCAGGTTGCCATTACTGACTTATGTTTGTTGCTTATTTGTTTTTGGTTTTGCTTTAGATTTTTTTATTACTTTTTTTTATTTTTTTTATGTTGTTGTTTTGTGGCTTGTTGCCAAAGGTTTTTTTGATCGTGTGATCTTATGCCACATTGATTTCTTTTCTGGTATTTTCTTTTTAAAAAAAATTCCATTGTCTGTTTATAACTCTAACCTCACCATCTTGACTTACATTTTACGTTCAGGGGTTATCCAGGTTAGCGGGACCTGTCCCTTTCTGGATGACCCTTTCTGAGTGTTCACCGTTCTTACAATCAAGGTGTCCTGCGAACATTAATTTTATTCCTGTGTAGCCTAGTATTTTTCTTTGCAGAATACCTTGGTTTTGTTGTTTGTCTCTTGTTCATTCATTCTCAGAATAAACCGATTTGATTTGATTTGATTTGATTTGATTTGAGAATGTGCAGCAACAAAACTAGAAGATGGATTAACGTTGGGAAAGTGGCAAATTATTGCGATAACATTTGAAGTCGGATGGGGATGAAACTTAATATTGATGATGGGTGCGTGATTCATTTTCATTTCAGGTTGATCAGATATTGAGTGAATATCGAAACAGAGCAAGGCAGCTTCACCCAGATAAAGCACCAAGCTGTCCAGAGTCTGGTAATGTCAGAGTCTTACACTTGCACATCTGGTTCAAATTCTATGCATGTGATAGTCAATCAGTGGTGGCATCACCATAGGTCACATCTGGTCATTTAATATACTGCCTATTTTACTCTTGACCTGCCTTATGAGTTATGACCTGTCAAAAATTCTCTGTTGTTTTTAATATTTTTGCATAATTTAATATTTTCGACCTGCTGAATAACTCCCAGGACCTTGATGCACCCTGTTGAAATTGTATAGCTGACTGTAGTCAAGAGTGCTTGGTCTAAATGTTGAACAATTGACTATTAATTCAATTGGATGAGAATGCATCCTTACAATTGACCTAATATTGTAAAAGAAATTGTAATATTATTGTTATTAATATATAGTAACATAATTGAATGTATGCAGTGACACTGAAATACGAGAAACAAGTAAACATGATGCATATTTAATTGGCTAGTATAAGTAATTGGAACTAGTAGAATAGTAAGAGTCTATTGTTGCCCATGTGTAATGCAACTGGTAGGGCTTCAAATAGAAGTCGTATTTTGGTCAATATCTCAAATGATCAGTTAGTTAAGATATTTTTTATGAGAATATGCCATTTTCTCTTTCAGTGGAAATGTTCCAACAGTTGCAAACAGCTAAAGATGTCTTGTGCAACGTTGAAATGCGTCAACAATACGACAAGTGGCGTCGAAGTGGGATCTGTATATCATTCAAGGACTGGACAATGAAAGCGGATTGCTGTCATGCTGTAAGTGACCATGAAACACTATCTATGTGCGCTTCGACTTGAAACTCTGATGCAGTGTCCGCGCTGTAGTCTATGAGCAGAGAGCTTGAAGTGGTGCTATAGCAATGCAAAAAATAAATAAATAAAAGATATAAAATTATGTTTTTGTACAATGTTTTTCGCTTTTAGTCAATGCATTGGGCACCTGCAAAGAAAAAGGAGCCAATGTTAGAAGGCATCAAACCAGAGACCGATCCAAAAGAACAATGGCCAGGTATTTAGTTAATTATCTATGATTATAATCCATTCATTCATTCATTTCGAGAATTGGTACAGCACCTCTTCAAGAGACAGTAGCTACTGAGAGGTGCTCAAATGGGCCTGTTACATGTATTGTCATTTCTATGAAGAGTGGTTGAATATCCTGGTGTTTGAAAGCTGATAGGAAAAAGTGAGTTTCAAGTCTCCTGAAGCAAGACAAAGAGTTTATTTCGATGTGGCTCCCGCTTAATGGAAGAGCCTCCCTCTTGAGTTGTGCCTGCTGCCTAGGTCACTCTCAGACACATTCTATAAGCATTAGACACTTGAAAACTGTTCTTTTTGGCCGTGCTGGAGTCGGGAGCACCTCTGAATAGTTTCCTTGAAGAGGCGCTATATAAATACTTGAATGTTAAAAAAACCAGAGAGTATGTCCTATAATAATTACCATGTTGTGTTAACTTTAGGGCTTGATAAAAATATTTAAACTCCTTGCAACGACAAAAAGGAGTGTCACACGTTCTATAGAAGTATTTCTTGTAAATATTTTATACAGTTGTGTAGGTAAAATATAGGTGTACACTTAAGTACGTATGAATGTTACAAATATAAGTGTGTGTATACACGTATAAATTATACATATTATATTATAGGATGCATTTCGACAATGACTTGCGGAAGGGAGGAGATGCTTCGGAAATTCAGAAATTACGAGATCTGACGATCTGTTGACTTCCATCAATCGTGATCAGAACCGGTTCAGAACCCCAAACAGCTGTGCAATTTCTTGCAAGTGTGTACAGCTGTGCAATCTGCCTGAAAATGTGCCATATGTTCAAAGTCAGCGCATGCACTAACACAATTGCAAGTCAGTGTTGTTCTTGGTAGCTGTGTCATTTCTAGCAAGTCAGTGTACTAGTCAAGTCATTGTTTGTAATTCAACACTACAGCGAAGTGTAGCAGTGAAGAAAATGTTAGTTGTTGTGTATGGAAGTGTTTTGGTGCATTTAAGTTAGTTAAGAGGATAAGCAACACTACTGTGGCCGCATACTATTTCAGTGGGATCTTGCCCCGTAATATCTGGCAGACGTTATACTTCGGCCTCACTCGGCCTCCTCCCACCATCCACTTTGTTGATCAAAACACTGTGCACTGGGAGCACTTCTGAATGGTTCACCTTACTAGTCCTAGAGGCGCTTTATAAATATGCGGATACGATACCAAGCAAGATGTCAAAGGCCACGAAAAGTGAATTATGAAGTTTGTATCGAACTGTGTTACCATAGTTTTTGCAAGTGAACTGAACATTTTGGTATTAAATTCTGTCTTACTGATGTTGTGAATCACAAAAAACACCTGATGTCTTCATGTTAAACTTGTCGCTAAATCAATGAATGTTAATTGTGAAAAACATGATTTAGTATTGGCCTTTTGCTATTGGGGTGACTTTCTCATTTTTGTTTCACTTTGTTCATGGCATTTCTGCCGTTAATGGCATTTAACAGCCTACTTACCAACAGACATGGAATCCTTAGCATTTAGAGTTTCATTGGATCACTTTTTCACCCTTTGTGCAGGAACGTGGTGTTACTCTGGATCTACAGCTAACATTTACTCAACATATAAACTTGCTACATCGTGACTGTTACCAGTTCTGCCAGCTCAAAGTCTTTTGGTCATGTCTCCTTATATGTGGGTTGTCTTGCATTGGCTCCCCTTCTACACCGGATTTCCTACAGGGTCTGTGCGTTGGTTAGGCAATGCAGTGAGGGACTGGCTCCACCATATCTCTGAGAAGTCTTTTGTGCCGCCCCAGGTGTCCAACGTCAATCCATTGAGCTTCTGGTTGCCCACTCGCAGACTGCTATCCAACAGCATCGTTCATTCTCGGTCACTTGTGCTACAACCTGAAACAACCTCCCTGTCACATTGCACTCAGTGCCCATGGGTCACTCCACTCTTTTCTAGAATCCTACCTTGAAAAGTCACTGTATAAAACTTCTTTGATAATAATAATACTAGAATCAATGTTCTGCAAGCTAAACTAATCAACCGCCCACGGAAAGAAATAAAAATCGTCGAAAACATTCAGTAAATTTTTTATATATCTTTTAATATTACTTCACATGTCAAGCTGTAGATGGGAATCTGCAAGATAGACTAAGGTAGATTGCGGCCCACCATTGGCTACTCTTCTTTTTCTGTTCATTGTTCTGCTTACTGATGACATTTCTGTTCTTAGTCACATTTGACATCACTCAGACGAGCACAAAGTGCCTCTGATTAAGTTTTGCTTCAAGCAGCAACATATAAAATGGCAACTGTCGCTGGCAAAACGTGATTATTAAAAAAATATTAGGACTTAACGAGTGAAAATATTATCAATAGTACATGCATGAAGCTATCCATAATTCTCAAGTCTCTTGCAATAAACAGTTGACAGTAAACGAAATACTTGTGGCAAGACCATGAAAAGCAATGCAAGTACCAGTAGCTATCGAATGTTAACATTGCTGGTACGTTGGCTTTAGTATTTGCCTGGATTCTTAAATGATCATAATACACATTTATATACAATAAAATACACAGAAAATTGTTTTAGTGACTAAACCAAAAATACTGACGTGAAGAACATAGAAAGCAAATAAGTTGCTGCCGAAGACAATCAGTATGCCCATTGCATTTGGTTTCAGTGTACACAAGTTCTGAAATAAACTGGAAAAACCTTGCCGCTGGTACACCATAAGAAGCAACATAATTGGAAGTAGGCTAGCTATTGACGGTTAACATACCAGTGTATTTGGATTTGGTATATAGCTTGATATTTAGCGAAATGAAATACACGTCAGCTATGTAAAAAATACAAAGAGCTGTCTTTTCAGCAACTAAATTGGAAGTGATTTTGACTCACGCCAGTGCAAGTAATTATGTAGCTGTACACAAACACATGCATACAGAATGTATTTCACCACCAGATTAAGCAAACATACATTGCAACGTAATTAAAAAATAAGTAGGAACATTTTGCTGGAATGCCATAAGAAGCCGCAGCCAAATATAAATCGACTTAGAAAATGGAAGCAACACAATCAACCAAGGATTTTCAATGTTAGGAAACATTCAAAGCAGCTCTTAAGAACCAAAGTAGCCACGAATTTTCATGTTAAGCAACTCTTAAAAGACTGAAGAACAACATTTCTATGGATTTTCATGTTAAGCGACTCGTAAAAAAGTACAAAAACCAACATTTACAACCATGGATTTCATATTAAACGCAATGTCCGCAGACAATGTTTATACGACACCACTAGAGTGAAATTCTCTGCATTGCTTGTGACATCACAGGTCTACCATCTCGAAGACAGTTCTAATGCCATTTTAAGCTTTTGACAGATTATAGCAAGTGACATATATCTCACAAGCCATAAACATCGTTCATCTTCAAAGACTAGTAATGAAATAAAGGATCAAGAAACTAATTAATTAAATCAATTTTTAAATGTCCTGAGAAAAAGATCTAGTATAAGCTGGAAAATTTTAAAAAGTTTTTAATACTGCATTCGATTAGGTAGGATCCAAACACTGAATTCAAACATTCTATAAAAAAGAGTAAGAGAATGTTAAAAAAATTATGCCTGTGTAAAATTAAACGCTGCAAGATTAAGTTTAAAATAACATAATTTTCTAAATCTTAGTAAAAACGTTGCGATATAAATTCTAAAATAACGTCACATTCCACAACTTAGTCGGGATTTTATATAATCAAAATTAGTTTTATGTAGCTTGAAGATACACATTCAATATTTGAGCAATATATTTGACATTTCCGAGAACATAATTCAGAGAACCATTTTGAGTCTATATCTTGCATAAACTCTAAATTTATTTTTTAAAAGCTGATATAGCTGACGCAGGCATTGTTACAACATCAGCAGTCAAGGCATACAGGGTAAGTTTAGTCCGTAAAAATTTCACTGGGATAGTCTTAACTGTGTTAGCAACAACACTGAAAATAATCAGTGCATTATGAAGAGAGAAATTTAATCTGATTGAATTTAAACTTAATTTAAGAGAGGTAAATTTCATAATGATTGCATATTATAGTCTACCAGAAAGAGAGGCAAACTTAATTCAAACAGTAAAGGGTACATGAAATAATTGTAATGGGTAAATTTAATCTGAGAATAGGAACTGACAATGAAAATACATAATATCATAACAGTAATAATAATAATAATAACCAACCGTCTCCAGACAATTCCTTGCCTCCTGATATATTAGAACTACCTCGGGTAAAAGAAAAATATACTAATAACAATACACTCTGTGTAATAGATTGAGTTATAAAAGCAATACACATATATAAATATTTCTTAATTTTGAACCTAACATCAATAGCCAACATAATATACAGAAATGCACACACGCTTGCTTGCATAATGACAGTGAAAGCAAATCACACAAAACTTAAATCGAACAACACATAACTATTAACATGTAAGCAACGACTTATATGAATTCTGCAAAACTAGAGCTTGGTCATTTTGTTCATGCTTTATAAATTAGGCAGTTAAATGGAAACAATTATGTACACAAAAAGCGACAAAAAACTTAGACAAACATGGAAAGGCTGAATTGCAGAATGAAATGAATAAAGGCAAGATCACTTTAAAATGGAAAAAATATTAACCTGAAGAAAAGTGAAAAGATAAGCAGAAAAAAGCATCAGCTGTTACGCTTTTTCATGCTGATTTGAACACCAAAGCCCAGTTTAGTCATCTCACATCCAAATTACCCCTTTTCTATTTATGATAGCTTAGTGTTTGAAGTGTTAGATTCGACTGAGGTTGGAGGTTCAGACCCTATCCAGAACAGACGATGTTTAGAAAGTTTCTGCCATCCTTTCAAATGTGGCTGTAATATCAGTCCACCAATGCAAGTGTCCGGTGGCAAGGTTGAGGGAACTAAACCTCCAAACACCATCATGTTCCAAGACTAAGAAAATGAAGTCGCCAACACTTCATACCTACAGCCATCCTTGGGGGTTACCCTAAGCAACTGCTGGTCTGCACCATTGGATTGGAATCAAACTGCCTAACTGATTTTATTTTTACTGAGCAACTATGAATCCACTTTTTCTGACTTAGATACTGCGACACTGGAGAATACAAGATTTTGCAATTAATCACACAGCCAATAATGCAAGAAATAAAGCTTTTCAACTTTGACCAGCCCAAACTTTGACTAACGATCAATACTTTTGATGTAGGTAGATGAGAATCTCCAAGCTGTCTTTTTATTATGTCATATACAGAGCACCTTACTTAATCTAATGCCAAAGAAAAAAATTGTTGATAGTCTAATCAACAATTCTAGCAAACAACAGTCTTGCTCAAGGGAGGCACATTCCCCAATTATTACAAGGGATGAGCTCAACCAGCCAGTCAACATACCACATATTTAGACACTCAAATGCAAAATTGCACATCCCTTTGAAAATTGCCAAACACTATTAAAAAATACATTCGACCAATGAAATAGCTCCCAATAAAACCAATAAAACTTAAAGTGTAAAAAAAAACCAAATGCCTGGACACCCTCTACCTTTCTATGCTGTGCAGGCCTAGTAAGTGGTAGGACGGCGCTCAGATTTGAAAATAAGTGCATGGACGCCGTCCAGTCACACTTTAAACCCTGAATAAAAAAGATGCTTCTAAGTCATCAATACAATACAACCGGATGTTGATATTGTCCTCCTAATAAAGTTCAGAAGTGCACATCTAACGACACGACAGACACTCAATGATACTGACCAGATGTGCATCAAATACTTTCTCAAGATCATTACACAGTAACGGCCTTCGGGGAGGTTCCAATCCTCATGCAGTAATAGTCTAAGAGGGGAAGGCTCAAACCCTTATGCAGTATTACCTTTGGGAAGGTTCTCAATCCCGTACTATCCGCATTACATACAAAGCATAATTTCCAAGTAACCAAATAGCCACTGTGCCCAACAAAAAACATAACAGACCATCTGCTTGTACATACAGTACATGAATTGTGGCGGTCAATCTGTCTTTTGGCCACACAGCAGTGCTGAAATGTAATGGTACAATAGTAGGAACAGTCAAGTAAAATCTTATATTCCAATGATTCATGATTTAAAATTTCTGCTAATTCTGTGTTTTGAGCAGAGGAAGAGCTTGCCCACAGCAGACAGGTCTTACAAGGCTCTGTAAATATAAAGCTAACGAAACAAGGTAACAGAAAGCATGGAACTTTGTGAAACAAAGAAATTAACTTATTAGCCAACATAAAATTTCACTAACATGGATCAAGATTCAAGACACAAGGTATTTAATTCTGCACAAAATATGCATTCGACATCAGCGGGGCACATCGCTGGGGGGCGAGAGGGAACATTTCCCAGCCTGGAAAACGACCGACAACCGTGTGAAGACAGCAGGATCATTCCATCAGTATTCTTGGGACGTACAACTCAAAACCAGGCAGGCAATGAACTCAGAGGGAAGACATACTGTCAAGGCGTTCCTCTAGTTTCTCACGATAGGTTTTGTACCTGAAACACACCAGAAGTCCAGATTAGTATAGGCCTATAATTATATGGAAATTTGCTCACTAAGATTTCAGTTTATTTTTTAGTTCATCTCATCATAGATTTGGTATCTAAAATAGTTCAAGTCCAGTTCAGCTCATGACAATTTTATTACTAATTTTTCACTTTCTTTCAAGTTATTAATCACGGGGCCAACCAGCATCTTTCTCGAGAGCTTCAGTTTGTACCTTTCGCAGTTTTGTAAGCATCTGAAGCAATGAAACATGGTATTATTGACAGTACTAGTAACTTCACTGGTTTGGTTGGAAGCACCGTTGCTGAGTTTTTCTTGAGGCTTGATAAATGTCAGATTACAATGAAAACATTTACAATTACAATACAATTATAATGATAGATTTGGTACCTAATTTTTTTTATTACTATTATATCATGATTATGGTATTGTACTGTACAAGTAAATAGATTTTATTATAACATAGGGCTATATAAATTTATGAAATAACAATTCACGCTTTGCAGGAGATTCAGACTTTCTTAAACTTTAATCCATTCCTGGAAGGCTTTTCATGAATCCTGGATCCATTCTCATAGTTTGCTGGCCTACCCCATTTCTATGTTCCTCAAAGACTGGAAGTGCTGGAGATGAAAGAGTCTTACTTTTCGCGGATCAGTCCCTTTTCCATCTCTTCATCTCTCGTATATTTTTCAAGAAATCCCATTAGAACCGCTTCAGGAAGATTTACAAACTGTGCCACCTAAAAACAACAAATCAATTCACTGCACTCAATTTATCTAATATTCTGATTTGTCGCAATCAGCCACGATGTTTCCCTTCTACACACACGACATACACTGTCATACAGAGACTGTAAATTGTAAACGTTTGTAACTGCGTTGATGAAAACATTACAGCAACCTTGCGAGCAAGCTATCAAAGAGTTTTGTTTCATAATTTCATATTTCCTACTTAATTGAAAAATGGTTTTCTCACATGATCAACAAAAGGAATAGGAAGGGCAAGCACTCATTCCCAATCATGAACCAGTGGTGGATGAAGCCAAATAGCCTGTTAGTTTTTCTTCATTAGTCCAATATTTTTATTCAAATATTCAATAAACTGTCACCTCCTCGCTTATGTCTAGGAGTCGATATTTTTCCATGATGAATATCTTGTCTTCGTCTTCATGTGGTCCCCGTCGGATGCGCTCCAGAAGTGGAAAGTCCGTGTCCTTCAGAGGATACCTCTCTATAAAAAGTCCACACAAAACACACATCAACGAACAGCATTTATTACTGCTATTACTATCCACTAATATCACTGCGTTGTTCATTGCTTTTATTAATAATAATAATAATATTATTATTATTGAGCTTTTATATAGCGCACCTTCAAGATAATCGACTCAGAAGCGCTCCCAGTCCAACCATGGCTAAATAAGGCAGTTTTTAAGTAAGAAAGGAACATGGTAGTTTGACCTCTAGGCACAAGGCAAGGCACAACAGGGAGCCTATTCTAGGTTCTAAGGCCAGCCACTGACAGAAAGCACCGAGCGCTGCATTATGGCAGTCTGCGAGCAGGGGTCAAGAGTTCAGCTTGATCAGCCAATCAGAGATCAAATCGCTGCTGAACACCAGAGGTTGAACAGCAGAGCTACAGCAGGCAAATGGGAGCCAGACTCTCCATGTAATGACCCAAACAACTATTTATGTTATACCTACAAAAAAAGAAAAATTTCTATTTGAGAAATTGAAATTTAAAGGATGAACGGTCGTAATCACCTCCGTTGCTTTTGGCGACGCAGAGGCAGAATTCGATTGGATGATTCTCCACCTGAAACAGACATTCAGATCAATTTGTTTGTATGTGCACTTGTTATATGTATGTGCACTTGTTATAGCACCCCTTCAAGCTACCTACTCAGAGGCGCTCCCGACTACAGAGCGGACACTGCATCGGAGTTTCACGCCGAAGTGCTGAGCAATTGCGAGTGAAGGACTTGCCCAAGGTCCTTATGCGGCGACTTGAGGTGGATTCGAACCTGCAACCCTTCGGCTGCAAGGCAACGAACATACCACTACACCAGCGGTTCTCAACCTTTTTAGTCCGGCGACCCCTTTTTAACATTTCGAAAGGTGTGACGACCCCCAAGTGCCCCAACAACAAAATTGATTGTGTAACAACCTCCGTTTCACCTCATTTTTGTTAGGCCTACTTTTGTCCATTGTTATGCATTTTCGCCTTCATAATACGAAAACTGTTTAATAGTTGTATGCGGTTTCCTTTAGTTTGAAGTAGTCGAAGTTATATCAACCTATTCGGCTTGTGATGCAGCTTCAACAGCTGCATCGTCTTGCTTACAACTGGAATTCTTCAAACCCGCCGTCTCAAGTCAAGTGTGCCTTCTTGGCATCATCAGCTTTGTTCTTAAAATACTGGTCATGCTTTCCTACATAGCTAGGATGGTTACAATAGAATATCTGAATAGTGCTCTGCGGCTTATTTGTTGGGTTTCATTGACTCTACCGATAAAATGTCATAACAAAGACCTGATTCTAATTTCTCTATTCATGCTGCAACTATTAAGCAATAGGATACTCTGAGAATTGGTCAATATTTCTTTTTTTCTTAATACTCATTTCACCTTACTGATTCGTTTTGCGATGCTAGCAATTTCAAAAACTTCATTTGTGTTCTTACGAATGCGCCGAGCAGGGAGAGTTTGGAGAATGGACGAAGGCCTACGTGCTATTCTCCATTGTCACAAATTTTCCACCCCGCAATGGTAGCATTTTAGGCTGTCGTTTTAACGAAACTCTTCATCATTTCAGTGCTGATAGTCGTGCAGCTCGTGCTTTACGTCTTTACGACTTCAAAGTGTCTCCTCGCACTGTTTAGAATCTCGATAAAAAACTTCATAATTTCAGTGCTGAAGGCATGGTTTATGACTTCAAAAAATGTCCTCTTTCCATTCTTAATTTTTTCTAAATTTACAATCTGTAGCCTATTTTAAACTGTCATCTGAATTTTGTCAATGCTGATAGTCATATGGTTTAAGACTTCAGAGTGTCGGCCGCCAGTTGTTAACAATATTTTGGATTTGTGCGCCGTAACATTCTAAGGCTCTAAGCCATCATGTAAAAAAATTAGGACTCATAATTTCAGTGCTCAGAGAGGTGGTGTAGACTTTTAAAAATATTCATCTCTGTGTTCCTTTAGAAGAATAGCAGAATTTACATTTGAAAACTAAAATGGAAAATTTAAATTAGCTGCCGCAATCTAACCGATGAATCATAGCAAAATTATGAATAAACATTTATTTTAGTTTGTTGAAATTGCTACTTGGCCGATATCTTTTGCAAATTTCTGAAGGGGCCAGGCGACCCCTGGCAAATTGTCAGGCGACCCCCGAGGGGTCGCGACCCACAGGTTGAGAACCGCTGCACTACACCATCACGCCCCACAATAATTTGACGGTTTGCAATGTACCAACAACTGGAATGGATGATCACAAGTTATTACAGGAGTCAAATTCAACTGTTGGCAGCCTTGCAACAAGGCATTCATCATGTCCTACTAGTTACTTCACTAACGCAAAAAAAGACAAAGTGAACCTTGAATTTGTCGAGCAGGGTTTTGATGACCTGTTGCGTCGTGAGTAGACTTGTGACGTTGACACCCATCATTGTGCCGTGCACCGGTTTGAATAAGCTTGTCTAAACACAGAAATGAAATTCAATAAGAAACAATAAAAATTTCAAATGGATTAAAGAATAAAACTTGTATATAACTCGGTCAATAAATAAATCACAATAGATCAGCAAATAAACAATTAATAAATGGACAGGTCAACAAACAATCAACAAGTAAATAAACGACAGAAAATCCTAACCGTTCCCATATGCAAACATCCGTCCATAACCAGACAAAGGGATAAATGTGCTACCGAGCAGATCAATGCGCATTACAAAGCCATCTAATCTAATATGAACATTTGCAAAGCACTTCTCACAGCAGAGCTATTCAGAAGCACTCTCAGCATGACAGGCCAAGAAAAGAGAAATGTCTTCAAGCAGCTAAGAGATGCAGGGTGAATTAACCACAAGAATCCTGCTTACGAATTGCAGAGGAAAGGTGATTCCACATTGAGGGACAAACAATAGCAAAATCACGATGATGGGTTAATGAGGTTCGTGACTGAGGTACAAATGGATCAAGGCAGGTAGCAGAACAAAGAGAGTGTGAAGATCTTGTAGAAAACGGCTTGTACATCAAGTCACAGCTCTAGGTATTTAGGCGCTAAGCAGGGTAATGTGATAAAACATGTATATTGCTCCAAAAGAACTGGGTTTTACAAGCATTTATACAGGGTGGGCAAAGAAGACGAAAATTTTTGATGAAATCTGGCCATCATGTGTAAATGTGAATTGTCTTTAAGCCTGTAAAATTTCATTTAGAAATTCTTACTTCTGGCCAATATGTTGGCAGAAAACCTATGGGAGTCTTTTTTTTGGCCCACCCTGTACATCTAGAGCCAATTTGGAATGTCTTACTTCTAAGGTGTCGTATATTGTCAAAGTCGAATAACCTTCTTACCTCAGTGCTGTACAAATGTCCGTTTATTATCGACAGACGTTTTCTCGTCTTCTTCCTCTTCTTTCCGTTCCTCATCACGACCGCTCCAAACCGGTTCTTTCCTTCTTCCGCGCTTCCCTTCTCGGAACTTCCATTTTTCAACGGACCATCGGCAAGGTCAAAGTTCTACAGAAAAAATTAAACCATTTATAAAGAAAGTCTGGAGAATGAGAGAAAGACAGCGTTTTAAGAGACAGACAAAAAGACAGACAGTGATAAAACAGACACAAGGTACAAAGAGAGATAGACACACACACAGACAGACAGACACAGAACAGAGAGAAAAAGAGACAGACAGAGAGAGACAGAGACAAAGAAAAAGACAAAGACAGACAGACAGAGGGGAGAGACAGAAACATGCTGCCGACAGAGTGGGAGATTTCCCAGAGAGAGAGAGAGAGAGAGAGAGAGAGACAGACAGACAGACAGACAGACAGACACACAGAGAGAGAGAGAGAGAGAGAGAGAGAGAGAGAGAGAGAGAGAGAGAGAGAGAGAGAGACAGGTAGAAAAAGACAGGCAGTAATAAGAAAGACAAGACAGAGATACAGACACAGATACAGATAAAGATAGATAGACAGACAGAAAGAAAAACAAACAGAAATAAGATAGATACAGACACAAGATACAGCCAGATATATATATATATATACACACAACACACACGGACAGAGACAAAGGTCAAAAGAACAGGTGGCAACAAAGACAGACAAATACGAGACAGACACACAGAACACACACACACACAGACAAAACAAAGATACAGAGACAGAAACTTGGGGGAGGGGAGAAAGACAGATAAATTTCTATACTGATACGATTTTCCACCACATCAAAAGCCGTCACATAGAATGTGTAGTCACATTTTCTTACTAGGACAAAATCCGTAGCGTCGGGGACAGCCGGGCTGTAGCTGTGTCTGTGTTGGGTCTGGGCAGACGTAGGTTGTTCATCATCCTTCTCCTTGAAGAGGATCGGGTGAATGATGCCCCAACAGATACGAAGCTGACCCTGAAGCACCAACTGGTCACCAACCTGACCACCAGACAAAACCAATTAGTCAATCAATCAGTCAATCAATCAATAAGTCAATCAGTGAGATAACTGATCAATCAATCAAAGATTTTATCAATCAACTCTTTAAATAGTATACATGTACACATTAAAATAAATATGACAAGGTGAGCCTTTACACAATCAGCTACCACATCTCAGATGTATGAGTTTGCAGGTAGCCTCCTTATCATGACATGTCCTGGGTAATAGTTCTCTGCACCTTCTTCAGACTCAAATCCACTTTCACTTATATACTCCTCTCAGCATGGCTTGATTGCTGTGTGCCAACATACACTACTCAAATTTTGCAAAGTCAACACCACATGTTTGTCAATTACATATGCAAACTGAGGGTATGTCTGTTTGTCAGGCCAATTTTATATCAATGTTTTGAATACAAATCAGCAGTCAGAAGCGGTTTGGGATATCAGCTGGGGATATGGTAGGGAAACTGCATTGTAATGATATTGATTGAGCTGGGGGCTGTTTGCCAATACTTGGCTCTGTCAATTTCTGTCAATTGCCACTTGAAAATTGTAAATGGCAAGTTCAACAATGTGCTGGCTTGACAATACGCTATTTTACCCTCTATCTTACCCTCCCAGTAAACCATAACTTTAACAAATTCTAGCTAGCAAATATGTTTAACAAAAATAAATAGTAGCCTATGATAAAATAAATGTTTTATAGGTGACTTTAGCTGATTAACTTTGAAGGGAGGTAAAAAAAAGCTTAAAAATTGTACGCAACTACACATAAAGAAGTTCCACAAAATGTACGAGTTGCAACAGGTGGACGGTTGGTCGAAAATACAAATTTATGCATCGTATTAAATATATGGATGGGCCTATAATTACTGCGTTCTGCTCACTGTAATAGGCAGCATCTGAAGACTGGGTTTGTCATCGTAGAAATCGTTGTAGTATCGACATTTCTCAATAAAATCTTTGCTAAAAAACAAAGAAAGAGAAAAATCAAACAATTCTACATGAGCTAAAAAACACATCAAATAATCAATAAACTTTTTATTGGAAAGTACTAGGACATGTAGGATTGTAGGTAACTATATTTCACAAAAGTACACAAACTCAAAGCATCGGTACCAGCGCAAAAATAATATTTAAAAACAGACCAAGTGAACAGCGTACTTAAGAATTACGCAGGAGACTCGGCAAATACAGTCATCAGTTTTACTACCCGACAAAACAACGAGGCCATAACTCAAGAAAATTGCCAATTATGCATTACATCTCCTTGTACAAATAGAGATGAGTAACTTAAGAGTCCGGCATATACTGTGCTCAATGCAGCAACACCACACACCACACCAGTGTTTTTATCATTCATTCTTGAGGTTTCTGTTTAGCTTTCCTCATAGTAGTTATCCTCTTCTCACAAACGCCTCCTTTCCCATTGCAATCCTCCTTCTGATTTCTTTATGACATTTAGCGTCTGGACATTCCTTAACAACCCGCGACTTGTCTCAAAACCCCTGGATTTCACTCAAAAACCCTGAGCATGCCTCAACAACCATGGACTTCACTCAAAAACCAGGACTTGACTCAATACCCTGGACTTGACTCAATACCCTGGACTTGACTCAATACCCTGAACTTGACTCAATAACTTGGATCTTGCCTCAATAATCTGTACGTGTCTTAATAATCCTAGCTGTGCAATACAGTTACATCAAGAGTTCACTGGAGGCAAGTCCAACATGGTTGTGCACAAGCCACTACATTAGAAGGAGGCATACAATGTATTGTGTAGTTTATTGGACTGCAATCCAACAGCAGGATACGACCTCCTTTTTCATCAGCAACATCTGTCAAGGTTAAAAGCCTTTTGCACTAAGGAATGAGGCACCATATGGTTCACACAATGCCTCCTCGTTCCATCTCACTCAAGATAATTATTGACAATATCTGTCGAGAGAGACCTGAGGCAAAATCCACTCGTAATCAGCCGTTGCCGAAAACTAACAATTGGCTCAGCACAGCATGGAAATGTTTGCGACAGGGAACAAGCACCACTTAACGTTGATGAATTGTTTAATACTAATATTGCCTTGTAGTATAACTTAGTGGAAGATATAACAGAGTATGACAAATAAGGTAAACTATAGCAACTAGTGGTTCATTGCTTGGATACATGCAGAAGCACATGTGTATTGTGTAGATCATGTCTTACATACACGGATGCATACGTACAATCATCATACAAAGATGCAGCACAGGCATACATACCAGTACATATATGCATACTTAAAATTACATATAAACATATATATATACCAAAAATATACATACCTAGATATGTACATACATATTACATACCATAGGCATTATAACATATATACATAGACAAATGTGATATAGTATATGTATCACTGAAGCAATGGTAGGGTTCTTAGTGCAAGGTAATCTCTGTGATATGTTAGCAACCACTCAAACCATTCGACTAATTATATTGTATTGTATCTATAAATTTACAGAGCGTCTCCACAGTGTAAACCAATCAGAGGCGCTCCCAGTGCGAGAGACGAAGAGATAAAAAGTGGTCATGACAGAGCGAAAAGAGGCTCTTGACCTGCCAGTTAATAAGGACGAATGCGTCAAAGGAGGAAGTTGGTTACAAGTGTGTGCAGGGTCAATGAAAACAAAGACTTGAAATTTAGCCATGAAATGATCGTATCGGTTAAAGATGCAGAGTGGACGAAGAGAAGTGCCGGAGGTCGGCAGACGGATGAGGTCACAAAGATACTTGGGAGCTCAGCCAGTTTACAAGTTCTGGTAAATAAATGTGAGAATCTTGAGTTGAGCCTGAGCAATAAGGAAGAAGCAATGAAGGTGGTCAAATATAAACTTAGCAGAGATGTGGGACGAGTGAGGAAGTCGGGTTATTAGTCTGACCACAGGATTTACAGCAAACTGAAGAGGGAGAGACGAATTTGCTTACAACGGTTACTGAACTTTAAAAACTCCGCCACTTCTCTTTTCTTGTAATTAAGCAAAGTTTTCTGTGGCATTATTAATCATCAAAATACAGTGTGGAGCGCGGTGGTGTAGCGGTGGCGTTGTTGCCTTGGAGCCGGAAGGTTCGAGGTTCGAATCCACCTCGCCGCGTAAGAACCTTGGGCAAGTCCTTCACTCACAATTGCTCAGCGCTTCAGCCTGAAACTCCGATGCATTGTCCGCTCTGCATTCGGGAGCACCTCTGAGTAGAGAGAGAGAGAGAGCTTGAAGGAGCGCTATAACAAGTGCACATACAAACAAGGAAAGACATATCATAATCAGAGATGGCTCGATAGATATTAATACTTTAGCAAATTAATTCATGGTACAGGAAACACATGTCATAGTCAATGATGACTCAGCATAATTATATTGGTTGGTTAGTAAATTAATTCGTCAGTTAATTACTCATCTATGGAAGTCATGGTACCGAAGTTGACCAAAATAGATCGCTATTCAACATCAGAAACAGGAATCTGTTCAAAAATAAAAGACAAAACAAACATTATAATAACTGCATAAATTAAATATTTCTCACTCAAACTTTGCCCTTAAGGGCAACAAATGTTCACTTTATAAAAACCTGCCTTACAAAAAGGAAAACTGATCATAAGAGATGTGTATCTCGGGAAAACAGTTTTCTCGCTCTAATTTTATTGCATTCGTTGGCAGCCATATTGTTTGGAGTACGGGCACGCAGTGTGCGTCTTTACCCCAATTTCCACCACACAAACCCTAAATGCAATGCAAACACGATGTCCAAGATTTTATGGTGATCTAGCATTTGCATCCGTGATTATTCCAACATTATTACTTACGAAGTGACTAGCGGACCGCCAAGCGGCCGTCGAATCTCAAATACTAGCGGACCGCCAGTCACGTGTAACCTGTCACATGACGAGTCTTGATTCTTCAATATTGTTACAATGGCGGCAGTTACCGATAGTTGGTTTATGTCGGACAAAAGTTTTCTTGTTTTAATGACTTAGAAAATTACTAGAAACAGAGTAAGCAACCAATTTTTTCGTGAGTGTTGGTTAGGTTCAGGTTAGGCGTCGTGAGGGTCGGTTAGGGTTAGTTTTAGGGTTTGTTTAGCCATTAGAAACTCTTGTGGATTGGTGTAAATAGAAAGCCTGGCGGCTTGCTAGTATTCCGTATTGGACGGCCGCCAGTCATGTGACAGGTTACACGTGACTGGTGGTCCGCTAGTATTTCAGATTCGACGGCCGCTTGGCGGTCCGCTAGTCACAGCCTATTACTTAACATTTCATTGTCCTAGATGTATTACGGCGCCAAATAAATTGCCATTATTATCTCGGAAGCATTGGGCTATCGATCGCCGGAGGTCAGAGGGCTGACGGAAATATTGGACTATTAATCGCCGTAGGTGAGACCGCTCTATTCTTCCTCTATCTGTTGCGACCATATTGTTTATGTGCTACCGAGCCGTTCTAGACCTCTACCATTTTTTAAAATTAAACACGCTATATTCTGTTCACATCCACTGTTCCCACAGTGTGTTTGAAGGCGGTTCAATAAAGTACATACTTACTTATACCGGCGACCGAGAAGACGTAAACTTTTACCCTACTGTTCAACGCCTAAACTTATCTTAAACGACACTTGGGTCCCGATGCTGCCATTTCCAATCTGGTCATTGAAAAGGCTAAAGGATACAAAATGGACTAGACTATTATCAACATGATAATAAACTATTTATTTTGATTTATAATCATCGATGTGATGAACCCGGAAAGTCATAGGCTCTCGATGCTAAATGCAAAACAAAGATCTACACTCAACAACAAAAATGTGCATTTGCGAAAATTATTCACCTTTAAATAAATATTTTCAAAGCAAAACTTGACTGCAGCTAATAAATATATTCAAATCGTGAATTTAATCGGCCGTTTCTTGAATAATTCCATCATTAAGCAAGCGTACAACAATTTTTAAGCTCACTGAATCTGATAGAGATGGCCTTGTTCAAAGTTGCAACCGAGTATGTTCGGAGAATACTGCGAGGATATTTCAATTAGGGTGCGGAGCTCCGTAAAATATTACGAACTTCCGATTTACCACAGTACAAATTTCACAACAAATTTTACACTGTGGATCTATCCTGTTCATGCGATTGCACGTCAATATATATTAATTGTGAAATCTGCATCACAGACACAAAAGCGGGTCCGACGCAGAGCTATCCTTAGGCCTATATATCAAAATATAGATAGGCTAGAGCTATCTATCTAGAATGTGCACTTCTGAGCTTTGTAAGGAGAGCATTATCAAATTTCAGTTGTATTGTATTGTATAGCTATCAAGAGCCTCAAACCAGGTCTATGCATGGGCACTCCTCAAACAGATCCCACCACGACTGACAACTTCTGCTTTTTTATTACATCTGCATGACCAATCAAACTTTGTTTCAATTAGGCCTATAATTTCCTTGTTTCAATTATAATTTCTTTGTTTCAATTATAAATTTTTTGTTTCAATTATAATTTCTATTTTTATTTTGCCGTGACTGAGTCAGTGAGTTGGTTTCTTGAAGGTGCGCCATGCAAATTCATGAATGGATGAAATTATTTGTCTCTTTTAGGCCTATAGCCTAATATTTATCTTTTAAAAATATTACCCGCGACATGGTGATTTTTTTATTCGCTGCAAAAATCTTGAGTCGCATAATTATTATCATCTCGAGGTTACGATTTCCCTTGTCTAGAGCTTTGTTAAGCGTAAGTCTCTTATAGCCTACATACAGTTCCAAATAATATTTTATTGACATCCATCGTAGGCCTAGTCGTTTTCTCTTTGCTTGACACTTTGTTTTGACTGAATATCTCGAAATAAGCTGATAGCTGCACCTTATAAATAGATCCTTAGACGCCGTAGCCATATAATCATGTAGTAAATTTTGCCATAATATTATGAACGATCCCAAAAACGTTACTCCTTCTACTCGAACGTGTTCCATGAGCAAAGTTAAATACGCTTAGAGTATACCCCGTTCCAAATTAAATGAAGCAGTACGTAATTAGAAGAGGTCGCTTCCCATCTGCTGATTAATAATAATTATTAGGCCTAATTTTTATTAAACAATAATTATTACTGCTAGTTCCATTCACTGAGAGGAAAAATACAGTAGGCCTAACCATGGCAGAGTAAGACACACGAGACTTTCAAAAATAAACAAAGCCATGTCTTCGCTCACAGTCTTCTTCATGTAGCCTAGGCTATCTCGGATAGGCCTATGCATTCAGCTAGCTGTGTGTTCTGCATTCTCTCAATCTCAATTTGATTAAGCTTATCAATAAATAAATATTTCAAGATCGGAAATATGGCACTCAGGTTCTACTATGCCAAAGTGCGATCATGCATCTATCCCAAGCGTCTGTTTCTAACTCAGGTCTATAATGCTGCATGATCTCGCTTTCCATTTAGGCTACTTCTTCGATGAACAGGAGCTCTCAGCCCAAGCACACAGCTTCCGCTCCGTAAACAATAAACACCTCGATCAGGTTTTAAATTTTTTACCTCTTCAGCAACCGGACTTTTCATCGGGAGAATCCAACCCTCTGACTTGACGCAGCCTGTCGTGGATAGGCTGGTGCCATAACTGCATGCATTCGACTTTCGAGTGGCGCTTCATAAGTTTGGAGTTTGCGACTGCAATTATGAAGGCGTGTGAGTCGCATTTAGGCCTACTAATTTATATTTACTTTGTGGGGGGGAGCGTTGAATAATCCTAGAAATTACGATTAGGCCCTACGCTTGCAATAATTTTGCGCCACATAAACTTCAGATGGAGCTGACATCCGGTTCAAGTTTCCAGGCATCGAAAATCGACAGTGATGCCACTCCTAGATTTTTTCACCTAGATCTAGTTTTTTCGGTGTAATCTAGGTTTCTAGGTTCTTGTCAAGATCTAGGTTTTTGCGACGGCGGATTTTCCAGAAATTTTCGGAAAACTGAGGTTTTTTGGAAATGTACGAAAGACAAGAAAAAGTAGAAATATCGGCGAAAAAAATATAAAAAATTAGGATTTTGGAGCAATGACTAAAAAAAGGTCATCAAGAAATATGAAAGGAGAAAACAGGAAAATCTTGAAAATTGACGGACCTGAAAGACTAAAAAAAAGGTCGGTCGGAAATTTTAAGGCCGAAAAATCAGTGTATTTCTGGAAAATTTCTGGATTTAGCCTTTTCTGGCCTTTTTTCGCCCGGATCTGACCTTTTTTAAAATCAGAGTGGCACTGGCATCACTGAATATCGATATCAAATATCGATGGAATCGAAAACCGGTGCTTATACGCAATCAAAATGTCAATTAAGCTAGTTTTAGTAAATTACATTAACATAATGAGTATCTAGTCACAGTTTATTGGTTGTTCTTGATGCTGAACCGATTAAACGGAGCACTTGAGTCATTTGTTTTCTTGAAGTTCTTCTGGGTAAGACCAGTCCATTAATCAGTTATCTAACTCGTTACGGAAGTATGTAATGTAGTTCTATAGACTACCGATAACTCACGACGACTAACCGACACATCGGTCCTCGATACTATAGTTATGCCGTTGCGGGTTCTACCCGAATCGTTCTCCGAAAAACCGAATCACAGAAACGAGTTTCGGTCGGATCCCCGAAATCGATTTTCACAGGACCTAATAATCTTTGGACACTGAACTGTGTTATCAACAACACTGGTCTTAATTTTTGAGTTTCATGATCAGTTGGTGTGAAAGGCGACTGATCAGGTCTCTCCCTCTTCCGTGGTTCAGATTTAGCCAGGACCAGGTCCTGTTGCCCAGGGGAGACGACGAGGACGTACTGAACCATTTCCCCCTCTTAATAGGCTGATGTTGCTATTCATTTTATTTAACTATTATAATATTCTTTAAAATGATTCAATCTGACAGACCGCAGAATGATTACAGTACAGGTTATACGAAATACGGCCCGCTATAGCACGTCACGCAGGTCGGCTTTGCAGCAGTGGGTTCGGCTTAACACTGATGGACTAAGTGCTGGATCACTCCTGGTTTGGCCAAGCCAGAAGTGGGAGTGCTATATTATTTTCAGCAGAACCTGAGTCAAGCAACACAACAGAAAAGCGCCAACTGCAGCTAACAGAAACTTTAATAAAATAATGCCCTGTATAAGGCTCGAACCCGGGTCGCGTGGATGACTCTCAGTTTAACGACCACTGCTCTCTCAACTGAACTACGGACCCCCTGAATAATAATAACTCTGAATAATTTTCGGAGGTTCGGCTGCTTTCTATTATAAAATTTTTCGGGAAATTGGGCTTTATATATTTTCAGCATTTTTAGTATATATAAATATTTATAAACATAATTATTTATATATTATATACATATACATATATAATTAATTAATAACGCCACAACAAGTAGATATAAGGTCTACTGCATTGATGTATGTTTTTCTTCATGTTCTCTACTGCATTGAGGCGTAAAAAAAATTGTTGTGTTTCCGGTAACCCGACCGACCCATTTTTACGGCCGCGACCCAAATATTTTTGTAAAAAAATTTTATTAAAAAATTTTTTTTTCAAAACAAAAGTTTTTTCCAAAAAAAAATTAAATTTTTTTTTCAAAAAATATTTTTTTAACATTTGTATTGACACAACATAAGAAACGTCAACAAAATGAAATTAATAAGACTGTTTCTAGAGCAGTTTTAGGTGCAGACAGTCGGGAAATAGGCAGTTTATACTTGCTTAGAACACGTACTTTGTTTCAGCGTGCAAAAAAGACTAGTGGGGTATACTTTTTCGGATAGTCACTGCATAAAAATATTTTACAAAATAAAAATATTTTCCGACCTACCTACCCAATTTTTTTTAGCTCTGTTACCGGAAACACAACATTTATTTTTTTAGGCCTGATGTATGTTTTTTCATGTTGTCTATTGCATTTCTTCATAAAAAGCTAGTTCTTTTGATTCACTTTTTATGTGAAGTAATGATTTCTACCCGTGTGCCTCTAGGCTGTTTAATTGAAAAGGTGGCAGGTGGTCAGAGCAGCAGGTGTGATATTCAATAATTGGTTTTACTGGAAGGACTTTCTTGTGGATGCCATGAACCAAGCTACTGATTTAGTGTGGCATTAGACTCACAATAGATGTCTGGTCATAGGCAACTTGTGATGGACATATCGATGAACAAAAGAAGAGCTCTGGCAGAAAATCTGTTGCATGAAAACTTGTCGGCTTCAGCTCTATGCAGTCTATTGATTGCGTCAGAATCATCTCTCATGAGCACAGGCACACTAGTTTGACTGCTGATTGATTTTTTGTGACCTTCAGCCAGGCATTTTGTTGGGCATTACTGGCCACTTTGTTGCTAGACTATGGGCAATGAAAATGACTATTAGCCACATTATTACTATCTGGCAGGATGCACCCAAATAAATGCTGATTGTCTATATTAAATTAATGTGTGGGTGGAGGTAGCTAAATAATGCAAATTAACCATATTAGCATTTGGCAAGATGTTACCTAATAATACAAGTTAGCCATATTAACATATAGCTTTAGGTAATGCCATTTAACCACATTAATTTTTTGTCTGGGGGTTACTATGTTTATAATCTCATAGGTCATACTATTGGACAGCCAAGTGTAATGATATTTAATGCTGATTAGACGCATTAATTAATTTGTGGTAGTCCTGATTTAATTTAAAAAAATGGCTGCTAGCCACATTATTGGGCAAGTTTTCTTGTAAGTGTGCCTCAATAATTATTTGATTGATCTATTGGAATTGTAGCCACTGTGCAGTAGTGCCTGATGTTAGCAGGCATGACTTAAAAATGACACATTGAGAAAATTGAGGCCAGTAGAAGAAATTATTTCACAATTGTTTGTAAAGTTGGTGGTGAAATAGCTGTTCAACTCTTCCTGTGATATCAGCTGTACACAAATAAACCGGGAGGTTCAAGATGTTTGTGAATGCTTTGAGGTAGGAAGTATAACATTGGGAATTTATAGTAATGTCACTTCCTTAGAGTTTAGCTAAATGTTGTTAATGGTTATTGCGCCACTCTTTCTACAAGAGTACCTACGGGTAGTTTAATTATTGGGGTGACGATAAGTTACTGTGTTGGACAATGGACATGGTAGTAGATTGGCTGCTTGGGGCACTCCACTTAAGTAGGTAAGTAAGTAAGTAATCTTTGTTAGCACAAAGCAAACTCTTGCATTTCTCAAGTATGCATAATTGCATACACCGGCGAAAGTACGTCACTAGCACATTAAAATTCAGAGAACAGAGACAAAAATTAAACAGTATTAGAGACATTTGGAAACTGTCTGATTATATACAGTCATATGTATAGCCACTAGCCAGGCTGCCCAACGGCAGGTTAGGCCTAACAAAAAAAATGTTGTGTTTCCGGTAACAGAGCTAAAAAAAATTGGGTAGGTAGGTCGGAAAATATTTTTATTTTGTAAAATATTTTTATGCAATGACTATCCGAAAAAGTATACCACACTAGTCTTTTTTGCACGCTGAAACAATGTACGTGTTCTAAGCAAGTATAAACTGCCTATTTCCCGACTGTCTGCACCTAAAACTGCTCTAGAAACAGTCCTATTAATTTCATTTTGTTGACATCTGTTATGTTATGTCAATACAAATGTAAAAAAATATTTTTTTGAAAAAAAAGTTAAATTTTTTTGGGAATTTTTTTTTTACAAAAATATTTTTTTTTAATAAAATTTTTTTACAAAAATATTTGGGTCGCGTCCGTAAAAATGGGTCGGTCGGGTTACCGGAAACACAACAATTTTTTTTACGCCTTAGGTAGATATATAATAGAAAAGTTTATGATTATATAATATGCATGCCTTATTAAATATAATATTGCAGAGAAAATTAACTAGCCTACAATTAGTTTAAACATCAAGTTAACAAGTGAATAAAATCATATTTTGTATATGGATGTAAAATTGTAGGTCATACAGTTTATATTTTTTGTCACTTCAATTTGTTTCTGAAACAATGGTTCTCATTAAGCCTTAGGATATTTTTAGGGCCTACTCTGTCCAGGGCCTGGAATTTCTCTTGTCTGTAGCTCTCTGGTCTGATGAACATGAACTTATTCATGTCTAATACACGGAAACAGGTCAGATCTTGTGACAAGCTTTAGTGCTACATGATGAAGGTTTCTTATGGAGTAGTCCCTGTAATGTGGAGAGTTTGACCTTGAGTCTTCCATGACTTGTACTGTACACCGTGTACAGCAAGTACTTTGTTCTCAATTGTGGAATAAAATACAAATAATTGATTTATAATCAATTGTATTAGCAGTCAATCAGATTAGCAATCAGTCAGGTTAGTCAGTCAGTCTGTGGCATTGATGGACGCTGTCTACGGTAATAATTTTGTACATGTGTGTGATGTACCGTAATTTTATGTTTCTTTAAGTCTCACCCTGTTTAGTATGCAGTGCTCGAGCAGTTCACGTCTTTTGATTTGTCTTCATTTGCATTTTCTGCATCTCATTTGCATCGGAGGCAACCAGTGCATCTCATTTGCATCTCATTTGCATTCAGAGATTGTGTCCAGTGTTGGGAAGAGTTTGTCTTGAGCAGACGTCTTATCGTTTGATGGCATTACGGAGGACATTTTCAGACGCATCAATGAAGAATCTTGTTTAATTTGTTTGCTTTTGCAAGTCTGTTTATATCTGGATTTTTGCACACAGTAATCTTTTGAAGATTATCTTATATTTCATTGCTATATGCTAGTGTTAACACAGTAATGATAATTTGTAACATGACATGTTTAATAGTAATATGGCTGGGCTGGGAGCGCCTCTGAGTAGGTTTCTTGAAGAAGCGCTATATAAATTCACGAAATGAATGAATGAATGAATGAGTGTGTATCAATGTTTATTTCAATTCATGTGAATTTATGCATGTTGCTATTTAATAGGGCATAGCCGGGTGCTGACCCGGATACCCGGAATTGCAGGGTATTTGATACCCGGCAGATAACCGGACCCGGTGATAAAAGGTCTACCGGGCCGGGTGGGTAATTATGAATAGCATACCACATATCAAAGGCTTAACCTGCAAGATCTCTCAACTGGGTATTGTAGTACAATGAACAGACAATCACAGAACAGACAGCCTGCTGATGGTTGCTTTATATTAGACTATCCTATTTCAAACAGGGACCAGCAAGATGAGGGGGGAGAGGAGGAGGGAGAGTTTGTATCACCTTCTTCCATGCTGTATGTCTTCCTTCCTCCTCCTCCTTCTCTTTGTTTTCTACTGCCCCTTCCTGAGAGGAACAGTGGTAGACTTGAAGGAGAAGAGGAATAATATAGATATATATATATATATGTGTATATATACACATATATTCATATATATTTAAATAGAAGAGTGGCACCTTGTTTCATGCTTTCTCCTCTTCTTCCTTCCTCCTCTTTCTCTTCTATTACCCCTTCCTCTTCCTCCTGCTGTTTGGCTGTTTGAAATATCTAACAGAGAGAGACAGGAGATGATGAAGGAGGAGGGGATAGGAACTGTGGTAGAAGGTGAAGAAGTATAGGAAAGGGAGAAGAGGTGCTGCTCACTGACCATAGCTATATAGGTTGGCCAGTGGTCATCTGTTAATCCCTTATCTTTAAAGCCTGTTTGATCTGTCACACTCTCATTCAAGTCAGAGAGACTAGGACTTGTCAGAAGGGATACCTTCCATCTGTTGACATGCTTTTGCATCCAAGCTTAATAGGCTTGCCCCCCCCCCCCATATGACCAAGTATACATCTCACAGATTAAGGGATGGTGCACTTTGAAATATATCTACATGTAGTTGGACTGCATACACCACAGAAACAGAACTGTTTATCAGAAGCTGCTGACCTCTGACCTTCTGCCTGACTGGACAGTTCATAATTTCTATACAATACACCTATCAGCAGAGTTCATGAACAGATATTACTGGCACCTCTCAATCAATATCAATAACCACTGGCAGAACTCAACTGTAGTAAAACTGTGACACTGAAGAATTTGACTCAATTCTCCAAAGGTAGGGCGTAAAAAAAAATTGTTGTGTTTCCGGTAACTCGACCGACCCATTTTTACGGACGCGACCCAAATATTTTTGTAAAAAAAATTTATTAAAAAAAAAATTCAAATTTTTTTTGTTTTTTTTTTTAAATTTAAATTTTTTTTCAACAAATATTTTTTTTACATTTGTATTGACATAACATAAGAGACATCAACAAAATGAAATTAATAGTACTGTTTCTAGAGCAGTTTTAGGTGCAGACAGTCGGGAAATAGGCAGTTTATACTTGCTTAGAACACGTACTTTGTTTCAGCGTGCAAAAAAGACTAGTGGGGTATACTTTTTCGGATGGTCACTGCATAAAAATATTTTACAAAATAAAAATATTTTCCGACCTACCTACCCAATTTTTTTTAGCTATGTTACCGGAAACACAACATTTTTTTTAAAGGCCTAGTTAACAAATTGAGTGGTGTTCTTTTGACAGCATTCAAAGGGGAGACATAGTGTTCACTGTTCAGTTTAGAGATTAACGATTACTTTTAATACCCGGTACCCGGCAGATTTTATTCAAACTACCCGGTACCCGGTTGAAAAACGGCACCCGGCTATGCCCTACTATTTAACGTGTGTATCTGTGTAATACAAGTTTTGTATATGCATGTTTGTATCAACGATTCTATTTCTGTTTGGATACATGGTCAATATAAGTTGCTTGTTGTGAGTGTGTATAATGTATGTAAGTAAGTTTGAGGTCCTTCTGGCTGGAGATACCAATTGATGCTACGGAGGGTTGACTGTTGAGTGATCTTCTTGAAGGGGCGCACAGGTATATAAATTCTTCAAATGAATTATATGAATATATCATGGCAGTGTTATCCAGCAATGTATGTACTATCTATGCATATATGTATCAATCTAGTATCCATGTATGTTTGAATGCATGCGTTCATGTATCTGTGTTTCAGTGTTGGTTTGTGTGTGTTCATAATTTTATATAATAAGGCTTAAGTGTGTCAATGTATGTATCTATGCCATCCAATAGCAGAACTTGATTGTTTTTTCTCTGGATTGTTGAGCAGCCGTTGGATCGTTGAACGTTTAAGCCGCATGTCGTCGTCATCGTCCAGCATCTTTGCGTACTCGCACAAAAGGATCGACTACATGGAAAAGGACAAGGAGAAGGACAGCATGGAGAAGGGACACGGCCCTCCACTAGTCGAAGGAGAAAGGCCGGTCAATCCTGTTGTATGGAACTTCATGATCACTTGTGGGTAAGGTTATCATTGTATTCCACTTTGGATTGGATTAGCATGAGAATGGCTTGAACTTAGAACTGATGCCGATTAGAATAATTTTAATTGATTGATCCTCTAAAGTTAATCGCAATTAATTGATGAATAATAATATAATAATGATAATATTAATGTTAATGATAGTATTAATAATGATAATTATTTAGCACTTGATGATAATTTCTTTGCTTCTGAGGGATTATTTCGACCATGGGTAAAGAAATAAAGGAAAAAAAGTGAATGATAATGACAACGATGATAATAGCAATAATAACAATGATGACAGTGTGTGTGTGTATATTGTCAGGGTGCTCATCTATGGATCCTACACAATACTCATTCACCTGTGTGAAGCAGATGGCAAACTTCCTTTCAGTTCCGCCTCAATGGTTCTCGTCACTGAAGTCGTCAAGGTAACATACCGTTTCCTTTATCCAAAGGTAACACACCGTTTCCTTTATCCAAAGGTAATACACCGTTTCCTTTATCCAAAGGCAATACACCGTTTCCTTTATCCAAAGGTAACACACCGTTTCCTTTATCCAAAGGTAACGCACCGTTTCCTTTATCCAAAGGTAACACACCGTTTCCTTTATCCAAAGGTAACTCACCGTTTCCTTTATCCAAAGGTAACACACCGTTTCCTTATCCAAAGGTAACGCACCGTTTCCTTTCTTTGAAGAGGATACACCGTTTCCTTTATTCGAAGGTAACACACCGTTTCCTTTATTCGAAGGTAATACACCCTTTCCTTTCTTCGAAGGTATTACACCTTTGGGGTAATTGCACAATTACGTAACGCCGAAAATGACCCTTTTGGACCCACCCACCCACCCTCCCAAGCGTTACGTAACGATTGCTACGAAAATCAGCTTAGATTTCGGTCTATTATTGGCTTATGTTCATGTGTGCGTAATTATAATTCACTGCTGAAAAGTTTCATGGACTAAAAGGCTCATTAACAATTAATCAAAATTAAGAGGAGCTAGGCCTATTTATTTCCTTAGTCTGGGCACCGCCCTTACTAATAGAAATATTGCCGAGTTTTGTTGAGCATTAATTTTAAATGTTTAGATCGTGTCCACTAAGAAAAACGTGCTTCAAAGTGGTTCTTCGATGTCAGGAATTCATTGGGAATTAGGCCTATACCATGTTGTTCCGTTGGAAAAACTATCCAAACGATTCGAATAGCTGTTTCCCGTTCGCACAAACTGGAGAACATAACTGACATGGCATGTAACTGGTGTCTGCTGCCAGATCTTATTCCGATAAATTTATAGACCTACTTCGGCTTAGTTTTAAATCAATGTCACGAAATTTAAACTTCGATCCCATCATGTCTGAAGTGTCCTTCGAGGCTTCGATGGCAATTGAATATTCGTTAATAATTTTTTCCAAGGCGTTACGTAACGTTCAGCTACCCCCACCCACCCACCCACCCCTGTAACGTCTCGTAACGTTTTCAATGACCCCACCCACCCACCCTCGAGCATTACGTAATTATGCAATGACCCCTTTCCTTTCTTCGAAGGTAATACACCCTTTTCTCTAGTCTCCAAAAGTTAATACACCCTAAGTTCGGTTCTTTCTCCGATGTTACATGATACATATCTGGTCTGCAACATAACACTTGATTTGGATAGCAAGATCAGAATTTCAAAATCAACAGTGGTTCTAAAGACTAATTAATGATATGATACCCAAGTGAAATTGAGAAATTTCCATTTTGAAACCTCCATGAAAAATACCCATGTCCTTAATTTCCTGCTATGTATTTTTCAAGGTTTTGCTAAAGAGATTTAACAGTGTTTGCCCCCTCTGCAAAAATATTTGCAGGCACCCATGTCAGTGCATGCGTCTGTGTATTATGTAGGTGTATGTTGTATTGTATGCATAGATGTAAAAAACGATGGAAACGGAATAAAAACCGGTAAAAAACGTGGGTTTTTTCGAAAAATAAAAAACCACAAAAAACGATAAAAACCGAAACGGAAAATAATTTGACTTAGTCACATCTAAAACGGCATTTTAGCCTTGAAAACCTTGATTAGGAACCTACTACACGCAGGCTATCTCTTAAATGATGATGTTAAACGATGAAATAATGACTTTAGTTAGCTGAATCTTTGAGAGTTAGCGGAAAACATAAGGAATATCAGAAAAAAATCAAAATTAAGAAAAATAATAAAAGAAAGTAAATGAATAAATAAAGCTAAAGAAAAAATAAAGAAACGATAAAAAAACGATGGGAAAAATAAAAACCAAAAAACCGACGTTTTTGGGAGAGAATAAAAAATGGAAAAAACCTTTTTTACAAAGTCTATGATTGTATGTGTACTTATCATTGTATGTATCTGTGTGTGTATGTGTTTGTGTATGTGTTTGTGTATGTGTTAGTATGCCTCCAGATGATGTTTTCTGTTGTGTTGCAGTTGATCATTTCCATCAACTTCTTTCTCTATGAGAATCAAGGTGAACCGTTCAAAATGCCGACATTTCGTTCGGCTCTTCCGTTCGCCATTCCTGGCGTTCTCTACTGCATCAACAACAACCTTGGCGTTCATCTCCAACTCCAAATGGACCCAGCCACATACCAGGTGACCAAGGCTGCAAGGCCTGCATTTACATTAGTTATCGTCGTAATTGTAATTGAAAATTTATATAGCGCCACTTCAAGAGAAACTTATGAGAGTTACGCCTTACATAGCATGATGAAGCCATGATTTAACAAAATGGTCTTCAGTGTAATGTAATGTTGAAATTTTTATGATGGTCATACAGAATACAATGCAATACAACCTGCCAGTTTATTATGCACAAGTATTCAGATCTTGATTATGCATGCAGTATTCAGATGTTGTTAGAACAAACAGTGCTACTTAGAAGAAAGTTGGGTTTCTTTGGTCATGTTATGCGCTCAAATGGACTGGAAAAAGATATTATGCTGGCATGCGGAGAGGGAAAGAGAAAACAAGGGCGACTAAGGAAAAGGTGGATGGATGAGGTTCAAGAACCAACAGGAATGAATCTGGAAGAACTAAGGGAAGCGACATCAGAAAGAAAGATATAGAGAAGGCTGGTCATGGCGGTCGCTAGAGTTCAACGAACTGACAGCACAAGACGACAAGAAGATTGTTGTGTTTATCTCCCATTGTTTCTCTTTCTTAAATTCTTAGGTACATTGTTTTAGACTACATCACTGTATACAATACAATGACACGCAGATGCAATTGTTATAGTTTCTCTCTTTCAAAAGTTTCAGAATTGCACGCTTAATCATATATGCTATGTAACATTGTTAAGGTATTGAGTAATTTGAGTGAGAATGCTGTGTGAAGTTTTTCTTATGTTACGGTTTTGAGTTACTTTAATGTGAGTGTTTAATATGTGAATTTGTTTTCATGTTAAGGTGCTGAGTTATTTTAATGTGAGTGTTTAATATGTGAATTTGTTTTCATGTTAAGGTGCTGAGTTATTTTAATGTGAGTGATTATGTGAATTTGTTTTTATGTTAAGGTGCTGAGTTATTTTAATGTGAGTGTTTAATATGTGAATTTGTTTTTATGTTAAGGTGCTGAGTTATTTTAATGTGAGTGTTTAATATGTGAATTTGTTTTCATGTTAAGGTGCTGAGTTATTTTAATGTGAGTGATTATGTGAATTTGTTTTTATGTTAAGGTGCTGAGTTATTTTAATGTGAGTGTTTAATATGTGAATTTGTTTTTATGTTAAGGTGCTGAGTTATTTTAATGTGAGTGATTATGTGAATTTGTTTTTATGTTAAGGTGCTGAGTTATTTTAATGTGAGTGTTTAATATGTGAATTTGTTTTCATGTTAAGGTGCTGAGTTATTTTAATGTGAGTGATTATGTGAATTTGTTTTTATGTTAAGGTGCTGAGTTATTTTAATGTGAGTGTTTAATATGTGAATTTGTTTTTATGTTAAGGTGCTGAGTAATCTGAAGATTCTTTCAACTGCCATTCTTTATCGGCTCATCATTAAGCGGTTCGTTGAAATCATATAATTCGAATCGTTAGTTCAACGATTTCGACAATATTACATCTAAGCTAAATATTATAAATAGGTTGTTGATGAATGCTGAGTCAGCAGTTGACAGGTGTTGAATGCACGTCTGTAGACACAAAGTGGATGAGAAATTCAATTTTGCAAGAAGACCAGAGTTAGTGCAAGAGAGAGAGAGACAGACAGAGAAAGAGAGAAGTCTGAGGTAAATAAATGGAGTGAGGGAAGGAGGGAGAGAAAGAGAGAGAGAGAGGGTGAAGGAGACAGAAAGACAGAGATAGAAATAGAGGAGGAGACAGAGACAGGAGGAAGAGAAGAAGAAGAGAGGCAGAAGAGAAGACAGAAGAGAGAGTTATTGATCAAATTGTCAATTGATTTTTCATTTGTTCAGTCAAAATTAATTGAATTCCATTGTTCAGTCAAAATCTTGTTTCTGATTGAGTTGTTGATTGTTTTCTTTTTCAATCAAAAGACCTGTCAGCTGGCTACAGTGGATTGCGCTTTCGATGTTGGCTTTGGCTGGCGGCTGCAACAGGTGCGTCCCATTCATCCTTCTATTGTTATTATAAAATTATTGTTCCTCTGTGGCAATTATTCCTCCTTTGTTCGCTCCTTTATTCCAGACAGTGTTTAATCCAACTGTGTTTAGTTAAGCACTGGATGGAGATGTAGTAGAGTTTGGCAGACATGCAGACAGACAGACATGCAGACAGATAGATGGGCATGAGGACAGACAGACATATACACTGTGTCCCAATAAATCGGGCACCCTTTTTATAATGTGAATAAAACAGGTAAATCTTAATCGATTTCCAAAATTTCAAAACTGTTTTCATCCTGAGATAATTATCTTACACTGATTCAAATATGAAGTTTCTGGCATGAATATTGACGTCACAATTGCGTTCTTTGCATCAGAGAATTCAAATGTTAACGCCATTCTCTAGCGATTTTTGTTGACATTTGGTTTTGATATGTAAATTAACGACGTCATTATGACGTAATTTGTTAGTGAGGGCCGTTCATAAATTACCAATTTGTAGATAATTATCTCAGGATAAAAACAGTTTTGAAATTATGACAATCGATGAATATTTACCAGTTTTATTCACATTATAAAAAGGGTGCCCGATTTATTGGGACACAGTGTAGATACATGTGTACATATAATACAGGGAGAGATGGACAGGTAGACTTATGCAGAAATAGAGAGACTTAGGCAGGAAGAACAAGATATAGTCAGACAGACAAAAGGTTAGGGGTTCAAATCGCCACCAGGGTAGAAGTGTTTCTAGGTACTTGTACTTCACTTGCATCCTAGCTAACCCAGCTATAAATGAGTACATTGACTGTATGCACTGTCGGATGGTAGACGAGACGGTGAGGGAGAGGACTGCCCCCAACCACATATGTCCAGGCTAAGCAAAAGAAGGGGGTTGGGACTTCTTTCCCATGACTGTCTCTTCTGCTAATTTAAGGGATGATTCATTTTCCTCTAATGGTGGGAGTCTGCTTTTCTTTGTACTTTCAGCTATAAATGCCATTGATATCGATGTCGATTTTTTTCTAATATTGATTGGTTAATCGATTGATTGATTGATTGATTGATTGTCCATGTTTAGTTATGGTGGCCTGATGGCTAAGCCAGGGGAGTCATCCGCCGGAGTTATCCACATCACGTGGCTTGGACTCGGAATGATTTCCGTCTACAGCACGATATCAGGAATGGCCGGAGTCTACACGGAATATATACTGAAGGGAAAATACGAGGCAGGTTCTGCTTCATGTCTATAGATGAGAGCTTAACGCTCAATCAATAATTGACTGATAATGGAGCTATATAGATCATCTACTGTTTGTCAACTTTTGTAGAGCATTTGTAGCAAGGGTTATTATCCCGTAGACTGACTGTTATTCAACCATGTCCACTTTTTGGGGATATTCTCTATAATTTATTAGCTTTTTCAGTTGCCAGGTTTTACTCTCTCCCTATATTAAACATGGACCACTCTAGCGTAAACTGGATAATTTTCCACCACCAGGTCTGCCCTCTGGAATGCACTCCCCGTCTCTTTACATGCTTCCATTCTTTCTGGTCTGTTCCTACATCTGTGTCTTTCCTCAACACCTACCGGGTATTTCTTCTCTTTGGTGCTAACACTGCGCTACTGCTTTGCGTGGCACTATAGTAGTTTGAAATTACATTGTGTTCATTCACTTATGTCGTATCATTCTCCTATTGAGTAAAACCTCTCTCAAGCTGCTTGTTCTTGATGCCTTGTTTAATAAAAGAACCTGATTCAAAACGAAATTTTAATTATGTTTAAGGCACAGAGCTTCTAGTCTCATTTCTTCAGGTTTTGAAAGTTCATTTAGAAGTCACGTTAGAAGAATTTGAATTCACTTAGAATAATTAAGATATTTTAAAAGCAATTAGTTTGTATGTTTGTATGTGCACTTGTTATAGCGCTCCTTCAAGCTCTCCCTACTCAAAGGCGCTCCCGATGCAGAGCAGACACTGCATCGGAGTTTCACGCCGAAGCGCTGAGCAATTGTGAGTGAAGAACTTGCCCAAGATCCTTACGCGGTGAGGTGGATTCGAACCTCGAACCTTCCGGCTCCAAAGCAACGACGCCACCACTACACCACCGCGCCCCATGTTATCATGTTAGATTTGGTAATTTCATTATCACATCATCTGTTAAAATTATAGTTACAGTTTGATTATTACAGTTGAAGAGCTTTGCATTTACAGGTATGCTTATAGTTACAGTTGCATTGTTATGTATACATGTGCATTAAATACGATTTCAGTTGAGTTGCAGGTGTAGTTACATTTGCAGTTACTATTGTTATAATTTTGGTTTCTTTCAGACATCGATTCACATGCAGAACGGTCTGTTGTACATCTTTGGAATAATTCTGAATGGTAGCATCTGGGTCTTGGGAACAGCTCGTGGAGGTCAGTGTACACTACATCATGCGCTCTTAAAAGCGTTTTGGCATCAGCATGCTAAACTGACAAGACTATAGATATTGCCGTAAAAATAGGATACAATACAAGCTCTAGTGTATTTTTAGAAGAGAATTTGTTCAATTGCAACAGGTAAATACTCTGTCGAATTTCAGTTTGTTTATTTTTTTGTCTGAATGGTGCATTCCTGTCAACTACACATTGCACCTGATGTGTCAGTATGCAGTCTGATCATTTGCCATTTCTGTTCATCTAGAGGAAAGCTGGAATCTCTTCAAGGGCTACACCACCTACACCTGGCTTCTAATCTTCTCACAGGTAAATTCCACGTCTTCAATGCTCTCTTTTTATTGAACATTTATATCAATTGAACTTGTGTAATGAATGAATGCTGGCCAGGCCTATATGTCTTCCAGCAAATGCCGGGCACAGAGATTGTAATTGTAATTAAACATTTCTTAGTAGAATAACTCCGTATTTGAATGTTCTTTGAATATATGAAGTGCTAGCTTGAAGTGGATTGGCTCATGTACAGGGAGACATTGCTTGTTGTAGTCATGATCTATCCTATACCGACCGAATTCAAGTTGTTTGTATCGTGGTAACTTGATTTAAAAAGCATTGTACAGGAAACGACAAGCACATTAACCTAACAAATTCATATAACTCAATTTCACTTTGTTGATTTATAGATATGATACAATTCATTCATTCGAATTGCTCAGCACTTTAACATAGCAGCAACTTCACGTAACATTCTCATTTGGTTTAACATAACTTTTGATGCAAGAGTTGCGTTGTTTTCGTCAGGCAATCATCGGACTTATCATGTCGGCCGTGATGAAACACGCGAGCAACATCGCTCGACTCTTCCTCATCTCGTGTGCGATGCTCGTCACGACATCTTTATCCGTTCTCATCTTCAATCTGCATCTCAACATCTTCTTCTGCGCCGCGTTCTTCCTCGTCTTCATCGCTCTCTATCTCTACCACAAGACCTAAGGACATTGTGCGGAAGACTGGGAAGAACACCAAGTTGTATGTACGAGAGATTCTGCTAGAGTGTACCGCGTGAAAGGAATAAGATATTAGTCAGTGTTTTAACGATTGGAAAGATCACAAGTTTTGGGTTTGAGTGGAACATGATGGTAACGTAGTGGTAATGAGAGAGAAGTTTTCTTTTGTGTTGCCTGAATGTGAAATAAAGCGAACAATGGAATTTGTGTAGCACAAGTGTTTTTGCAAGCTTTGTTATTATAGTTTGATTCTGATATACAGAATTTGTTACTTGTTAGGCTTGTCTTTTTTTGTGAACAAGAATTTTTTGTGCAATGCTGTCTTTTGAAGTCGTGACGATTAATGGTATGATATTGAAGTCCTTAGAATTCAGTCGAGTCATTTCTGGTGAAAGGTGCGAGCATACTTACGGAACATACGTGTGTTTCTATAACGTATGTACGGTACATGTACGTTATTATGCCGTTTGTTGACGTACGTTAACATAAATTTATTCATCGTTGTGCATAGCTCATCTGTTTTGTATCAAACTCAATGTCACTGGAATCATTGCTACTATCAGTGCAGCTACACTCATAATTCCATTCTGCAGCTGCTGCCTATTCATGATAATTTACATTATTTATTTTGATAAAACTAGGATAATTTGCATGAATGTTCGCCGATTCTTCCATAAATATATTTTGCTCATCATGCAGCAGTGCAGCTGCAGTTACACTTTTAACAACGTACGCATGCGTTATTTTTTTCATAACGTGTGCAGTGCACGTACGTTATTTCTTTAGGTTATGTACACTGTACAGCCATAGGCTCTTTGGAGGATATTATGCGTGATTCGTGGTTTAGTACAATTTTTCGTAGGTTATTTTGATTTTTGCTGGAGCCGGATTAACATTTCAATGTCAAGTAATGTGCTGTTAATGAGACAGCAATGGTTGTTCTGTATGCTGTTGTTTCAAATATCGTAAATATCTATCAAATCCTTGGACTGCGTGGTTAGAATTTTTCTGGGAAAATCCCTCACACAATGCAGTGCTCGGAAAGTTTGTTTGTGCCCTGCACGCAGCTTTAGAAATTTGGTGTTTTAGATTATTATATGCTTAGGTCTTTATTTGCAACATCACAGCTGTTGTCAGAATGCTGGTGAAAGGTGGAGAAGACTGACAGGATATTTTGTGCTCTCAAAAGCGTTCTGATTTTTATTGTTTTTCGCTGTTTGTGTTTGCTTCTGTCATTCATTCATTCATTCCGGAAATTTATGTAGCTCCACTTCAAGAAGCCTACTCAGAGGCGCTCTCAGCTCTGCCACGGCTAAATAGCTGGTAGAAAGGCAGGCACATTATTCCGAGGTATTACAGTAAGTGAAGAGCAAACAGGACACCCCGATCCAAATAGAGGGGCTCAGTTATTGGATGGGTCGATTAATTATTGACAGCTGAAGGGGATGAAGTTGGTGACAGTTTGCCATTTCTTAGGTTTTGCATTGTGGATATTTTATGGAATTTGGACAGATCTATTGTTGTGCGTGTAGTAATGTAGATTTTTTTGACCGTTGATTATTAAAATAATATTATATTTAAATCTGTTGTCACTTCTTGTTAAGCTGTAGTCAAGTTCTGTTGTGTGGTTAAGAAACTGACCAAATTTTCTGCATATTTGATGCAATATATATATGGCAGCAGCATCAGCATATGTACTGCCACTATATAATGTATCTCTTAGGTGAGATGGGCGTAAGTGGATGTTTAAAATTTCTGCTTATTTTGGGTCATCCTAACGGAAGTCAGATCTGTAAGTTTTGAGATGCTCGGTACTCGCATACTTGTATGAACAAATTATTGATTTTTTCTTCTCAGCCAACATTTCAAATCTAGATTTTCTTGTGTAGTTAGTTTTTTATGTCTTAAAACGTAAGTCTGTTTGGTGACAATCTGAGTGTATTGAAATTTTCTGGTGGTACTAATTTATTGTAGTGAAATTCACCCGTGAATTGAAGAATTTCATTACATCCATGTTTGCATAAACAGGTACTGTTTGTTATATGCGAGTACAATATTGAGAACAATAGTAGTAAAAACAGCAGAAGTGATCTCTTTTTACATGTGGTCTGGTTTAGATGCTGTTATCACAAGGCAACTTGCCCAAGCCATGAATTTGAGTTGACAAGTCCAACAACAGTGTGCAATTTCTGCTGTAAGCTACTCTAAGAAGTTGATGTTTAAAATTTCTGCATATAATTAATTATTTGGGTTGTTTGAATGGGAAGAAGATTGATGTTTTGAGATACTCACATACTCGTTTGCTGCTGAAAACAAATTACTTATAGTTATAATTTTTGGAAATTGTTTTATTCTTGAATACTTGATTGAAACAAAATCTTTTGCATTCTTGGGATAAAGTTCCAGCTTTTGTAAGCAGCAGAAAACTACTGTGAATAGGTAAAACATCAGCTCTTCTAATGCTGCAATCTTTTATGTAGTGGCATGTGAAACTTTAACGTTTAATCGAGCAGTTTGCTCAAGAAATCTGCAGTCTACAGTAATTAAAATGCATCATAAAAAGATTTTATACTACATTAATATTCATTCATTCATTCATTCTATGGACTTTATAGCACTCCTTCAAAGACACCTACCCAGGAGCTTCTATCCCATGTATAGGCGGGCGCGACTTGCGCCCAGTGGAAAATAGGGGGGAAACAGAAGAAAGCCAAAATTCACGTCGATAGGGGGGGAAGGCCAGGCTGGCCAGCCATGGAAGCAGTGTTTAATCTAGTCATCTCTAGGAAGAAGTTCCCTCAGAAATTACTTCCCCCTTAAACATTTTTCAACATTGTAGGCTATTAGTTGTTAGTTATAATAGTAGTAGCCTACTATCTACATATTATTTCTTCACAACTGTTTTAACACGCCACGATAAAATTTACTATTACCTAATTATAATAATATCATTTATGGCCTACTACTTTAATAAATGATACAATCATATTACAAGGATTTGATTTAATGTTAATACTTGTACAAATACTGTATTTGTACAACTTAAATGCAGTGTTTAATCTAGACATCTCTGGGAGGGAGTTCCCCAAGAATGAAAATTTTCCAGAAAAATCGATAGGTGTTGTGAACAATAATTATATAGAATAATTCCCCCTCCATAAAAGTATATAATGCAACATTGACCCCCCCCCTCTATATAAATTTGACAGGTTTATACAAGTGAAGTTATCCCGTCAGTAGAAGCATTAGCTAGACTGCAAAGTATCGAAGTAGGCCCACTAAAAATAAGGTCATGCATCAGCATTTTGGGGAAGTAAATGTATGCTTTAAGGAGGAAAATTAGGCGAAAGACTAAAAATGTCAGAAAATTTCTGTCTGAGCGGTTTCCGTTCGCCCAAAACAGCCATTTACCCCTCCCCAAAGCCTAAATTCCCCAAAGCAGTGTGACTAAGTAACACACTGATTAAACACTGAACTAAATGGCTTATCTCCAGTGTTATCTTTCAAATTTCAGACTGTCAAATTTCAAAATATTTTGTTCCTTGAACACTTAGAAAAACAACATCATGTTTATGTAGGCCCACATTGTATTTTATTGTATTGCAGAAATTGCAATGCGGAAATTGCAAGAATTTCTAATGGGGGGACGCATCTCACACCTAAACCCCTCTCAGTCTTGGCGCTAAGTGCATCGGTGATCGTCTGCTGGACCCTTGTTTGTCTCTCCCCCCAGAAACCTTCATTCCCTATAGTTAGGGGGACAAGATTACATATTGCTGGGAGAGTAGGTCGGCCCAATAAGGGGGGGAGAATATGTATTGCGCCCGGCTGCTTAGGGGGGATAGAAGCCCCTGAGCACTCCCAGTCCATCCACGTTAAAAGAATAAAGACTAGAGATTTAATCACATGGATTCCAGTGTAAAAAATGCATGCAATAATATATAAACCAGGACAGACTCTGCGTATGTTTGTCAGAGCGCTAGTTGCTAATTTGTTAATAAAATCTTGTATTTGTGACATTTTCTCTTGACAAATCTGTCACTTGCATCGAGTACAAACAGTAACGTTAATTAAAAGGAGTCGAATTAGTAGTCAGAGTAAGAAGTTCGCTAGTGTTGTCAGCCGTGCATTTGTTGCTGAATGTGTATATTCCAGTGTTTTCATGAATATGGTTATCTTGCCAGAGCAAAGGCTGCTAGTCTGTGGTGCAAAGATTAATGTTGTAATAAAGCATTCAGTTGATAACTAAACAGACTTTTATGTAACAGCTGAAAATAAAAAAGTTAAATGTTCGTTAGTCAGAAGCAGTAGTTTTATAAGTGAACATATCCCAATTTTTAACAAATCTGTAAATAATCTATCATCAATTTCCTGGTAACCACATCAGTCGGGATAAGTTCCTTGTAACTTAGGCAAAATAGTTAACTAATTTAATTATGTTCTAGCATCCACCAGGAATCCCCATTGGTTATGTCAGGTTGCACAACGTAAATGTTTATGCATACAACACAAGACTTCATGACTTTATTTAAACTGAAGGCAGTAAGATAAAAGCATGGATCTAATAGGATTTGTTCCTGCTAAGCAAAGTGAATGACATTGCCAATACATTTTGTTGAATGTTTACAGTTTCTAACTAAATTTATACTGAACAGTTCTGAAAACTGAAAAGGTCTGAAAATTCCAACTGAAACTAAACTGGAAATTAAAACAAAACTACAACTGTAAATTACACTGAAACTTAAATAATACTGCTGTCTAAGGACTTAAACGAAAAAACGTTACTTGGGAATTTAGTGTTGTAGTGTTAAAAGATTGTTCAAAGGGCATAAACTATGCAGAACAGTGCGTGGTGTTAGGTCAAAAATGGTGAGACTTGTAACTTCTTCGCAGCATGCTAGTATTGCAAAACACGTATTCACTACGATCATCTGAATGGATGATTTATGCTTTGTGAAGATCCAGCTTTGCAACATTCGTGTGACTTAGATGATCATTATTTGCATCGTTGCACTACCCTCCAATATTTCACATTACAAGCCTCCAATATTTCACATTACAAGTTAAGATGGCTGTCATGCAAGGTCAGTCTGGTAGAATGTCTCTCTCTGTTTCTATCTTTCACTCTCTCTCTGTCTCTCTCTGTTCTGCTCTCCCTCTTCTCACTCCATTCTCTTACTCTTCATCTGTATTGTGATCCATCTAACGTTCTCTCTCTATCTCTCTCCCATCCTTCACCATTCTCTCATTTTACACAGGCATCCTCCAGGAGCGATGACCTTGAATCATCGCAACAGCGTCAAACTTGAACAAGGCTTCACGTTCCAATTCATCTTGTAACTCATCTCACTATATCTGAAACATGCGTGTGCTAACGTAACTTCTGCAAGATGTTATAAATGCGACGTCTGCTCAAACCCACAAACGTTGGACTACAGACTCAGCGCACTACCGAACACACTTCAATGGCATGTATTGTATGTATTCTGTACGTATTATGTACCAAGACCAGAGTTTTCCAGATCAACAGAGGTGGTAGTTACTCCATGGCAAGCAAGCATGTGATCCCTAAGTGTATGTCTATATCCAAACTCTCGTGCACACATCGAACACCGATAGTCCTTGCTCATGTTGTGGCGACTTGCCATGTGGCCTCGCAGGTTGTACTCCGTCCTGAGGCCCTTGCCACACAGGTGGCAAGTGTACTTGTAGTTGCCCTGGTGGATGACAGTGTCATGCTTCTTCAGTCCATAAGCCGTCGACAGCTTACTGCCGCACTTGAGACATTCGTAGAATTTCCACTTCTTCGTCTTCGGACCTCTCTTGACCGGCGGCATACCGATTGGATTTGGCGCAGAAGAAGAAACCGACATCTGCAGAAGAAAATTAATCAACTAAATCAATTAAACCAATTTAATAATTAAATTAACAAATTATGCAA
Source organism: Lumbricus rubellus (assembly GCA_945859605.1). Lineage (NCBI taxonomy): Eukaryota > Metazoa > Annelida > Clitellata > Crassiclitellata > Lumbricidae > Lumbricus > Lumbricus rubellus. Next base: position 65,943,021 of record OX243811.1, on the reverse strand, counting down.
CATAATTATGTAGTAACAAAGGTTTGAAGTGTTCAGGCACCATTTCTCATGCTTCCTGTTATCTCTGTCACTTCACTGCGTCTTCTTAGATCCTCTGATTGGCTTGACCTCTTTCTTCCCTGCATCAAGACTGCAATGGCTCAATCCAGATTCTTTACCTGCACAGGTACTTCTTTATGCAATGGACTTCCACCATCAATTTGCTCCGCTTTTCTCTCTGGTACTCTTACCTCATCTTCTCTCTCCTCAAATCCTGACTTTTCTCTTGGGGTCGATCAGACTTCTGAGAGGTTTTTTGATGAGAGAATCGCTTTATAAATAATCGTACACTCTAACACAATACAATTTGTTCTCTTTAGAACCAAAATTTACTACAAGTTCTGCAATCTTCTACGAGGTTTGGCAACTGTTCCCATGCAAATTGATCGCTTAATTTTCCAAACAAAAGATTCACGTTTTATCATTCTTCACCACCTGTTTACTCTGGAAATGGCTGCTTGACACCATGAAATAAGTTAAAAAATCAAATAAGCAAAATATTAAGCAATAAAATGTTTGAACAATTAATCGATTAATTAATTGTTTAAATCCACAGTCCCAACTTAGAGCACTCATGACGTGTGATGTCAATCATAATCTGAGGCACAGGTCAGATATCTAATGCACTAGACAATGAAAGACATGGATGGAAAATATGAAGCATGATCTTGCAGGAAAAGAAATGGACACGAGATACTAAAAAAGATGGAAAGAAAAAAGATGAAGCTATCTTGCAAAACCTCTTTATGAGCACACAACAGATGGAAGAAAGAAAAGTAAGAATTATTATCATCTGCACAGACGTGTGTTCTAGATGTGAGAAATTTATACTAACTGTTGATTGGCTCATGACTTGCACTGGATTTCCTTCCCAGTATGAATATCCCAAACCCAATGCAGCATCCATCGCCGAACTCATTCCCTGTTGGCTAAAGTCTTCACGACAGATTTGCAAATTTTGATTCGAAACCATGAATTCGTCTTCCGACAAACTCTCTTCCTTTATCTCAATCACTTCAAAGTCTCCGCCGCTCTGCGAAAATCCCGCTCGACAACTTTCGGATGATTGTCGAACCAACCTGTTTTCCTCTCTGGTGCCGGGTTTCTCGGAATAATCGAGTTTTTCTAACGTCTTTGAATTGTCACATGGCGCAGGTTCAAGACTTGAATGCGAGTCAAAGACTATCGGCAAAGCGACAGAATTCTGTATTGCACGAGATGATGAATCACGATTGGACATTTTGTGTGTTTCGTCCGGCACTGAAACAAGCTCCAGCTTAACATCAGCTGCCGAGTCATCACCCTTTATGACATCATCGGGCAATAGAATGACTGGCTGCCTAGCAACAGGTTGCCTAGCAACAGGTTGCCTAGCAATATCAGTGTCCTGCAACATCTCGACATCGGTCGAGTCATGACTGACCATTGCATTCAGAACATCATCCTCTGTCGAAACTGTAACACTTTGTGGCAACGTTACATTACACGCTGCAGTTATGGAAGATTCGGTCGTCGCTTTTGCAGCCAAAATCTCAGTCGTTTTCAGAGTCGAAACTTTTCCGGCGTCTGGAGACTTCACCGTTTCGTTTATGCTGACGAGGAAGACGTCTTTCTGGTCGAGAGTTATTCCGATCAGACCTTCGACGCTGAACTCCGATTCAAAATGAAGGAAGTTCTTGCACAGAAGCGTCACAGTGTCCGCCAGAAATGTCCTCAGAGACTGCTTATCGGGTGATGTGGCCATTGTGGCTGATAATCCTACCTAAAAGGCACACATTTTTGTGATTGTTATCAATAAACTTATTTTTAAAAGGCTGTGACTAGCGGACCGCCAGGCGGCCGTCGAATTTCAAATACTAGCGGACCGCGAGTCACGTGTAACCTGTCACATGACAGGCGGCCGTCCAATACGGAATACTAGCAAGCCGCCAGGCTTTCTATTTACACCAATCCACAAGAGTTTCTAATGACTAAACTAACCCTAACACTAACCCTAACCGACCCTCACGACGCCTAACCTGAACCTAACCAACACTCACGAAAAGATTGGTTACTTACTCTGTTTCTCGTAATTTTCTAAGTCATTAAAACAAGAAAACTTTTGTCCGACATAAAACCAACTATCGGTAACTGCCGCCATTGTAACAATATTCAAGAATCAAGACTCGTCATGTGACAGGTTACACGTGACTGGCGGTCCGCTAGTATTTGAAATTCGACGGCCGCCTGGCGGTCCGCTAGTCACTTCGTTTTTAAAAACGGGAAACTTCATAATTACTCTTCTGCCTAAATGCTATGCAATTTTTCTTTTTTAAACCCGAACACTTTTCAATCAACGAAAACATATTGCAATTGGCCCTTGGAAGGCCGAAAGATGCAACTTCCGAATTTAAGAAAATAAAGTAGCAATCACTGACTTATACTATTATTACCCACGACTGAGCACTTCTCGGAATTGGCTAACCAATAATACTCTTTAACGATCATAAGCAGACAAATGAAATTACTGCAAATGTTCTACTTGGTTCTACTCAAACAGGACCGTAGACTAGCACAACTACTGCAGATATTTAACTGAATAACAAATATACCTTTTAACAGCTATATGCATTAACAATACTTTTGAGCACAGTACATGATTAATAAATTATTTTTTGGTATATTTTCATTCATAAACTAAACCGGAAGTTACTAAACGGAGATTCCGGAAGTAACTCAAATAACTTATAGCGCTATTGTTCCAAAAATGCACATTCCAAGTTAAGTAGTATGGCCTAGGGCCCATAATTATGTACTCCAATGCGCTACCGTGGATAACACACTGGCATGGAGGAGAGCGAGAGGTAGCGCATTGGATAACATACTGGAATGGAGAGCGAGAGGCAATCGTAATCGTAGACTCGAAATTTCTATAGCGCCCACACAAGCCAGATGGCGGGAAACAGCTTATTCACAGACGCTCAGTCAAAACAAAATCGCTAGGCAGCGGGTCAAGTCCGGAGTCGGGCGATGAGTTAGACTGACGTATGGCTATGGTGGATGATGTTTAGAGTTGAAGCGGCGTGGGAGGTAGAGGGAAGTGGAAGAATCAGGAATAGGATAGGCCTATTATGTAGGCCTATACCGAGATCTGGTAACGGCCCACTATTCAGACGGTCCGCTATTCCGAAAGTGTGGAGGTCGCCGTCACTGCGTATAGGCCTAACTGCATGTGAATAAACACAGAGGAGATAGTTAGTTATGAGACGCGTGCGTGTGGGTAGTGTGGTAGGTGAGGCGTCGTGAGGGTCGCGGTAAGGCTAGGGAATTCTATTCTATAGCCTAAGCTTAGTGTTGCTTCGAGACAGTTTTCAAAAATTGAGATAGTTTTTATAGACTACCTCGATCGAGACCGAGACAATGGGTTCATCAAATTATTATATGCTCTTGTAGGCATATACCGTACCCTGAAACTCGCTTAAATTTGGAGCGTAAGCTTCCGCGTGATATTTCAAAATTTTAGGAACTATATGTCGTCATGCTGATACTCATTTGTTTTTGGCGGTTCTGACAAGACCATGCTATGTCCCCCATGTGCTTCCCAGCAGAGCAAACGGGTCATAACTTACACACCGGCTACTTCCAAAAGCGGACAATCAGTTGAGGAAAACATAATTATGCAACTAGAATGCTGCAGTGTAAGAAATGTGAAAAAGTAACTGGGGGGTTGGACCATTATTCACTTGGAATTGGGGTGTGAAAACACACTTTAACATGGGGCTCTAAGAAAGACTGGGGGGTTGAAACCCCCAACCCCACGGCAATTCTCACCCTGAAATGCTGTATGCATAGACCTACTAACTATAATGCTGTATACATACATTGTAGGCCTACTAATTACTTTGTTCAGTCTTGAAAGTATTTTGATGTCTTATGTGAGTTTTATAATTATGTGATACTTATTTACCAAAGACTCTGGTGCTGTTTGGCAGTTTTGCAGCTGGTTATATCAGTATGAAAGACTATAAGATCTTTGGTTACGGCATATTAAAGAATATACTTAGCCTACTTCTTCCAATTCCGATTCAACAAGAATGCCAAGTTTGAACTTTATTATGATGACTAAAATTACAAAAAGACGAAAATCTACTTTCGGTCAATCATAACCATTTAATTTTCATCAACAGATTAAATAACATGCTGCTGAAAATGCATTTCAATACCGTAATGACAATTAATCACTGTATACATAGACAAAGACCTGGGATCAATAAATTGATTTGAATTGATTTGATCTTTGCTGTAGATTTCAAAAGCAAGCTTTCCAATAAGTTAACACAAAACTGATGTGATCCAAAACAAACTTTCGATGATTACCCCCAAAACAGAGTAAGATATATATTGCTGCCCAAATATAGGCCTATCACTTTTTGCTAGTTTGATCTATAGATAGGCCAGTTAAGGTACTTTAAAAAATAAAACACGAATAGCAGTATTTTATAAAAATGCACGAAACTGGAAAGTGATTATAATTATCACAGTCAATAATTGTTAAGTCTACAACGTTCAACTTGTTTAGCCGATTGCTATTGCTATCGAAACCGGGAGAAATTCTGTCACACTCAATCGGTTGACACATTTAAGCAGATATTTGCACCAACGTATACGACTATATGCCTACGGCAGACAAACTGCGGATTTCACACAACATTTAAATCACATAATATTTATCACTATTGGTTAGTCTATCACATCTAGCACAACATCTGTAAGAAATGCGAGAGTGATTAAAACAATAAATTCAATGGTTTAATAAGAATCATATTGCATCATAATTAAGCCCTTGACACAGTTAACGTGGGCTATTTTACATGACAACCTCAATGAAAACTGGTCCACTGCTTACTTCTTAATTTCTTCAGCGGTGAAACTCCAAGGCAAATGGTCTTTCAATTGGCTCCAAATACGAGATTACAAATATTTTTAGATTATTCAGGTTATCGCATACAACAAACTGGATGAAATACAGAAAAATACCATGATGCACGTAGCAACTTTTTGAATCAAATGCCCTTTCTCCAGTTTACTAAACTAACAGTTATTGCCACAACAACTATGGTAGCTGAAATCGCAAACATAGGCAGTTTCACAATACTTCTTACAGTACCACATACATTTAGAAACAAAAGACGCTTTTACAAAACTATCTGAAACAATTCTAGTCACATCTAAAGACTTTGCCTGCATCATAAGAACATACAAACTTTCGATGACTACTCCTTAAAAACCCAACTGTACCAAATACATGGGCACTCTGAGAATAATGCATGCATCAAAAAGCTTATTTTTAAAAGAGCACAGATAAAATATATACAATTCCTCGAATTTCTGTTAACACACCTCAATAGAAAACTCTAAAAAGCATGGCACTGAGGCTCAATCAGAAACACGACCATAAAAACAGAATGACAGAAATTGACGAATCAGTTTTGCATATTTAACAGGCACCTTCGTTTGTAAAAAAGTAATTGTAGGGCGCACGTCAAATGATCTCCGCACCCCCGCATATTATTGTCCTAAAGGTAAAGAATAATAATTAATATAAACACAAAAGTCACTTATACAATCTTCGTTTAATTGAGACAAATCAGGGTGACACACCGCACCCAGTTACATGTCAATGCATTTTAAAAATAAACAAAAGTAATGTGAGTATAACAATGTCATTAATGGGCAACAAAGAGAACTCCCGGAATAAAGTTTCTAACATCTTTAACTGGTAGAACAACCTTCAATATAATAGGGAATGATTTACATGATTGGAAAGATCCCAGAGAACACACAGTAATACATTAAACATCGAGCAGTGTTTAATCAAGCCCCTCTGCTTTGGAGGGAGATTCGGGTCTGGGAGGGGGGGGGGTAGTAAAACGGCCGTCTTGGGCGGACTGCTACGCTGAGCCACCGACGACACCCTGTGGAATGTAATATCTTTTCTGATGACCTTTCTTTTTACTGTTTCTGTCAAAGTTGCTGATAAAATACACCATTTTCACTACTTTAAAAACTGCTGACTTTTTTAGCCTTTCTCTTGCATTTTCAGATAAACCATATAACCATACCATTTTCGTGCATATATACGTACAATCGTACATGCGTGTCGACAAGACCTACAGTTAGAATTTTCTGGGGAGGAGAATTGTTACATGTATAATTTTCTTGGGGTGGGGAGGGAATGGTACTTATTTTCATGTACCTGGTATACAAAACTTCATGAATTTTTCTCGTGAACGGGGAATATCATTTCTGGGAGGGGGTCATATCCCCCCAGAGACATCTAGATTAAACACTGAACATTGAGTTTTCTAACATCTTTAACTGGTAGAACAACTTTCAATATAATAGGGAATGATTTACATGATTGGAAAGATCCCAGAGATTATTCTCGGTTGTGGGACCGTCAATCTGGAATGACCTCCCCCAAACCTCCATTTCCTCCACCTGTCTGTCACCTTGTGCCGTCGATTCTTGGAACCTTAGCGACCGCTGTGATAAACCTTCTCCACGTGTTGCGATCTTCACCTGTCTAGTCAATCTTTATTTCTCAAGTCTCTTAAATCTTTTTTCTTTAGTCGTGGCTGGGCTGGGAGCGCCTCTGAGTAGTTTCTTGAAGAGGCGCTATATAAATTCTAATAATGAATGAATGAATGAGTATAAATTTAAATATTTGAAATGTCTAGCAATTGCCAGCAACAAAAGCACATCAACAAATTCTGGAATACATTAAAATGCTTAAATAAGTTGCCATCACCATCGTGGCAAAAACTGCATTTACAATTATGAACAGAGTTGAAACAAGCTCTATAACCGTCAATTAAAGGAACATGTGGCATGAACCATGCTGTTTCTTGCTCTTTATGAACCCATAGTTCACATCTCCACTCTCCAGCCATGGGCACTGGTACAAAAATACAAAGCCTGCAGTGCAGATGACTCTTGGCAGTTAATAATTCATCTTAAGTTTCGAACCAATCCATGCGATCACATAACATCAACATTCCACATTGCAACATTAATTTGAAAAGATTTTTCTCCATCCTTCATAGTGCTAAGGAGAAGTACCGTACTAGTCTATAATATATATACACAAATAGCTAGACAAATAGCCACATGAGTGTGCGTGAAAACATAAATCAATCAGTGCAAATGCAGTTATCATTGTCAGAACTGTAAAACAGCTGTGCCAAAAAAATCAATGGCTTAAGCAAGGTTATAAAAAGCAATAGAAATGCTCAGGTACATAACAATTAGTCAACCAATACACACTTGATGTAATAGCTTCCCTTCAAGACAACAATACAGAGGTGCTTGTGGAACAGCTGCAGCTTCAAAGAACGGTCTTTACAGACGAGTAAAAAGATGAGCAATTTGTTCCTCGCAGCAAATGTAGTTCCATTGGCAAGTCAGTCCAAATGGTCAGGCCCACAATGAAGAAAGCCCAATATTGCATGGTTGAAGTGTGTGCAAAGGGAACCAAGCAAGTCACCATGGACTGCAGTGTAGATGCCGACGGCCAATGCAGGCCAAAGCAAGATAGCAAAAGAAAAATCAGGAAAATCATCAAGCCCAAAACACTGATACATCTCCTATGATGAATAAACAAAACCTATAATTTAAGAAAAATCAGGAAAATCACCAAGCCCAAAATACTGATACATCTCCTATGATGAATAAACAAAACCTATAATTTAAGAAAAATCAGGAAAATCAACAAGACCAAAAATACTGAAACATCTTCTATAATGTATAAACAAAACATACAATTTAAGAAAAATCAGGAAAATCACCAAGCTAAAAAATACTGATACATCTCTTATGATGTATAAACAAAACATACAATTTAAGAAAAATCAGGAAAATCAACAAGCCCAAAAATACTGATACATCTCTTATGATGTATAAACAAAACATACAATTTAAGAAAAATCAGGAAAATCACCAAGCCCAAAAATACTGATACATCTCTTATGATGTATAAACAAAACCTATAATTTAAGAAAAATCAGAAAAATCACCAAGCCCAAAAATACTGATACATCTCTTATGATGTATAAACAAAACATACAATTTAAGAAAAATCAGGAAAATCAACAAGACCAAAAATACTGAAACATCTCCTATGATGAAAAAACAAAACCTATAATTTATGAAAAATCAGGAAAATCACCAAGCCCAAAGGCATTCAGCAACATAATATTAATAACAATGATCTTACGCAATTGTACACAAAATCGCATAAATCCGATCACTCCGTCCTACTGCGTACATAACAATTAATTATATGAACAGCCCCAACTAGAAAATTACAACTAGATTTTTTTATTGCCAGCTAACATATTGTTTTGGCTACATTAGTACTTGATTTTGCCAAACAGTACCCTTAAAAAAATAACCCCATCAAATAACAAGAGTTAAACAATTTGCTGAAATGCGAAAATACTGAGCAAGATCATAGATGAATGAGATTCAAGTTACAAAAATTCGTCGAACACAAAGGCCTAACATCATTAGAGATTCATAAACTGGCAACACAGCATGACTGCATGAGTTGAAGCATGCAGACAGTCACAGGGACCTTTACATTTATAAAGGCTTCCACTGCAAGAGATCAATTCATGGATGCACCACTGTGCAACAGGTTTGCATATCAGTCCAACTTTTTATAATCTTTTGATTTCAAACTGGCACACAGCAGTGTGATAAACAATTCATTGTTTGAACGAATGATCAAAAGTTATCACAGGAGTCGAATTTACCGTTTGAAAGCAACGCAAGGCGCCCATCACGCTACCATCACCATCTGCTGAATGGAAGGTGGAGTCAACTTCTGGGATGGTAGCGAGAAGTGCTCCCGCATCCATGCGTTCTGTGTGCCAGAATGTAACTGCATCTCCAACTACAGTGAGGCTGTGGTTGTGAGCACAAATAGGATTTTAATACAGCACCATAGCTCTTGACAGTGACCATTCGAGTGTAGTAGTCTCACTCTACATCTTCGACTACCATGCTCTGTAGAAGGCAGACGAATTTCTACTGGACAATTATTTCCTAGATCTATAGATGTTCTCATCATTACCCAGGTCTACATAGAAATGTTTATGACAAGAACAACAAGAAAAATATACAGATAAGATGTTTCGGCAATTGATGCTTTGGACATAGTGCACGCAAATGCATGACTTCACTGTGTAAGAAAGCCCAATGGATCAGTAGACCCAAACAGAATCCATCTTGCCATTTGTCCAATCGTTGTGTTGGCTGTTCTCACATCCTCCAATCTTCGAGGTACTTTCTCTTCCGGCCACTTTCGAATCCAGAGATGCATCGCAAAATTGGATGTCCAGTCATAGAGTTCATCGTAGATCAGCGCTCTCTCCTTCCAGTTGGGACGATCAAGGCTCAGTTCCTCAACGTGGATCAACTCCGGATGACGAAGGGCCAGCTGGTGAGGCATACGGTTGGCCCGGGAGCCCCAATCCTCCTTATCCCCCAAGTACGAATCATACAGCTCAAGTATCAGCTGGAGAAACTGCGCACCTCTCCGGGCGATGATGATTCCGTTGCACAGGGCATCAGGTTGTTCACGTCCAAGGACCATGTCGTACTGGCGAAGAGGTTCGAATGATCGAAGGACAAGGACGTCAGCGTCCAAGTAGATGCCTCCAAAGTCTAAGTTTAAAATAGACAAGAGCAGAGGTTCATAAACTGCACAGTAGTCTCATATGTCTTTATCCAAAGTCTAAGTTTAAAATAGACAAGAGCAGAGGTTCATAAACTGCACAGTAGTCTCATATGTCTTTATCCAAAGTCCAAGTTTACAATAGACAAGAGCAGAGGTTCATAAACTGCATAGTAGTCTCATATGTCTTTATCCAAAGTCTAAGTTTAAAATAGACAAGAGCAGAGGTTCATAAACTGCATAGTAGTCTCATATGTCTTTATCCAAAGTCTAAGTTTAAAATAGACAAGAGCAGGGGTTCATAAACTGCATAGTAGTCTCATATGTCTTTATCCAAAGTCTAAGTTTAAAATAGACAAGAGCAGAGGTTCATAAACTGCACAGTAGTCTATGAATATGTCTTTATCCAAAGTCCAAGTTTACAATAGACAAGAGCAGAGGTTCATAAACTGCATAGTAGTCTCATATGTCTTTATCCAAAGTCTAAGTTTAAAATAGACAAGAGCAGAGGTTCATAAACTGCACAGTAGTCTCATATGTCTTTATCCAAAGTCTAAGTTTAAAATAGACAAGAGCAGAGGTTCATAAACTGCACAGTAGTCTCATATGTCTTTATCCAAAGTCCAAGTTTACAATAGACAAGAGCAAAGGTTCATAAACTGCATAGTAGTCTCATATGTCTTTATCCAAAGTCTAAGTTTAAAATAGACAAGAGCAGAGGTTCATAAACTGCATAGTAGTCTCATATGTCTTTATCCAAAGTCCAAGTTTACAATAGACAAGAGCAGAGGTTCGTAAACTGCATAGTAGTCTCATATGTCTTTAAAATCTTATCAGTCTCAAGGCATTACTTTGATATCAGTCAACCTACATGTACATCTGCTCCTCATTCACCCCTCAAAACAACCTTAATAAACATTGTGCTCATTAAACAGATACTGACTCATACAGAGCCGCAAACACTTCAGAGTGTTGCGCTCTCTGCCAATAGCTCGGTAAACAGAAAGAAGACAACTGTAATAACAGTGGATGGTATTTTTGGTTTAAATAGCGAGGGAGGAAGGGGGGGAGGAATCGAGAAAAAGTCGCGAAAAAGCAGCACATTCAGTATTGAGTGAAAGAGCTGCACATGGAGAGATGGCAAGTCATGAGGTTTGTGAGTTCATAGGAATACTGGTTTGCAGTTTGATGAGAGCATGAGTGAGAGCATGTTTAATAGATTTGAGGGGCTAGTTTGGATGACATCCATGCAGAGATACAATATAATGGTCAAAGATGCCATATAAATTGCAATATATGTTATTCCTTGAGAACAGCTAAGATGGTCAAACAGCAAAATGGCCACCGTAAACTGTAATGGAAACCATAGGGATGCATGCAACCAGAACGATGAGATCATAATTGATTGGAATCAATCAATAATTGTGGTAATGATAAAGCATTTACAACATCATAATTAAATCAAGTAAGTCAGGTCAAATTCTACAATTTAAAAAGAATGCTAGAGAAAGTGTTCTCTAAAATGCATTTTACAGATGAATTCCTGGATAGACATGGAAACCAATCATGACAACCTGTAGCAAACTTTCTTCTCGATTAGTGTGATCCATTTACTGCAATATCTTACATGTTCAAGTTATACAGTGTTGCAACAGCTACTGTCCATTTTTACAGGTTTACCCCAGAGACAAACATACACGCAAAGAGAAAATACTTTACAGAAGGAAAGCAATTGAGAAAAATGAGTACAAAAGAACCTATACCGGGGTAATCATAATCGTAATCTCCTAACTTCTAAAGCGCTACTTGAAAGCCAAGCGTGGGGCATTAGCTTATTAATGAGTGCTGCGTTGTGTCAAAATGGTTATCTGTAAGAGTAGTCCAAAGGTGGTTCGAGTTGAGATAACAGTCAAAAGTCTTAAGGCAAACATAAATTATACAGAAGAGCCCTTGAGGCCACGCAAAAACTATTAATAGTCTTAAGATATTTATCAGAACGCACAGAACAGGGAAGAATGGAGATGTCAAACATTCGAACCTGCCTAAGGGCAGAGAAAGGAAAGAAGAAAAAGAAAGTCACAAGAAACACCTTTGGTACCGGGTCATAATATAGAAAATTTAGAAATGTTATAGAGTTAATACCAATTAAATTGCTTGCATGAACACAACAACATATCAAATAAACTGAAGAAGGGAAAATGACATCTGATATTATAGAAACAAAGGAAAATGAAGAATTGTCACACATGTAGGCTACATAATTATCCAATTGATTGATAACCACATTAATTATCCAAATGATTGCTAATTAAGCAATTAAAAAAGAACAGCTGGATAAGGACTCATTGACATATCGTCATATTCAACAACATGTGAGACATGAATCAATTGTTGAGTGGAAAAAATATAATCGATGGAAGAAACTGAAGTACAATAGCCTAATAATTATTATCAGCTTTAAAGATGTCGATGGCAATAATCGTCATAAGACATGTTATCAAACTTTGATTTAATAATAACAACAGATAAGTCTACAATAGGGTGACCATTTTCTCGCCATCAAAAATCGGGACACTTTTTGGGAAAACTAACAATAATAGGGCCTATTGCAATTCTTAACTGCGGCGACGGATCTGTATGGCTAGGCAGAGAGAACAATTAAGAAGCATATAGGAAGACAGACAAAGACATGGATGATGAACATGATAGAAAATCTAAAGACACAGCACAAATCAGGACATGAGAGAAGCTGTGGATAAAACGAGGAACAGAAAGTTTTTGAGACGTCTTGTTAAAGCCTCATCATCAGCATAATTATGCCTGATGGTGGGGGGGTGCGAGGAAGACAAGAAAGAAACTACTGTACTGTAGGCCCACAAGGGCGGGGTCCAGTAAGGTTTATGCTTATAGCCTACTATAAAGTAACGAAAATCATAAGTGCGAAATCGAAATGTCGCAACCAAGATGTCGAAAATGAATGAAGCGATTGTTCAATAAGGCACAACAGAAGAGAATTCTACCAACCTTTCGTCTTAGGCTTAATGCCTGCCAATTGGGTCAAGTAGCCCACGAGAACAAGTGCAAGCTTTGTGCTGGTGTGGTTTAATGTGTCGATCGCAAGCGACACAAAATATCTATTGCACTAGAATTAGAAAATTAGCTTGGGGGTCAGGATTGTTTCCCCAATGTCTGGATTTATCTTATTTGGACAGTCTCTAAATTGTATACTAGATTAGAATGCTAACGTATAAACTGTCTCCTATAATTATTAGGTTGGAACGTTAGAGTTGGCTGGTACGTCGTAGCAATATTTTATAACTGAATCAGCGGGCCGCAGCGGTCGAAGCAGTGGCATATTATTTATGTAAGGTACAGTGAAGGCCTATACACTACACTGACTACAGTAGACCTACAACCTTTGACATTTCATATGGGCCTAAATTGACAGCTTGACTTTCATTACAACTTCTTTTTAGGTTACAAACTATAGGCTACTTTTTCTGTCATTACAATGCACTGACGCTTCAAAGATCCAATTTCTTTCCCTTCTTGTCAAAAACCGGGACAATTTTGCCATTTTGCCTAAGTTGTCGGGACATCGGGACACACCACACAAAAACCGGGACATGTCCCGGAAAACCGGGAGGTATGGTCACCCTAGTCTACAAACACCAACCACACCAAACATAACTTAGTAACAACAACAAATTCAACTCACTTGACAAGATGTTGAAACGAAGGAAATCTGATCTGTGCGCCATGTACTTGAATCGCTGGCCATTCGGAGCAGAGTCTGGAGCGACAATGTGGACATGATAGATGTAACCAATCTCCGATATAACACGATGCCACCATGGCCCCGTAGGAAGAAACTCTCCATAAACGAAGATAAACCGTGGCTTTATAAATCGATCGGCACTTGTGAAGCTCAGATAGTTTATGAAACTAAAAGCCAAGTCGTCACCCAGCCAAACGTAGTGAACAACGTTGGGTACAATAGATGTATTGTCACCGAGGGTCGAACCCTGGTCCTGCTGGAAGGCCACAAGAGAAACACGGACCGGGTTGTACACATCTTCCGAACTCAAATTCACAACTTTATTCGTTATTCTGACTACGGTATGCCGACTCGAAACCAATGCAAGAGGAACAAATAACGCCAGTGAAATCGTACAAATAGCCACAACTGCCCTACGCTTGTGTGCGAAAAGCGATAATTTTAAAGCCATCACTGACAATAATACACGCGATACGACCGCTCGAACATAATGATTGCCCGGCAAGAAAATACGCGACCACTTATATTAATACATTCAAACAAGTTAGGCTACTGGTAACGGTAGTGAATCTTTTTTACAGCAGGAACCTATGTACTCCGTCTGCATAGCTAATAAAGTACTGCAAACACGTTTTTTTATTTGCCTATTGCTCCATTTGTTTACTTTTGCGAAACCGAAAATCGAAATTCTATCGATCTTTTGGCATAGATATCATCATACGGCCTGCTTCGCTGGCTCTCTATTCGCCAGCGTATTGAGTTCTGGGTAGCTGCTCTGGTATAAAATTATGGCGACGTTCAGTGATGGGGGAAAAACAAGCTGAGGGGCGAAAAAACCAAGAAAACCCAAGTTCAACTGTAGGCCTAGGCTTAGACCTGAGAGTCGCCGCCGTTAAGTCGACTAAGTCGACTTGATATAGGTCAAGTCAAGTCAAGTCATATTTAATCCAAGTCGCCGCCAATTTTTTCTCTCCAAACCGCCGCCATATTATTCCTGCATAGTCGACTCGATCACTCAAAATTATTCTGAGGCCTACTTACTTATTTGATTTATAAGACGCCTGATGGCCGATGCCTATAAACAAGAAACTAGCGGAAATTCGGGTAATTTCCAATGTTTCATAGTTTCTTAAAGTGATGGACTGTGATATAGACGCGTTTGAAAGTTTGTAGTACATTGAATCGAGAACGAGTTTATCTGTTTTGGGTCTATTAACTGTAATTATGCAGAAAATAGTACCGCAGCGTAAGCCAGCGTCAGGGTCCGAGGACCTTAAGAATAAGAACGTTAGTTCGTCTGCGCTTAGTAGAAGTGAACGGGCCGCATTAGCTGAACTTCGTGTTATTACTGGCGTTGGTCGTAAAGGCAGCTGCAGCAGCCGTCCTCGTAGTGAGGTATGGAAATACTACGGATACTTGCATGTCGCAAAAGATGATGCCGGACCAAGTACTAGTACCGGCTCAGTATCGTATGAACCCTTAAACGACGAAAGGATCTACTGCAAGTGAGTGCTGTTAACTTGTTTTAGAAACCCACACTGTAGGCCCAATCTCCTTCATCAAGGCTTCATGTAACTTTTTGGGGAGTTTGGGAGGGTGTTGCCCCAATGATCCAATCAGACCCATCCCCACATTTTTTAGACTGTTCAATCTGATAGACGGTATTTTTAAATTGAATGTGAAGTGTATAAACTATGCGACAACATGTGATATTGATTATTATTGATGCTATAATTTTTATGTTCAATTCTGACATTTGCAGTGATATCAATGAGAGTAAATATGGATTATGGAACCGATATGACATTGACTGTGTTGAATTTTATGACAGAATAATTTAGCAGACAAAATCACAAAAAACACTGTTGTGAAGCATACTTTCAAGTGCTAAATATGAACAACTGTTTTGATCTGCTGACGAGTGTTGAGAATTAACTTTAAGCGCAGTATTAAAAAATAATGTTAGGTCTATATAGGCATGCAGTTCCCAGCTGCCAATGCACTTATTAAATGAAACTAGACAGAAGTCGTGACTCCAAGTCACGAAAGTTGGGAGTCAAGTCAAGTCACGAAGGTGGAGTCAAGTCACTTTCAAGTCATGTAGTTCTCCGAGTCAAGTCATAATTCCAAAGTGAAGTGACTCTCAGGTCTACCTAGGCTACTGGAGAAAAACCGACTTCTTTGGAGCAGAAAATTCTGATTACTTTTTTTAGTCATCCGGCCCAAATCTTTTTTAAAATGTCCATAATTTCCCGTCCAAAAATTCTGACGACTTTTTTTAGTCATTAGTGCATCACAACCTTCTCTGTGGTTGGGCCAGTGGTCTGAAATGGTATTCCATTAGAGCTAGGCTACGCCTACACCCTAGGACTCTACCAGGATCCTTCCTTACCAAACTAAAAACTTATTTTGGGGAGCGCTTGAGTCGGGAGCGCGTCTGAGTAGTTTTTTTTGAGGGGCGCTATATAAATTTCCGAATGAATGAATACTTAAACGCGATCGAATTAATAATAGGCCTAATATTGATTCATTTATCGCTGTCGGTTCTCGATTATCGCTGTCGGTTCTTGATTATCGCTGTCGGTTCTTGATTATCGCTGGCGGTTCTCGATTATCGCTGTCGGTTCTCGATTATCGCTGTCGGTTCTCGATTATCGCTGTCGGTTCTTGATTATTGCTGTCGGTTCTTGATTATCGCTGTCGGTTCTCGATTATCGCTGTAGGTTCTCGATTATCGCTATCGGTTCTCGATTATCGCTGTCGGTTCTCGATTATCGCTGTCGGTTCTTGATTATCGCTGTCGGTTCTTGATTATCGCTGTCGGTTCTTGATTATCGTTGTCGGTTCTTGATTATCGCTGTCGGTTCTCGATTATCGCTGTCGGTTCTCGATTATCGCTGTCGGTTCTCGATTATCGCTGTCGGTTCTCGATTATCGCTGTCGGTTCTCGATTATCGCTGTCGGTTCTTGATTATCGCTGTCGGTTCTCGATTATCGTTGTCGGTTCTTGATTATCGTTGTCGGTTCTCGATTATCGCTGTCGGTTCTTGATTATCGTTGTCGGTTCTTGATTATCGCTGTCGGTTCTTGAT